>CP054671.1:19215002-19630685 GCA_013348765.1 Carpinus viminea | reverse complement strand
GGACCTCCTAATAATACCCGGAGGATTAGGCCATCGCACAATGACGTAATCACTCACGACGGGATCCGAAGCGAACTGCGATTTCGACGTTCCGAACAGTCGCTGTATCTTCCAGACGATGGGCCACTCGGCCGGCGTGCAGACTCACTCACGGGATGTGACGGAACCGACGAGGCTCGATGCGAACCATCGTAGAAGCTTCCGGGGTGTTGGGCCTCTCACCGGCGTCGCTAATATCATTCACCGTCGGACTCTGACGCGGGTCCGACGACCTCTGAAAGTCCTGAGAGGTCGCAGTAACTGCCGGAGGACTGGGTCTACCGCCGGCGCACATAATTTCCTTTGCCGGCGACCCTATATCATCGACAAACATAGCCGCCTGATTCCCAGGACCGCACCTCGACTGAAGCTCTTCCATTGCCGGCGAAAGGCGACAATTTCCAGAATCCACAACTACGGTGTTCTCTCTTAAACTAATCGCCGGGCTAACCAACTTCAATGGGGAGACAGGACACGACCTTGTCCCCGAGCTCTCCCCCTTCTCTAGGATCTTCAGTGCGCCAGAAGGCTTGATAACTTGGGAGAGGCCTGACTCAGGGCCATGCTTCTTCGTTATTTCAGGCCTTTTAATTTCCTGCCAACACATATTGGGCCTAGAGAACTTCTTCCTGAAATAAGTGAGTTTTACATGCGGTTTGGGCTTCTCCTTTCTCAGCTTGGGCCCTCCAAAAACAGCCCCTTTCTTAGCCCGGTTGACAGCAACGCTGGGAGGAGTCCAGCCTGCCAAGTAGCCTTCCAAACACTTGAGCAGATCTTTTTTGAAATCTGATAACATCTCACGTACTGACTCCACGCCTACCTGCTCCTTCCCAGTCATGATACCAGTCTTCTCTTTTTCCTCCTTATCCGCTGACAAATCGTGCACCTCTTCCCTAGTCGTACTACCAGCCTTCTCCTTTACCTCCAGACCTGCTGACAAAGCGTGAACCAGAGAGTTTCTGCCATTAACTTTTTCCAAGACAGCTTCACCAACCCTGTTCTTTCCAGCAACGGTTTGAAATTTTGAGCTCCCTTGTACTACATCAGCATAAGACTTCTTCCCCCCATGCAAGCTGGTTTGATCTGAAGTAACGATCAACTTCCCCTTGTTACACCCTACTAGTCCAGCTGCAGGATTTCCAGTATGTTTTCCTGAAGAGGTTCCACCCAGCTTCTGTTTCTCATGGAAGAACTTCAGCTTAGATAACTGCTCACGGCAGTCTGCCCAACCTTTTCCATCTTCACCCTCTGGGATGATGATAAAGCTCCTCCTACCCTTCTCCCCATATTCTGAAATTTCTAGAAAGTTCCCAAATCTATTGCTTCTTCTCAGCAGAACATAGACTATGCTTCCAAATCTGAACGATCTCCACTTTTCCTTTGCCTTTTCTACAGGAGCAAGAAAATCCCATGCAACAAGAAGCCAATGGATCGTAGGCCAAGCCATAATCACCGACCGAGTTAGTCCTTTACTCCTTTCTTCCAACCGAACACCCCCTCGAACATCTGATCTAAACTCGAACGCCTTGCTCTCCACGTAAACGTAGCCAATATACCCCATGAACACAAACACTGAACTTAAACCAGAAACTCAACCAAATACTAACCAAGGACTAATACTGAAACCAGAACAAACTCAGTCTTTTCCCCCAAGGAGAGAAAACGATGAGAGAGAACAGAGCATTTGGTAAGGCAACAAGAGAGTAACATAGTCCCTCTCAAGTTTAACTTCCTTGTGGTTAAAGATAATAAAAAATTACCTCTATCATCTGGAAAAAAAATTACTAATCCTCTACTGTTTGGAGTAAAATGAAATCCTTATTAATCAGTTCTTGATGGATTCTCCTACATCACATGCATGTATCACTTGAAAGGACAGAAAAACAACTCTATTCTTGGATTGTTAAGTCATTGCATTGTGGTCTGTTTTAATTTTGTAAGATGTTTAACTTTTCAGGAGGTTCCTGACTTTGCATCCCAATTTGCTTCCACGGATTTGTTGGAATCTAAACCATTGAAGGGACTAAGGGTTGGTCTGATACGTGAAACTCTTGATGATGGTGTTGATAGTGGAGTGATATCTGCAATACGGGGTGCTGCTTCGCATCTTGAGGACCTAGGATGCTCTGTGTCAGAGGTTGACTTTTTATAGTTTATATTCCTTGAACGAATCTCTTCCTGCTCTAACTTCTCTCCTTCATTCTAGAAGTTTGTGGATATTCTCTTAACATCTTTTAAAACCTTCTGTGAATCTTAAAATTGTAGATCTCCTTACCATCTTTCTCCCTTGGGTTGCCTGCCTATTATATTCTTGCAGCATCTGAATCATCTTCCAACTTATCACGTTATGATGGTGTCAGGTAATATGCTGAGAGATTCTTATCCTACAATGATGATATATTTTGTTTCATATGGTATGCAAAAACACACACTCTCTCTATCTCTCTCTCTCTCCCTCTCTCTCCATACGCACAAACATAATGTGTACCTATGTATTAATCAGGTTGCATTCGTATTGCATCTATAAAGTTATGTTACTTCGTAGGTTAGATAGAGAGATGCAGCACAAGATCTGAGGAAAAATACTGTTTATGAAACACTGTGGCAGCCTAGTTTTAATTTAGGTCATTGAAGAGCATTTGAGTCTTTTTTTTTTTTCTCCACTTTATAGTGGATAGTTAGGATCAGTTAAAGCAAGGATAATAATTGATTGTTTCTAGGGTTTTAGGGTTTTGTTTTCGTATAAATAGAAGATAATAAAATCATTGTTGGATTGCTACTCTTATGATTATCAAGAAAAATTGTCTTTGGCTGGTTAGTTCCTTTGAGAACTCTTAAGGTTTTGCTTATTTCAGCAATCTAAACAGGTTTCCCTTGTTTCCCTTTAAGTAACATAGGCTTCAATCAAAAATTGAAAATCTATACTCACTTGCACATCCAATTGTGTTACAGCGAGTGACTTTGGGTAGTCAATTTGTAGGTAGACCAACTAAACATACAAATAAAATAAAAAAATAATAATAATAATAAAGAAAAATGAAGAAGAAGCCAACTAATGAGCATTTGTGGTTTAGTTGAAAGGATTTGGCCAAAAGCGGAAAATATTTTTAACTTAAAGATAAAGCATTAATATAAGGGGAAAATCTAAAACTAGTTCCTCTGGTTGCACCAATTTGCAATAAACTCCATAGGGTATTTTATATTTTCAAAATATTTTATTATAGAAGAGACATGTCTAATTTTGATTGGGGATAATGTTGCCCATCAATGGACTCTGTCAAGATTTCAAACGGCAAGTCAATGTGGGGAGTTATTTGCAACCTATTCTTACCATGGGGAGTTTCAAGTCATTTTTTAAATTATTGCAAATCGGTGCAAACACAGGAACTAGTTTTGTATTGTTCTTTTAAAAAAACTATATTAACTGTGGGACACACATATCTTTGTTTAGATTGAATTGAATGGAATTGTGAATTATCAATTATAAATACACTGCGAAGTAGCTATAGATTTGTGGGTATCGGTTTTCAGTCTTTTCGAGATAGTGGCTCATGCCTCAACAGTGGTGGAGTTGTTGGCTAGTTGGAGAGGCAGGTTTGTTAGCCAACGTTTTATAGAGGTTTGGACGATGGTTCCTCAATGTTTGATGTGGTAGATTTGTAGAGAACACAATGCTAGCAATTTTGAAGATTGTGAGTGAACAGTGGAGTTAAAAGCTATGATGCTCAAAACTCTTTATGGGTGGGTGGTTCTTCTCAACATTTGTCATTTTTCTAATTTTCTAGAATTTATAGATTTGCGTTTTTGCTCTTCTCCCTAATTGGGTGTCCCTCTTGTATACTTTATGTTGCACCACTTTGCACTTTCTATTCGGATTGAATTACTTATAAAAAAATACACTAGCAAGTGAGTTATCATTTTTGTTATCTATATCAATATCCAGGTATGGAAACCAAACCACTGCTGACGAGCTGACCTCTCTTTATGGGGATTCTCGAGCTAAAGGATTCGGTCCTGAGGTACATGAACTTTGGGTGGCTAGTCATACTTTTGCTTGGGTTTGAAGATCTCATAAACAGGCACATAATTACTAGATTTCATTCAGCTAGTTGTTGCTTAGCCTTAAAGGAAATCATAAATTAAAGTCTTTTACCAATCTGGCTTTGAATAAACCTATATTTACATATTTGCAGGTCAAAAGGAGAATTTTAACAGGAACATATGCCCTTTCAGCTGGTTATTATGATGCATATTACAAGCGTGCCCAGCAGGTACTACAATCGTAGTGCTATGTGTTTTCATTTAATAAGGGTAATTTGTTTTTTTAACCTGATTAAGATGATTTGGTAGTGAGAGGTACCGCATATGTAGAATTTCTATGTATTCCAATGGCATTATAGAGAAGAAAAATACCAATTCTGAACCATGGACTTGGTACCATGGAAATCATAGGCTTAACTGATGTCAACCTTGCAACTCTTTTATTTATAATGACTTGTAGTTCTTGGGTGGTTCTTTTATATTGATATGTTTTGTTCATGATCCTCTGGAATTATGGTGTCAAGAAGAAATTTATGATTTTAATATTGTTTTAGGTGAGGACCATAATACAGAAAAGTTTTAAGGCAGCATTGGATGAAAATGACATCCTAATTTCACCTGCTGCTCCATCTGCTGCTTATAAGATTGGTATGCTGCTTCCATCTTTTGTTTTTGTGTTAGTAGTGTGCTTTCACAGTGGATAACCACTTTTTATGTTTATAGGCGAGAAAAAAGATGACCCATTGGCAATGTATGCAGGCGACATCATGACTGTGAGCATTTCAACTCTGCTTTATCTTCTGCTATGTTTCATTTTTTTTTTTATTTGTTTTGTCATTTTATTTTCCTTTTCTCCATGTATAGGAAGAAGAGAATGGAGAGAAACATTAAAAGGACCTAAATTAGATTAGTTAGAAAAGATTTAAATATTTAATTTAATTGCCAACATCAACCTAATGATGGGAATGAGGTCGTGGATGAAGTAATTTGTTTTTTAAGTTGCTGGGGAAGGAGAGTGTGACTTGGTTGTACACCACAGTGGAGGATTTGGCATGAAAGACTGAGGCTCTTATAGCCCAATGACAATCTAATAAGTTTGGCTTCTTGGTGGTGGAGCCATATAGGGGTGGTGGTTGTTGAAGCTCCCTTGTTGTGCCAGAGGGACGAGAAGGGAGAGGGTGGAGAATTTTTCGCAGCGGAATTGGGCAAGGTGGAGTCTTTCTTCAATTTTACTCATGGTGATGGGAGCTTTCAGCAGCCCAGTGGTGGAAGGCAAGCCAATGACATGGGTAATTCTCATCGGCTCCCTTGTGCAAGGAGTTTACTTTAGGCAGCCCTCCCTTTGCGGAGGTGCTAGGTGGGACGGGGAAGGCCCCGATTCGCTCAACAAAGAATGATTCGAGGCCGGGGAAGTCTCTGACAGACCCTCTGATTTCTTGAGTGGATTGTGATGTTAATGATGTCTGGTCATGTCTCTGTGCTAAGGATGCAACGGGTAATAAAGGAGTGACGTGTGTTACTGGGATTCTTAAATCCCTGAGTAGTCAGGTGATATTTTTAGAACAGGAAGTGGACTGGGTGCTGGGTTTAGTGGATGAGGGCTTGGGTTCTTTTGGGCTGAAGGATGCATAATTTTAATAAAGGAAAGGCCCAGTGGGTGCTGCAACTCCTCCTACAAGCACCACTTCCAAAAATTGGTGCTTTGATTGGTGAAGAGAAATAAGGGTCCTTTAGTGAAACATGCATTTCACTTGAAGCCAACTCTTAAATGGGTCAAAAAAGCTTGGGTTAGGGAAGCCCATCTCACGGGTTTTGACTTGGCTATGGATACAAGTTGAAGGAACTTAGTTTCGGGTCGTGATAGCGCAACCCAAGCTAGTGGCTTGCTGGAGGATCTGCTGCGAGAAACTGCTGGTTTCGATGCTGGAGAGTGCCCATCGGTGATATGACGTTGCAAGCTGGTAACTCACCGCTTATAGTGGACAGTGAACTCACCGATGGTGCATCTTTGCAAGATGCTAGCTTGCTGGTGGAAGCATTGTTAGTTGTCAAGGCTGATGAAGGAGGTATGCAGATCTCTTCGAGGTGGTCGTAACTGGTTTTGACTTGGCTATGGATACAAGTTGAAGGAACTTAGTTTCGGGTTGTGATAGCACAAACCAATCTAGTGGCTTGCTGGTGGATCTATTGCAAGTCACTACTGGTTTTGATGCTGGAGTGCGAGTGCCCATCGGTGATACAACTTTGCAAGCTGGTAGCTCACTGCTTACAGTGGACAGTGAACTCACCGGTGGTGCGTCTTTGCAAGATGCTAGCTCACTGAGTGAAGCATTGTTAGTTGTCAAGGCTAATGAAGGAGGTACGCAGACTCTCCGGGGTGGTTGTAACTGGTTTTGAATTTCCAAGGTTCTCTTTAACCATGGAGGATCCACCGTTGCTTTGATCATGTAACTCTAGCTCTCCTCTTTCCACTCAGATTTTGCCGGTGATGTGGCTGAGATGACACCTAGTCTCCTTGGTCTCTCCAATGCAATGTCCAGAGATTTGGTTTGTCTAGTCTGGGTAGTCTCAGTCAGGGGCTTGAATATTTTTGGGGGACAATTGCCAAATTCGTCATATTGTGGGGCTTTCGTGTGAGAGTTTTGAAGAGGAGTTGGTGGCCATTGAAGTTGGGCAATTAGAGCAGGTTTCAGCCTCATGTTCCAGTTTTGGGGATAAAGGCAACAGAATTAATAAGGTTTGTTTGCTTTATAAACTATGATGCGAATAATGGTAGTGCTTGCCATGGTAGAGTGAAGGGGGAGGGCTGCTAGTGGTTTTTTATGAAGCCTAAGTTGTTATCTTGGAACGTAAGAGGATTGAATGAGGTTGAAAGTCATATAAGAGTTAGAAATCTTCTCAGACAATGGAAGGCAGATATTATTTGTTTACAGGATATCAAATTGGATTTTGTTTCCAACAGTGTTGTGCATAGCTTGTGGGGGTGTCAACATTGGATTGGTGCTACTCACCTTCTATAGGGCTTTTGGTGGCATTTTGGTTTTAGGATAGGAGGGTGGTGATAAAGATCTAAAAGTGTATTGGGGAGTATACTATAGCTTCCTTTAGATACATCGAAAATCATTTCTCCTGAGCTTATGTGGGTGTTTATTGGCCTAATTTCGATCGTGATAGAAGGTTATTATGGGATGAGCTGTCTGGTTTGCTTGGTTGGTAGAATTTGTTGTGGTGCATTGGGGGTGACTTCAACGTTACCCACTTTCTTAGTGAATGATTGGGTGAAGCTCGCTTTAGTCTCAATTTGGAGTTTTCTGATTATATTTATGAGTTGGGCCTCATGGATCTTCCTCTTGTTGGAGGGTCCTTTACGTGGTCTAATAACAGGAATTCCCTCTTTGTCAAGAATTGATAGGTTTTTTGTCTCTTTGGATTGGGAAGCTAAGTTTCCCGATCTTTTTCAAAAATGGTTGCTAAGATTGTGCTCAGACCACTTTCCCATTCTCCTTGATTGAGGTGGTTCTCTGGGAGGCAAAAAATTTCAAGTTTTGATAATATGTGGCGTAAGGCAGAAGGTTTTGTGGACAATGTAAGGCAGTGGTGGTCTTCTTATTACTTTCATGGCTCTTCTAGCTTCATTTTGGCTAGGAAGCTAAAGCCTTGAAAATTGATTTAAAAATCTAGAATGAAGAGGTGTTTGGCAATGTGGAATTTCTTAAAAAATAGCTTATGCAGGAGTTGAGTGTTCTGGATGGGTTGGAGGAAGTAAGAGCTTTAGTTGATGAAGATGAAGAGAAGTTGAGGAAAACCTTGGTTATCAATGAATTGGACTTTATTAATGGAGGAGATTAGTTGGAGGCAAAAGTGAAAGGGCACTTTGGCTAAATGAGGGTGACAAATGCATAAGTTTTTTCATCAGGTGGCCAACTTGAATAGGAGAAACAGCTCCATTGAAGCCCTAGTAGTTGTTGGCACAGTCTCTTTTGACCAATCTATTACCAGGGAACATGTTGTGCAATACTGTGATAGGTTGTTTACAGAATAGTTCAGCTAGATGGCCTTGTTTTTGACTCCATATCTACGGAGGATGCATTGGGGTTAGAGAGCCCATTTGAGGAGGTTGAGTTTTTTAAGGTGGTGAAAGGTATGAACATTGATAAGGCACCAAGGTCTAATGGTTTTTTTATGGCTTTATTCCAGGCTTGTGGGGATGTGCTCAAGGCTGACATTTTGGGGGCATTTCATGAGTTTCACACTAGTAGTAATTTTGAAAAAAGTCTTAATACCACATTCATTGCTCTTATTCCAAAGAAATCTGGGGCTACTGATCTTAAAGACTTTTGGCCTATTAGTCTTGTATGGAAGAGGAATGCTATGGTGATGGGGTGGTGTTATATGTGTAAACATTGTGGAGAGTCCATTGACCATCTACTTCTGCATTGTGACGTTGTAACAGAATTATGGAATGTGTTCTTTCAATTTTTTGGAGTGAGTTGGGCTATGCCGCGAAAGGTGAGTGATAGCTTGGGGAGTTGGAGGGGACAATTGGGTAATAGGCATGCTTTGCACATATGGAGGCTCATCCCATTATGTGTGATGTGGTGTTATGGTGAGAACGAAATGCATGTAATTTTGAGGATAATGAGTGCGGCATGATTGAGCTGAGGAAATTGGTGTTACATTGTTCTCTTGGAGAGTGACTTGGTCGCACTAGCATGGGTCTACTTTTCTGATTTCTTATAGCTTTGTAAATCCTTTTCTAATTAGTAGGGGTTTCTTTCTACATCTTGTATGCATGGGTTGCACCCTTCTGCATGTTTGATAATATACTTATTACTTATATATATATATATATATATATAAAAGATTATTGCCAAATTGCTTGCCTATAGGTTGAGAAAGGTTATGGATAAGATTATTTCAAAATCTCAAAATGCTTTTGTTCAAGGTAGGCAAATCCATGATTTAGTTCTCATTGCAAACAAATGTTTGGATAGTAGAATCAGATCCGGTGAGCTAAGGGTGCTTTGCAAACTAGACACTGAGATGGCATATGATCATGTCAATTGGAATTTCTTGTTAGGAGGTGTGGTTTTGAGGAAAAATGGCACTCTTGGATAGCGCATTGTATTTCTTTGATGTGTTTTATTTTATTTTTTCTTTTCTTTTCTGTTTTGTTGAATGGGAAGTCCATCCGGTTTCTTTAGTAGCTCTTGTTTTTTGAGACAAGGTGATTATTTCTCTTTGTTATTGTGATAGAGGCTTTGATAGGGGTCGTCTTTCGGGATTTTCTCTGGGGTCTAGGCACTTTGGGGTGGTTGACGTCTCTCATTTCTTGTTTGCGGTTGACATTTTGGTTTTTAGTTGGGCTAAGCCTAATTATCTTTACTTTCTAGGTGCTTTATTTTTATGCTTTGAAGCTCTCTGGATTGAAGATAAATGTGGTTAAGTCGGAATTGGTTTCAGTGGGTAATGTGGATGGGTTGGTGGGCATTATAGGCTGCAGTGTTTCTTCTTTGCCTTTGAAGTATCTTAGTCTTCCGTTGGGGGCCTCCTCCTATAAGGCCAAGTTTATTTGGGATGGAGTTATTAAAAAGATCTCCGATTGGCTAGTTGTAAAATAATGTACTTGTCTAAGGGTGCTAGGGTTCAGAACTTGCTGTTGTATAATCGTGCCCTCCTAGGGAAATGGCTTTGGCGTTATGTGCATGAGAGAAGCCTAGTAGAGAGTTGTAGTTGACTCTAAATGTGGCAGTTCGTGGGGTGGGTGCTTTTCCAATGAGCAACTCCTTATGGGTGGGATTATAGAAGCATATTAGGAGGGGTTGAGGATTCACACCAGATTTGAGGTGAGAAATGGTGCCAAGGTGAGTTTTTGGCATGATTTGTGGTGTAGGAACATGGTCCTCAAAGAGGCTTTTCCATATTATCTGGTATTGCTTGCACTAAGGATGCTTCCATAATGGCTCACTTGAAGCTTTCTAGCGGTTCCAATTAGTGGACTGTAAACTTTGTTAAATCGACTCATGATTGGGAGGTGGATGTCTTTCCCTCAATTTTTAATTTGTTGTACTTAGGTAGAGCAAGAAAGGAAGGTGAAGACAAGCTTTGGTGGATCCCCTCTAAAAAAGGGTTGTTCGTTGTTAGCTCCTTCTATAAGGTCCTTGTTTGTAATGGTGACATTCTTTTTCCTTAAGAAAAGTTATTGGCAGACCAAGGTTTCTTTGAGAGTAGCTTTTTTTGCTTGGTTGGCTGCCCTAGGAAAGATTCTTACTATGGATAACCTTAGGAAGAGGCATGTCCTTGTGGTTGATTGGTGTTGTATGTGCAAGATGGATGAGGAGTTTGTGTACTATCTTCTTCTACATTTTGAGGTAGCTTGTGCATAAAGAGCGCGTTTTTCAGTCGTTTTGGGCTTTCTTGGGCTAATGCCTAGAAGAGTAGTTGGTTTGTATGTCTGTTAGTGGGTGGACGGTAGCTCTTAGAGTGCTGCTATATAGAAGATAGTGCCTTTGTCTTTTGTGGTGTCTCTAGAGGGAATGCAATGATAGATGTTTCGTGGATCGCGAGAGGACGTTGGCAAAGCTTATGTCCTTATTTTTCAGTACTTTGTATTCTTGGACAGCTGCTTTTTTAGCTTCCTTTGTACTTAGCTTTTGTGATTTCCTTGTTCTCTTTTCTTCTCCTACTTAGGTGTTTATCTTGTATATTTTCTGTGTACCCGAGTTGTGTCTTTTGCTTTTTAATGAGATTTTGAGCACTTGTAAAAAAAAAAAGTTTTTGAAGTTGCTTTACAGTGGTTAAAAGGTAACTGAGAAAACAGTCAGGTACCTCTAACTCTGTGGAGCATGATGGAACTATAACAACATGAAACTGATTCTAATATTTAAGATGAGGATAGGATTAAAATGTATGATATGCATGCCTGGCCTCCTTTTTCCCTCAGATCTAGAATCTGCGCATGGCATACATGTTGTGGACATTCCAGCAGTAGGAGCCAGTGGCTATACTTGGGCAATTTCACTGGTTATGTCAAACCTCTATGCATTGTCGGATGGACAATCTGCTGTTCCTGGTGCACAAGGAATTGCATGAAATATTTAATGCTTGATCTTGAATATTGTATTAAGTTTCCTGTTGTATGTTCTGGGACACGAGGTATCATCATGAATTATTGACAAATAGTAGTCGAATTTTGTTCTAACTCATTTATTTTATGTCTGTGGTTGAATTTCTATACACCCATTGTTTGACATCTATGAGGACCATGACCAAACTCCAACTATAAGCTCTTTTCCATGTTATTGTCAATACAGGTCAATGTTAACTTGGCAGGGCTACCTGCTTTGGTTTTGCCCTGTGGATTTGTTGAAGGGGGAGTTGCAGGCCTCCCTGTTGGTCTTCAGATGATTGGTGCAGCATTTGATGAGGTATTTTGTACACTTATGTTGCAATAGATATTTCGATATTAGAATTACTGCATAGTCTGACCTTGTTCTTCTGGTCCTTTGTAAGTGAGATGGGTTGCAACCTGTTATAGTTGTTCACTAATTAATTTAGTAAATGATTATTTAGTGAAAAATTAGAAAATTGGGGAGTGGTAAGAGAAGAATAATCTTTACTTATCAATGGGAATTTATTTTTCTCTCCCACTCCCCATGCCGCAAGTAGCCCCAACTTAAAGGAGAAAGGATATGGGTTACCTAGGTTACTTCTATGTGGAAAATAAAGCGTTTGAGTTTCGCTCGAATGTCCAAGGCGGAGTTCAAATGGCGGAGAAGAGTAGAGGGAAACGTAGGACTGTGATTATGGCATGGCCGACTATATTCTGGTTAGTAAGCGCATGGGATTACCTGACAAACACTGAAACATCACGTGAAAATTGGAGGACGTTTCGTTTTGGCTGTCTCGCGTATGTGATGCAGAGGAGGACCAATTCCCATGGGAATTTTCTGGAATTGTCCGAATATGGCGGCAAAGGGAGGAGGAGTTTTGTGATTATCCCGGAGGGTATTGAGGGGAAGGGTTGGGAAGACTGTCGGGTACAACTGCAAAGATTGAAGATTCATCATGAGAAGCAACGAAAAAATATTGGAGTTGCTGGGGAATCGGTGGGGAAGAAAGATCAATCGAGTGGGGTGCAACAGACAAAGCTACCAGTGGGAATCACGTATGCAGCGGCGGTGATAGGAGAAAAGAATATGGCCGGTGAAACCAAAGCCGCCAGTGTTGGGGTGCAAAAGGCGAAGATACCGGTGGGAATCACTCAAGCAATGACGGTGGTAGGGGGAAAGGACATGGCCGGAGAAAACCAAGTCGCCGGTGAAGGGGTTTCAAAATTGGTTTTGGAAGGGGCGAAATTCACGACGATTTGTTCCGGGGATCACGCTCACCAAGAATCTGCGATTCTGAGGCCGCAATACCAGGGAGAAGATATTCAGGGATTAAAGGAAATTCTGCTTTCCTTACAAAGAGAAGTGGCCAGCTGTCTTTATAAGCTGGAGATGGGCTGGGGAAATAAGGGGAAGGGGGAGAATGTGTCGACGATTGGGCCACAAAAGGAGGTTGGGCCAAGATGCAGTCCAGTTGACAAATCAAAGCCCACACGTACCAGGTTCTTTCGTCAAACATATGCTCGTAGACGTTTACCAAAACGTCTGCTAAGATGGCGCCCAAAGCCCATGGGTCGAATGGAAGATCAGGTGACCGGAGAATCATCGGAGAACAGCCGGAGTAGGTCGCCGGAGCAGATAATCTGTGGAGCTGAATCAGAACATGCCGATAAGAGGAAGACCCAGCCAATCGCAGAAGATATAACTAAATCAGACGGGGCGATAGGCGGAGGGGGGGTAGTTTCGACACATGGGCAGGCCGGAACTAATGCAGAGTTGGTCGGAAATTGTGGAGTTGTCGGAAACGACACAGAGATGACCGAAAGTAAAGAAGAAAAGACTGGTGCTGTCACAGGAGAAACAAGAACACTGGGCGAGGTCACAAACAATGCAGAGGAGAGTGGGGGAAACTTACAGAGAATAGTATCGGAAGGGGTGGGTTCTAATGAGAAGGGGGAAAGCGAAGCAGACAGTGCCGGAGAGGGGGAAATCAGACAGACCAGAGGTGTAGAAGGGGTGGGCCAAGCTGTGGATCAGATTACGCTTTCGTTATACTATGATGGTGTTGCTGCTGGAGGAATATCAGGATCCGTAGGAATGGAAGATGGGACAGAAAATGCTGGTGAGGTGGTTGAGTATGTGGAGAACTCTGTTCAGCAGACTGATATGGGAATTGAGAGGGAGGCAGACAAAAATATTGGAGAAATTATGAGGACCGATATCGTAGAGGAGCAGGGGGAACCAGAGGTGTTAGACATTCAACCCCTGGCTATTATGGGGGCTAAGGAATGTCAAACAGAAGCATGGGATGGGGTATTAGAGAGAATATTAGCTTTTTGCCAGGAGTTGGGTTCTGATATTGATGGGCATGAGGAGGAGTTGATGGCTTTATTTACTGCAATTGAGGCCAGTAGAAATATCAGAAAAGGGGGGAATGCTAATAAGAAAGGAAACAAAGTGGGGAATCGCAGTAATCGTGAATTGAAGCGGCTGGAAAGTACAGTGAATTATGATGTGAAGGGCTCGGCTATTGTGAGTGGCAAAGGGAGGAATGGTAAGCCTTGTTAATGCAGCCAAAAATCATTTCTTGGAATGTGAGGGGCATGAACGAGTATGAGAAAAGAACAAAAATTAGGAGGCGATTAAGAGAATGGAAGGCGGACATAGTTTGCTTCTGAGGAGGCGAAAATGGAGGTTATTAATAATGAGGTGGTTGGTGTGTGGGGTGTGCATGTTGATTGGATATATTTAGGAGCTAGGGGAGCGGAGGTATATTATTAATGTGGGATAGGCGTGGTAGAAGATTGAGGATTGTGTAGGGAGATTTGTTGTAGCTTGCTTGTTTAGAAGTGTTACAGAAAATTGGGAATGGGCATTCGCTGGGGTATACGGTCCAAATGATGACGGTGCAAGAAGTATGTTATGGGACGAATTGGGTGGCCTAATGAATGTATGGGAGAAGCCTTGGTGTATGGGGGGGGATTTTAATGTAGTGCGACATTCAGGAGAGAAATTAAGGGCATCCAGACAGACGCAAGCAATGACAGATTTTGCAGATTTTATTTCCGAGCAGGGTCTCATTGATCTTCCAATGTTAGGGGGGAGAATAACATGGTCTAATAGACGGACGGGATCCAAACTTGATAGATTTTTGATCTCTACTGAGTGGGAGGAAAGTTTTCCAGAGGTTATTCAAAAGAGGTTGCTAGGGTTCTATCGGATCATTTTCCAATGATGTTGGTTTGTGGACATAGAAGAAGGGGTCGAATACCATTTCGATTTGAGAACATGTGGCTACAAGCGGAGGGTTTTGTGGAACAAGTCAAGAGATGGTGGGATTCTTATCATGTTGAAGGCAACCCGAGTTACGTGATGGCTCGCAAGTTGAAGGCATTGAAAGGTGATCTTAAAAAATGGAATGTGGAGGTGTTTGGAGTTATAGAAAAACGCAAAAAGAGTTTGGAGGAGGAATTAGGTGAGCTGGATCGTATTGGTGAAGATAGAGAGTTAACGGCGGAGGAGATAATTAAAAGAGATGAGTGCTATCATAACTTGGAGAGGACTCTATTTCAAGAGGAGGTGAGTTGGAGGCAGAAATCAAGGGCTCTATGGTTGAAGGAGGGCGACAGGAATACCGGATACTTCCACAGGGTGGCAAATTCACACAGGCGTAATAACACAATGGCTGTAATGATGGTGGATGGGAATAGGACTGAGGATACAGCAATTATAACGAACCACATTGTACAATTTTATAAAACTTTGTATTCTGAACAGTATCAGGGGAGACCAACTAAACTTTTTGCTCCAATAATGGAAAACCTTAATTCCATTGATGAAGTGGAAAGAGAATGGATGGAGCGAGAGTTTGGGGAAGAAGAGGTTTGGGAAGTGGTGAGGAAGATGAAGGGTGATAAAGCACCTGGACCTGATGGCTTTTCTATGGCATTTTTTTAGAAATGTTGGGAGGTGATTAAGAAGGACATAATGGCGGTATTCAAGGAGTTTCATGAGACAGGAAAATTTGAGAAGAGTCTTAATGTGACTTTTGTGACTCTCATTCCTAAGAAAGCGGGAGCAATGGAGATTAAGGATTTTCGCCCAATTAGTCTTATAAGTGGGGTGTATAAAATCATTTCAAAAGTGTTAACTAGTCAGTTGAATTCAGTGATGGGGAAGCTAGTATCTCAGACGCAAAGTGCTTTTGTACCAGGTCGACAAATTTTTGATTCTGTCTTGATGGCAAATGAATGTGTGGATAGCAGGATTCAATCTGGGGAGCCTGGACTTATTTGCAAGCTTGATTTGGAGAAGGCATGATCATATAAATTGGGACTTCTTATTATACATGTTGGAGAGGTTCTGGGGATAGGTGGAGAGGTTGGATTATCAATGCGTATCCACGATAAGGTTTTCGAAGACTCATTAATGGTACACTGAAGACTTTTTGACAGCTCTAGAGGAGTGAGGCAAGGAGATCCGTTGTCCCCCCTTTTATTTGTAATGGTGATGGAGGCGTTCAGCAGAATGATGAAGGTAGTGGTGGAGAATGAATTGTTGGCAAGGATTTTGGTGGGTTCGAGACTTGATGAGGTAATGGTTGTATCACATCTTTTATTTGATGATACACTCATTTTTTGCGAGCCAAAGGTGGAGCAGTTTCAACATTTGAGATGTCTATTGTTATGTTTTGAAGCGGTATCAGGGTTGAAAATAAACTTGTCGAAGTCGATGATTGTTCCGATCGGTGCGGTGGGTAACTTGGAAACTTTATCAAACATACTTGGATGTAGGGTGGAGTCGTTGCCGTTGACTTATTTGGGGTTACCTCTGGGAGCTACTCACAGGGATACATCTATATGGGATGCGGTCATTGGGAAGATGGAGGCTAAGTTGGCAGGGTGGAAGCGGATGTACTTATCCAAGGGAGGTAGATTGACCTTGATTAAAAGTACGCTATCTAATATTCCCACATATTATTTATCGCTGTTTCAAATTCCAATGAGAGTGGCAAAGAGATTGGAGAAAATACAACGAGACTTTTTGTGGGGTGGTGTAGGGGATGAATTTAAATTTCACTTGGTCAATTGGTCAAAGATTTGTATGACTAAGGAAGCGGGGGACTAGGGGTACGGAATTTGATACATTTTAACCAAGCCTTATTAGGTAAATGGTTGTGGAGATTCGCTAATGAAGAAGAGGCTTGGTGGAGGAAATTAGTGGTGGCGAAGTACGACAAAATGAGGGGTGGGTGGTGTTCTAAGGAGGTAGGAGGATCTCATGGGTTGGGACTATGGAAAAGCATCCGTAGGGGGTGGGATACTTTTAAACATTATGTAAGGTTTGAGATAGGTAATGGGTCTCGAGTATTATTTTGGAAAGATGTGTGGTGTGGGGAAAGACCCTTAATGAATGCATTCCCCGCGTTGTTTGCTATAGCATGTGAAAAGGATGCATGGGTGGAGGAGAATATGGCTATAGTTAATGGTGTTACTCAATGGAATGTTCTATTTATCCGGCCGGTGCATGATTGGGAGTTGGAAGAAGTTTCGAGATTTTTTGAGATGCTGTATGCTCAACAAATTAGGCATGGGAGGGAGGATAAAATTTGTTGGACTCCCCTAAAGAGGATGAATTTTGAGGTGAAGTCTTACTATAAGATGAGGATTAATTTGGAACCGGTAGATGGCCCGTGGAAGAGTATATGGAAGAGTAAAGCTCCATCGAGGGTGGTATTTTTCGTGTGGACAGCAGCATTGGGGAAGATATTAACGATGGACAATTTACATGCAAGAGAAACATTATAGTGATGAGTGGTGTTGCATGTGCAAGAAGAGCGGAGAATCTATTGTTCATTTGTTAATGCATTGTGAGGTGGCGATGGAGGTGTGGAACATGGTGTGTCAGTTATTTGGTGTGACGTGGGTGATGCCGGGTAGTGTGACGGAGTGCTTGGGAAGTTGGAGAACACAAAGGGTAATCGACGATGTGCAAACATGGAGGATGGTGCCCTTGTGTGTAATGTGGTGTATATGGAGGGAAAGGAATGCTCGGATTTTTGAAGACCGTGAACTTGGTATAATGGAGTTGAAGAAAAGGGTTATTCAAACACTCTTCTCATGGGGAGTGATGTGGCATTCCCCGCAAGTCTCATCACTTGTGGATTTCCTAGATTTTTGTGCTACTTTTTCTAGTTAAAAGCTTTTTTTGTGGGCTCTTTTTGTATACGTCCTGTGTACATGGGTTGCGCCCCTTGCGCTTTTAATACTATTGATTTTTTACCGATAAAAAAAAAACTTATCAATGGTTTTTTTTTTTTTTTTTTTCTTCTAATGAGCTCACTATGCAAAAGTAACCCAACTGATGAGTGCTTAATTGATAATTCCACAGGAACCAAGTTGGTCCAACAGCTTTTATTTAATAATCTCAAAGAGTTAATATAATTCATACTTGATGTCTTAGGGATTTTGTCATGTTTGAATTAACTATTAGTACATGTTTCGTGCTAATTGTTCGTAATTTACAATGAAACTTATACGTTAATAGATGCAAGGAGAGTGAAAAGATTACTTCTGAAAAGGTGGTGTATTCCGAAGGCGTCTGCTTGCAAATTATACAGCACATCATTTGCGTACCTTACCTGTGCTTATTGTAGTCCTCCATCATCATAACATGGAATAAATGGCTGATATTAAGATTCTTTGATGTTTGCAGGAAAAATTGCTGAAAGTGGGTCATATCTTTGAGCAGACTCTTCAAAATTGTAGATTCGTCCCTCCACTGATTGAAGATGACAGTGCATGGTAGCTACCCTAGGAAGGATCTTTGATGAGGATTTGAAAACCTAAGCCAATTTGTGACACCTTTTTATCCATTGATTGAAGATTCTGGAGTCATCAGTTTGAACATGACAGCATGCTGGGCCACTCCATTGATATAAAACAATTTTGTATGTATGATATGATATTGATAGGGGGTAGCATTGCGAATATTTTGGTATTTATTGGCTTTATTAATTAGAATTCGAATTTTCCTGGAACAGGCAATTTCTGAAGCCGTGTTTCCTCAAATGTAAAACTAAGATAGATACAAGTGATGATGAATGATGAGATGGAAACCCAAGATCAAGCATTTATGCCCTCTTTTGATGGCTCCCGTCTTCCAGATGGGACAGTAATGTAGTAATCTTGTGGAATTTCTGAGATTACTTTCAACTGTCAAGTGATAATAATCAACTTGATGAGATGCCATTTAGGTTTGGGCTTGCCTTCTCTTCTCTGCTTTGTCAAAATGATATTCCACTCTATACAACGTTGGAAGAATCGATGTGAGGATATTTCTAACAACTTTGTTCTATTATTGTGGACAAATCAAATCATCTGCTTCGTGCCAAAATTTATTCTTCCAATAATTCATAAAGGTTACAAGATATATGGCACGAAGCAGATGATTTGATTGGTCCACAGTAATGGAAAAAACATATGCTTTTTGGCGTAAAATACTCAAAAATAAATGTGATACAATAATTAATGGATATCTATTTATCCTATATTTTAGTTTGAGCTAATATGATTGTGTAACAAAAAATAAAAATAATGTTGTAAAATCAAAGGAAATAACAAGACAAGATAAAGAAATTGCAATATGTGAAATTAATTCTTTAGGAACTATGTATAATGTATGATTTTTCTCTATTATTGTCTATTTTATACACTACTCAATACTCCATTTTATAGACATGGAATTATAATAAGAGATTAAGGAATACAAAATGGCAGTACATGAATCAAAATGCTACATCAATGTATTACATGAATGTTATAGGAATTCTAAAAGATGACATGAATGTGTTGAATTTCAAGAGATGAACTAAATGGTCATCAACAAAATGCATGAATACATTCATAACACTCTTCCTTGGATGACTATATACTAAGAATATGACTTGTTAAAACTTTGGCAAGGAAAATCCAGTGGGAAAAAAAAAAAAAACTATGGTGAAGGAAAAAGATAACAATATTCTTGTGTGCCTTCGTATGCTTTAGGATTGTCTCATTAAAACCTTGCAAAGGCAAAACCTGGTGGGAAAAACCTTAGCGAAGGAAAAAAAGTATAATCAGCATAATCATTTTACTCCTAGCCTCCCATACTAAGTAAAGACAAATAAAGAGTAAAACTAAACATCAATTAAAGAAAGCTAGTAAATGGTTGACATTTAGAGAGGCTTAGCAGTGCCGAATAGCAACCATTGCTCTCAAAGGGCGCTTTGGAAATGTAACTCTCAAATTTTACACAAGTGGTCCTATTTATAGGAAAATGGCTATGTCCGGGAAAGAGAAGGTGCAGGTGTCAAATTCGATCGCACATAACTGCTCCAATATCCCACAGCACAGTCGAGAATGTGATGACCTAGGGCAACGCAGGAATCTTAGGAGTACGTGGATGCGCTCGATCGTAGCCCATGTGCTCGATCATGAGGCACTCGATCCTGGTCCACATGCTCGATTGTGAATCTATGCGCTCGAGCGCATAGGTAGGGATTCCTTGCTTCACTTTCACCTTTTACAAAACTTTGTGGGAAGGACCTGCAATACAAGAAAACACTAAAACAAGCAAAAACATTAGAAAACAACTAGGCTAAGGGCTTAACAAACATAAATTAAGGGATCCAAATAAACACTATTTGGCACTCATCAAATGCCAAGCCATCGAGGGAGCCACAAAGAAGGCTCAACCCAGCCATGCAAGAGGTTGTGAGGGCTGAAGTGATTAAGTTGTTAGATGCAGGATCATATATCTGATCTCTGACAGCAAGTGGGTGAGCCCAATTCATGTCGTGCCTAAGCTGGCTGGATTGACAGTAGTTAATAATAAGGACGACGAGTTGGTGCCAACTTGTGTTCAATCAGGATGGAGAGTTTGCATTGACTACCACAAGTTGAATGCCGCCACTAGGAAGGATCACTTCCCACTCCCTTTTATTGATCATATGGTGAAGCGCTTGGCTGGGCACAAGTACTATTGCTTCTTGGATGGTTATTTTGGATATAATCAGGTCCTTGTGGACCCCGAAGATCAGGAGAAGACGACGTTTACTTGTCCTTTTGGGACATTTGCCTACCGTTGCATGCCCTTTGGGCTGTACAATGCACCCGTTACTTTTCAGAGGTGCATGATTAGCATATTCTCAGACATGGTAGAGCGATTCTTGGAGATTTTTATGGACGACTTCTCTATCTTTGGTTTATCTTTTAAGGAGTGTTTGCATCGTCTCACGTTGGTCTTGGTGAGATGCAAAGAAAAGAACCTTGTGCTTAATTAAGAGAAGTGCCATTTCATGGTGAAGCAAGGCATTGTGTTGGAACATGTCATATCTCATCAAGGGATTGAGGTGGACAAAGCGAAGGTGGATCTGATTTCCAATCTTCCACCCCCACGTACGGTAAAAGAGGTTCATTCTTTCTGGGCCATGTAGGATTTTATAAGCGATTTATCAAGAACTTTAGCAAGATTGCTAGGCCCTTGTGCAAGTTGTTGGTAAAGGAGACCCCGTTTGTATTTGATGAGGAATGTAATCAAGCATTTGAGGCTCTAAAGAAGATTCTGACGTCCACACCAGTTATTTAGCCGCCCAAGTGGGGTGCACCTTTTGAGATCATGTGTGACGTGTCTAATTATGTTGTTGGAGTTGTTTTGGGGTAGAGTGTTGATAAACTCCCCCATGTCATTTACTATGCGAGCAGAACTCTGAACGACGCGCAACTCAATTACTCCACCATTGAGAAGGAGTTGTTGGCTGTCGTTTTTACGTTAGACAAGTTCAAATCCAATTTATCAGGATTAAAAGTCATCATCTACTCGGATCATGCAGCATTGAAGTATCTTTTTTCTAAAAAAGATGCTAAATCTCTCATCTTATCCAGTGGATTTTGCTACTTCAAGAGTTCGACATAGAGATTCGGGATAAGAAAGGTTTTGAAAATGTGGTGGCGGATCATTTGTCGAGATTGACTGTGGATTACACCGAGGACGCCACCCCCATTTTTGAGACCTTCCCTAATGAGCAATTAATGCACGTTGCTCACAATCCTGCACCATGGTTCATTGACATGGTGAACTATCATGTCATTAGCCAAATGCCTTTGCATTGGGGGCCAACAAGATAAATTCAAATTTTTAGCCATGGTGAAATACTTTTTGGGATGATCTTTATCTGTTTAAGTATTGTCCCGATCAGATCATTAGGAGATGTATACCTAAGCATGACCAATCCAATGTAATCTCCTTCTGTCATGATCATGCCTATGGAGGCCATTTTAGTGCTAAAAAGACCGTTGCAAAAAATTTACAGTGTGAATTTTACTGGCCTACCTTGTTTAGAGACACTCATGCTTATTGCATATCTTGTGAATGCTATCAAAACCTAGGGAGTATTTCTAGAAGAAATATGATGCCCTTCAACCCGATTTTGATTATTGAGATTTTTTATGTTTGGGGCATTAATTTCATGGAACCTTTCCGAATTCCTATAGCTATCTTTACATCTTGGTTGCTATGGACTATGTGTCCAAGTAGGTGCAGGCTGTTGCATACAAGACCAATGACCAGTGGCGGATGCAGGATTTTTCTTACGTGGGGGCATTTTTTTAATGAATAAAATAATTAAATTAATTAAGTATAAAAAATGATTTTATGGTCTTTGTTGTGAATTTCAATTGTTACTTGTAAGTACATGAGTCGTTTGCAATATAATATTATGCAAGTACGAGATCAAATCCATATAGAGTCGTGTTTACAAAAACCAATTTTTTTTAATCTAAATCAATTCTATCTTAACCTATTTGGGGTTTTTTTTTTAATTATTAACCAAAGGAAATAAAAGTACACAACAACAAATTTTTTTTTTTTTTTGAAAAAGCAAACATTACTTGAGAAATTTAAATATAAATCTAAAAATTTAATTACATATTTACATATCTCAAATTTTCGTTGAAGTTATTATCAAATATCAATAATAGGTCTGAATTCTAAATAAAAATAAAATATTAAAACAATTAATTAAAATAACAATTTAAATCTAAATCTAAAAATTAATATTTACATAATTACATACCTAAAGAAAATTGAGGTTAGAAAACTAAGAAACAATTCAAACAAGCACAAGCTTTGCTTATGCCGATCACCCTTCGGACTTACATCTTTGGATTTTTTTTTTTTAAAGGACTCACCTTTCTAGAAATTGGATTAGACTTAGAACTTAGAAGCAGTCAAATAATTGACAAGCGCACCTTGAAGTCCAAACACTGGTCCTTTCAAAAAAAAATTAAAAAAAATCATTTTTATTATTTTAATTTGTTGCACAATTCTGACCCCTTTACTATGTACATTCTTAATTCTTTAATTTTTTTATTGTTTTATTTTTGATATTTGTGCACACTTTCACTGTTGGTCTCCACATCTAGGCCTTAATTATTTTCAAAGCCTTTTTTTTTTTTTTTTTTTGTTTCTTTTATTATTTTGTTATTTGTCAAGCCTTTAATAGCAAGGACAAGCCTTAATAGCGAGGACAAGATTGTCAATTTGCCCACAAACAGTCCAAAGCTCACTTATTAAAGCGTTGTGTTTAATTAAAGGACATAATTGTCAATTTATCATCATCTTCTTCCTCATTTCATTTAATCTAAACCTAAAACATTCATCCTGCAACTGAAAATTGCAACAGAAATTTCGACCTCCCAACGCTGGTCTCCCATTTATACCTTAAATACAAAGCATGCTCAGAATGCTTGGAAAGAGGACACCTCTATCAATGTGCATGAAAAAAAAAAAAAGCACGGTTCATCAGGGGGGATTTTTAAGACTTGAGTGAGGGCATATGCCCCCACTCGACCCCCTCTGGATCCTCCCTTGGCAATGACCATAGAGTTGTGGTCCAATTTTTGAGAGACACTATCTTTGTTCATTTTGATACACCTCGAGCAATCATAAGTGATGGAGATAAGTATTTTTGCAACCGAATTTTTGAGCAATTGATGAAGAAGTACTTCATCACCCGCAAGGTTGCCACCCCATATCACCCACATACAAGTGGACAAGTTGAAGTTTTGAATCGAGAGATCAAGCATATCTTGGAGAAGACTATGAATCCCAATAGAAAAGATTGGTCTCTGCAATTAAGTGATGCACTATGGGCTTATAGAACAACATTCAAGACCCCGATTGGGATGTCACCCTATTGGATTGTATATGGGAAGGTGTGCCATCTTCCCGTGGAGTTGGAGCATAAAGCATATTGGGCCATCAAGCAGCTAAACTTCAATCTCCTGAAGGCTAGCTCACAAAGGAAGCTCCAACTCAATGAATTGGAGGAGCTAAGGAATGATGCATATGATTGTGCAAGATGTACAAGGAACATATGGAGAAGGCTCATGACTAGAGCATTTTGAGGAGATCTTTTGAGCCTGCTTAGAAAGTCCTTTACAATTCACAATTGCATCTATTCCCAGGCAAGCTGAAATCTCGATGGACAGGCCCCTTTGTCCTTCGATCAGTATTTCCTCATGGGGCCATCGGGGTTGAGGATCCCAAGAATGATAACACCTTTAAGGTTAATGGACAAAGATTAAAACCATTCTTGGAGTTGAAGAGTAGAAAGGTGGAGATGACTTTGTTGGAGGATCCGAGCTATTCAGAGTGATCATTATCTCTTGGGGAGAGTCTGGCTGAAGACTTTAAACTTAGCGCTTATGAAAGGCAACCCTCATTATTTTCCTTATTTTTTTTTTTTTTTTTTTGGGATCTTGTTGGGTTGTCTTGTGTTTGCTTTTCTTATGTTTTTCAGGTCAAGTGTTTGCCATTCAAGTTTGGGGGAGCGTTCATACGTTATGCATGACTTGTACTATTCCTCTGGTATTATATTTCTTGACACACTAGGGATAGTGTGTCATTTTAGTTTGGGGGTGGGGTAGACATTTTTGTCATTTTATTTGTTTGTTTGTGTTGTTTGTTTTTATTTTTATTTCTTTTTAAAAAAAATATTGTTGTGTTATTGATTGGGCATGACTTACATCATAACTGTGGATTGCATGTCATTGATGTGTTTAACTTGTTTGAACATGCATATCATTATAAATCCAAGTGTTTGACTCATATGTTGGATTAGAGAGACTTTACGTGTTTAATAGATTTTTCACCTGCACACTAGCATTAGCGTTTGTGGGGTATGAGATTTGACTTAAGAGGAGTGTGTCTCTGGAGATTTATGGGTTGATGTGGTGAGGAAAACCTTGGTTTAAAAAAAAAAAATCATAAGTTGAGCTTCTCGTCAAGTAACCGGACCTCTTGCCACATTAAGTAGTGAGTGTTCGCGTAAAAAGATGAGAGAGTCTAATTGAGTGATTGTATTGTTAGTTAGGCTTCGTAGCTCTTTTTGACTTGAGTAATTAAGTCCTTAGGGATGTCTCTACATCTAATGCCCTAAAGCCAACTTGGTTTGGGAGTCACTAGCCCAACACTCGTTACATAAGTCATTTAGGAGCTTAAGGGAGTCAAGCATTGCACAGCCTACATAAAAAAAAATTTTTTAAAAAAATAAAATTACACCTTTCAATTTAAGCCTTGGTTGTTTTTATTGTATTGCAATCTTATGAATTTTGGAGTACACATTTTCGTTGAGAATGATTGAAACCCCATGACTTTGTGTTGGTTCACTTTGCATTTCATGGAGCATGTGTTATCTCAATTTTCCAACTATGAGTTGAATGATGTTTGGATGCCTGAATGATATGGTTTGTATGTTCAACTTGTTAAATTTGCTAATGATGTATGAACCATGTATTAAGTGAAAGGCTTTGTCTGTCAATAACATAGTGCTAATAAATATTTATGGGTGTCATTCTTGGAAAATCCTCACGAGACTTCACTCATCCTCTAGGAAATTCCTAGGGGTTTAAAAGGCTTGTTGCATATGTTAAATGTAGTCGTTTCTCCCATGACAGCGGACTTATGTTTTTTGTTTTTGATGTATTTTTCATTTTGTTTTGCTAAGGGACTAACAAAATGTAAGTTTGAGGGTATTTGATGAGTGCCAAATATTGTATTTTTGGGCCCCTTAACTTATATTTGTTAAGATCTTAGTTGTGTCTTTTTCTAATGTTTCGTTAGTTTTTGGTATCTTGGTGTGCTGCAGGTCATTGACATAAAAATGCAGTTTAAGGGTGGAAAATAAGCAAAAAGAGTAGAACCTCTGGTAGTGCGATCGAGGCGCTGCGATCAAGCGCATTTGCGTTCGAGCATAAGTGGCTGCGATTAAGGGCATACCCACATCAACTAAAACCCTAGCGCCATTGTTAAGTGCCACGTCAGAGCCTTGAAGACACGTGTGCGCTCGAGCACACCTTAAGTGCGATCGAGCGCACTCGCGATGATTTGGTAGCAAAACCCTAGTTTTTTTATTGTTATAAATACATGTTTTTTCTTTTGTAAACCAAAAGTTGGGAGGCACGGTAGAGAGCAAAAACACAACTTTTGTCGTGCCTAGGTCTTTGCAAACACTTTTCGATTGTAAGTTTTAGTTTCTTCATGAATTCAATTGATGTTATGATGTCTTTTGTTGTCATGAGGGCTAAACCTTCAACTAAGGTTGAAGATGAAGCCTCGTCATTGAATAACAGATTGTATTCTCGTCATTTTATGCATGCAATTTGATACGTTATAAATTTGTTGTTCAAAGTCCATCCCATTTGATGGAGATCAAGGCACCACTTCAAAGGATCTCGTTCAAGTACCAATTGGGCGGTTACAAGGCACGAGCAAAGAAGTTCAAGGATGTACTCAACGGACTCATTCAAGAGTTATGGGCTCAAGCAAATTCATGGAGGCCCATTGAGCATGATCCACATGGGCAACAAAGAATCGTCACCTTGATTCAAGTTCTAGAAGGATCCGGTCAAGGCTAAGAATTGGCAAGAAATATTTTGGGTCTATTGGAGAAGGATCGGATTGCAAGGCTATTATAGGCGTCCAGCTCTTCTTTCCTATTTTAGCTTCTTTCCTATGCTAGAATTTTAATTATATTTGGGTCTTATTAGTTAATTAGGTTATTTATATTTAAATGGATGTTTTATCTATATTTTAAGAGTTATTGTAATGGGCTTGGCCCAAAGTCATCTTATCTAGGGTTAGAGATATTTTATGATTGGATAATGGGCTTAGCCCAAAGTCAGTCAAATTAGGGTTAGGTTTTATTTTACAGCATCTATTTAAATACTCTTTGTACTCCTATGGAGAACAGATTTTTATGATTGATAAAACTTGTGAGGTTTATTCTCTTTGGTTCTTTGAAGAACTACTTGAACTTATCGGGATTTCCGTGGCATTATTTCGACTTATCAAGCAGAAAATCCACCACCGTTTGTGGCGTCTTCCTTACCTAGGTTCTTGTTTGTCATAAACAACGGGTCGAGGTCTTCCATTCGAATCTGTCCATAGAATGATCTTGGGTTCCCTTTTGTTGTTGGGTCTCGTTATTCTTGACGGGGTTCACATCACCATTGCTTAATTTACTTTGTGTGATTGAGTACCTTTTGATTTCATGCATTGTTTAATATTCGATGTGTTTTGTCTGGGGGTACATCAAGTGATTGGATAGAGACTAATATCCATCATGATCTACGGATACGGTGGATGATTTGATCTCAATTAAATACTCGTTGTGATCCTTTAACGGATGGATTCACCAAATGCATGCATGTTAATGACATTGAATATTGTTTAAAATGCTTTTAATTATCGATTGTATGTGTAAATGGAGAGTACATTGTTTTATTAGTATGGATTCTAAAACTGGTATTTTCTTTTCATTGTTGATTTAAAATTGTTTAATTTAGTTTACTTTATCATTGCACGACCAACTTCGAAATTGCAGAACTAGATTAAAGTAGAATTAATTTAATTAGGAAATTGATTTTTACAAAGCACAATTCGGATGGATCGACTGCACTTGCAAAATTTACGCAAACGACTCGCTATTAGTATGCAGTACTTTTATTTTGTACATCATGCATGAGTCATGCAGTAAAGTGTGCAAGTGCAAGGTCGAATCCATAGGAGTTGTGTTTGCAAAATCAATTCTTTATCTAAATCAAATTTTATCTTAACCTAGTTCCAAATTTTGAACTCGATCGTGCAAAAATATAAACTAAATTAAATATTTGAAAACTATTAAACTAAAAGCACTAAGATTTTAGAATCCACCTCACCAAATTAAACAATACATTCTCGCATTTTATGCATACAATCGACATGTAAATGAGTTTTAAACAATGTTTGAAAGTCATAAACATTCATGTAAAATCATTCGATGAATCCATCCGTTAAATAATCACAAATATTTAATCGAGATCAAATCATCTACTATATTCAGAGATTACAATGGATATTAGTCTCGATCCAATCATTCGATGTACCCCAAATGAAATACAATGAATATTAAACTATGAATGAATAAATAACAATATTTAATCACATGAAGTTAATCACAACTAAATTGACTTCAAACAACAAATTAATTAAACATTGAATTGACTTGCATAAAATGACAAGAATATAATCACTTATCAATGAAGAGGCTTCATCTTCAACCTTAGTTGAAGATTTTAGCCTCTCATGATAATAATAGACAAAAGAAAATCAAATGAAATCATTATGAAATGAAAGCTTACAAAGAATGACGTTAGAAAGGCTAAAGAATGACAGAACAATGAGTTTTTGCTCTCATAGGCACCTCCCAATGTAGGGTTTTACAAAAGAAAAGAGTGCTATTTATAATAAAATAAAACTAGGGTTTTGTGCTGCCAAGTCAACGTAAGTGCGCTCAATTGCACTTAGTTTGCTCGAGCACACTTGATTCTTCAATATTTCCATGGCACAATGCGTAAGAGATGGTGCTATGGCTACGCAGGTAACTCAGGCTGACGTGGTCGTGTACTCGATCGCATTGACATGGGCCTTCTATTCCTTTGCTAATTTCCACCCTTAAACCACATTTTTCTATTAATGACCTGATGCACATTAAAACACTAAAACTAACAAAAATATTAGAAAATAACAAAGCTAAGAGCTTAACAAACATGAGTAAAGGGACTCAAATATATAATATTTGGCATTTATCACTTGTCACTACGATAAAGTGCATGGCGTGCAACCCCTCCCCCTTCATCTCTCTCTCTCTCTCTCTCTTCGCCACCACTCCTTGGTATCAATGCTCACTCATTTAGCCTCCTCTCTCTCTCTCTCTTCATCGCCACCACTCCTTGGTATCAATGCTCACTCATTTAGCCTCCTCTCTCGCCAATTGGTAAGTGTCTCTCTCTCTATATATGTTTTTAATTAGATTACATTAGGTATTTAGATTTTTTAATATATATTATTAATACTTTTTTTAGATTATTATATTTGTGCTTAGATGATTATATATGTGTTTAGATAATTACATTTTATTTTAGTTTAACACCCCCAAATTTAGTCTTGACCAGTCTAGTAGGGTTACTGGCAATTACCTCAATATAGCTAACGGGTAACTAACTGGGGAACCACCCATCTAAGCATAATTAGAGTAAACACATAGGAAGGTGTAATAAATATGAGGAATCTAATAACCATAAAGGAAGCATACATTATCCTAGAAAATAGACATGGAGCAACTAATAGGAATACAAATAACTTGATCAAACCTGATAACAGAATGAAGATCTTTGTCTTAAATAAATCCGAAGTGACAACCTCCCGATTCCCCCTTCCTAGAAAGAGGGTTTGTACAAGATGTAATAACCACAAAATTCTAAAGACTTAGTAAGTAAACCTCTTAATTGGGTATGACATGAGCCAGTTATTATTGAGCATAAATATACGTCCAGTTTGACAAAGGTCTGAAGAAAGGTGTTGTCTATGTTAATACGCAATAAAAATATCGTTTTGTTGAAATAAGCGGTGTACTTCCAGAGGAAATTGCTTAAAAGTTGTAATGCTAAAAAGTAATGCTTTAATAGGTCATAACTATCATATATGATATACCTAAGATATTATCCATTCTCAGCTGGGTTGGTGTTATCCTTAGGGACCTGTAATACAATGCCACTGCCTCGACCATTATACTATACTATTCATATACTAGCAACTTGATCGAGTTTGACCTCGGGTGGCCCACGGTACTAATAATGTACTTCCTGTATTGAACTGCTAATTAAGACTATGCCGGTCACGAAATAAACATTGGATCCAAGGCGCATATATCATATCTATACACATTTGATCATAAAATCAAGTTTATATAGTAAGTTCATTGCCATTATACCACACATACTGATGTACAATGTCATACGATGCATGTTATCAATTGATTACTAAGACAATTACCGAGTTATACAAAAGTAGACATGCTCATATCATACATGTGCTCAGTCAGTTGACATATCGCATGTTTTTAAGCAAATATTCGTAAGTGTTGCTCAAGTCGTCTGACATCTCAAATCTTTGCTATAACAAAGCACGGCTATCATTATACAAAGTGATAGAGGGCTTACTAAAGAAAAAAGGTCCTAGTTGATCACTTTTAGCTAAAAGGTCAGAAAAACCCTACTTTCATGCATTTTGGGTTGTGGGCAAACGTTCTGTCTAGGAGGCAAACATTCAAACACGGGGCGAATGTTCGGGTAGAATAAAAAATGTAGAGTTTTGGGCTTCTATTCTAAGGCTACCATGCTAAAACCATACCCTAGGCTCTAAACAAGTCCATGTGCATATAATGAAGCATAACACATGAGAAAACCATAAATAAAGTGGGTGTTTTTAAAACATTTTTGAAAACGTATCTTTTCTTTGAAAGAAAAATATTCACAAGCTATAACATCTCTTAAAACATGAAGCAAGTAATAAAATAACAAGATAACATGAAAACACAGTAAAGGTTCAACAATTAACTTGAATATGGTAAAAATCTCCCTCAAAGCCTCATTCTTCTCTCTAGAACTCTCTTCTCAATTTAGGGTTAGGGTTTCTGGGATCAAAGAGGGGCAAGATGGCGGTATTTATAGGGGTGAGGGTGTGTCTCATACTTTAGAGGTGGAGAATGGGTTAAAATATTTTCAGGACTACCACCGAACATTTGATACTATAGCCAAAGGTTCTGTACTATTGCATGCTGGTTCTAAGGTTACAGTGGAATGTTTGGTTAATACCTAATGGATCAAATTTTGGTCGATGAACATTTATGGTCTGCCAAATAAAGACAGGGATGAACGTTAAGTGGTCCTCCGTTGAACGTTCGGCCAGAAAGTTTGTTTAAAATTTTTAGGGCTAATTTCAAGTGGTTTATTATTAGGGTGGCTTATAATTATACATATGTGCATGTTTAGATTATTACATTTTTTTAGATATTTGGATTTTTTATATATATATTATTATTAGATTTTTTTAGATTTTTTTTTTTTTTATGTGTTTAGATGATTAGATTTGCGCTTAGATTATTATATATGTGTTTAGAAAATTACATTTTATTTCACATATTTAGATTTTTTTTATACATATTATTATCAGAATTTTTTGGATTATTATATATATGTGTTTAGATTAATAGATTTGTGCTTAAATAATTATTTTTTTAATTTAAAATAAAATAAAATGAGTATTTTATGGGAAATGGAATATCTATTACTCTCATTTTTTAGAGGCATATCTATACCTATGTGTAAGGGATTAGTCATTCCCACAAGAATTACTATTCTTGTGAATAGACCCTTACCGAACAAAAATAATGATTACTTCATAGAAATAGTCATGCAATTACAGGATTCTATTCAGCAAACTAAACGGGCCGGACCTAAGGGATTAGTTATTCTTGAGAATAACTATTCTTGGGAATAGACCATCACCAAACAAAAGAATGACTATTTCATATGAATAATCATTCCATTACAAGAGTCTATTCTGCAAACCAAACAAGGCCTAAGGGATTAGTGAAAAGAAATCGAAGGTAAGACCGCAAGTTTATCAGATTAGCGAATGAAAATTATTTCAAAAAGATAATCCAAGCTTGGTTACAATAGGATTAACTATTTCTTTCCGGGAGTTAATTCCACGAATCAAATTAGACGAGGCCTGGAGTTGGAGAAAGGAAAGCTTTGCCCTTTAATTGCTTGTCTTGGCTTGAGAGAGAAAAAAAGACATGTCATAAATAAAAAGCGCTGTTTAATTTTGCGTATCAACAACTTGGAGATAAAGTTGATATGCTTAATTAGAAGCATCTCAGCCACATCTGCATAGCTCATAGGCATATTGGAAGCTTTATACGAGAGACAAAGAGTGTTTATTAAAGACGTACAAGCAATAAAAGGCTGAAAAGCACATGTGTTTTATATGTTTTTGCGTATCGACAACAACAACAGAGAGATAAAGTTGACATGCTTGCATGGGGAGCTTCTCAACCACATCCCCCATAGGGATTCTAAAAGAGTGTTGGTCCATGAATCTTCTTCTCATCATCTCAATTTCTCACAAATCATCTACCCTTACCTACTGCTACTAGAAAGAAGAAAAATATTAGTAGTACTAACTTTTTCACTAACATATGAGTACTAACCTTATTTATTGGAAATGAATAAAACAATTAATAAAGAAAAATACTAACAATACCAATAAATCTTAGTAAAAGAGTTAATTAGTTAGTACTCCTAAGATTTCTCCTTCTAAAATATTTCCCTTAAAAAAAAAATAGTGTGAGAGAGGGAGAGAAGCATATTGTTTGTCATGCATATATAATGAGTAAATTTTTCATTGATTTCATTGCGGTAATAATTTTAATAATAATAATAAATAAAAAAAAAAGAAAAAAGATATATAATGAAAATGATTAAAGAGTGATGGAAGCAAGCAAGCTAGTAATTGTGAAGGAGAGCAGCATATAATAGTTGATTCCAAGTATCAGGTACACCGGCTAGGCACCAATGGCTGCAATCCATGACGGCGTGGCCGTGTCCATGGTAGAAGGATGGATGCCCATCTTTCCGTAGCTGCGATAGGGTTGTAATATTAAGCAGGTGGACCGCCTTCCGCATCTTCCCTATCACTTTCTCTACCGCCGCCTCTGCAGGATCTGCACCTCCTGGATAAGTAGACCCACTCACTGGCTCTGTTTCTCCCTCGCACCGATTTCCATTTGCTTCTCCCCAAATACTTGAACTAATTCATTGATCATTATGTCAACGAATCAATGATCATGAGATCGAATTGAGAATAGAAAATCAATTAATTAATCATTTCTTACTTGGAATGATCTGGGGAGACCCCTTGAAAGAAGACCCTGGTCTTTGTAGGGTCGACGTTAGAGTCGACCCATCGAGCCCATGTGTTCAACCCTTTCTCGAATGCAACCAAGCGATCCATGTCTTTGTACTTCGTACTCCCTTCTTCAATATAATCCCATCTGCAAACCGGCCAATTAATTAATTTTACATAAATATATAGAGCGTGGTTCAACTTCAACTACTACTACGCACGTACGGTTGTTTTCTTCCGGTATGAGTCCACCAATGCCATGAATTGAAGATCAATACGTCCATTCCACTCCATACTTTTGCGCCCTCAATTGAGTCGAGCTTCAGAACCCGACCCATACCAGACCTGCTAATTATAATATCAACAAGAAATGCATGCCGGTAGAACAACACTTTAACATCGTACTCCTGTCCATTTATAAATTGAAACGAACATAAAGTTTAAAATCAGAATCACAATTCACATAGGACTTGATGAAACAAAAGTAGGTAGTTAGTAGATAATATATATATATATATATATATAATAAATTAATAATTATATATTTATTGTTACCGGAAATGTAAAAAGTGGAGAGCTCCAGTCCTCCTTAAGGTGTAATTAGCGTGTGGGACAGCTGTATGAAGCATGCAATTGAGTGATTGCCATTGGTTCAAACTCAACGAGTCCCCCACAAACATTATGCTCTTCCCACTAAGCCTCGACAACATGGCTCGGCCATCGAATCTGCACAAACATCTTTGAATTGAAATTCAATAATATATGATTTATATATATCACAAATTTAATGATAATTTTAAAATACACATCAATTTTTAATACACAGAAGAGTGATGTCTATCGTTATATTTGTGGATAAAAAGCTACGAAGCCAAGTTAATGCAAACAACATTTTTGATATTTATGATATTAATTAGTTGCCATAAAATTATTTACTAGAAATTAATAGTACAATGTACTTATTTGAATTTCATGCTCCGAAATGATTGGTTAAGACAAATGAATATCCTTTATTCATCCAGAAAAAAATGGTTAATGTTTTATTTTTCCAAAAAACAATTACCGTATTTGAAGTATGTTTGGTAAAGAGTTTTGTTGTCAATTTTTTGTTTGAATAGGCATCTTCATACAAATGTCATTGCTCACAACTATTAGAATATAAATTAAATTATTAAGTTTATCTATTTTTTTATTAACTTAAGCTTTTATAATAAGGGGTAATTTAATATGTTATTGTAATTAAGTTCGAACCATGAATGTTATTCTATTATTCAATTCACCTTTATTTTTAATTAAATATTTTATGTGTTAGGCCTCACTCATTAAAGGGGAATTTAAATCTGCAATCAAAAGAAAGTGTTAAAAAAAATTAAATTCATCACTTAAACGTTTAAAATAACTAATTAATTAAGAGCAACCAACTTGAGGTCGAGTAAATCTAGATGTTTGACAACTTTTTTTTTTTTGAACGAAAATATGAGGATTTTATTGATTAAAGATCATGAGTGTAAAAAATTCTTATACCACAAAATATAAAGCTCTGCAAAATCATAACCACATGCTCGACAACTTGATGGACAGAAGAAAAAGGAATCACAATAATGTGATGATAAAAAAGACAAATGGGGTTGACTGAAGTTGATGATAAAGCTATAGAGTTAGGCTCTGGCTCACATGCATGTGTGAGGTCCAGCCAGCACGGCTAACCAAAAGGAAGCAACAAATTAAATTGATATTCATTTGTCGCTTTTCTTTCTTAATGTTAACCAACACGATACACTTGCACGTGTTTGATTGATCATTTGAAATCAAAGAAAACGAAACACTAAGCAGGAATGATCACAAGGACATTAAGGGAATTAAATCCATGTTCATTGATTTCTATTAATCCAGGGATTTTACTCTTTTTCTTCAACTTAATTTGGATTTAAAATAATTTTCATATATATACATATACATATATAGGCGTGTTTGGCAAATGTATTTGAGAGGAAAAATAATAAAGACATTGATCATTGATGTGAAATAAAGATATATAGATTGATGTTATATAAGGGTCCATTTGGGAGTGCATTTTTTTAAAAATGATCTGTGTTTTTAAACCAAATCACATCGTAAAAAAATCTACGATTTCAATAAGTTAACTCGATGATGTTTATTTAAAAATGTGTGAATTTAAAACAAAATCACTATTTCGCTTAAAAAAATATTTAAAGCAATATTTACCTATTTGGTCTAAAATCGCAATTATATGCTAATTTTACCCAAACACTCGATTAATAAAAAAAAATACTTTTTAACATATTTTACCAAACACTGTGATTTTAAAAGTATAATTTAAAAACACAATTTTTAAAAGCATAATTTTGATAATCGTAATTATTGAAATCGCACTTCTAAACAGGCCCTAAAGGTATAATGAGTTTTGAATTTTTTGTGAATAAAAAATGAAGAAATCTGTTTGTTAATATGAAAGTTTGACTTTCTTTAATAGAAATGAGAATGGGTTTTCATCCATATATGCATACTAATTAATTAGATTCTAAATGGGGAAATTTAAAAAAGAAAAAAAAAAAAAAACAAACAAACAATAAAAATGTTATTTAATTTAACAAGTCAGCTAATTTATGGTTGGTTAATTAATATTCCCTTGGTCTTTGTTTAATTTGTTTTCATTAGTTCATTAGTCATTAGACTCATTACCGACCAATGAAAACTACAAGGCCAAACGTACAAACAATCCTCAGAAAATGTATTATTAAAGGCCATTACCTTTAATTTTATTTTAATTAATTTATAGAATCCAATGACAGAATTGGAAGCAACAACTTTCCTCCAATCTCCAGTGAAGATACTTGCCCCAATTTAGTTACAAATTACAATTGTCAATATCCATCCTCGCAAAAGCAACTTCATGATTTATATATGGGATTTCTATATTTAATTAAGCATTATTAGGACAAACGATATAATAATAGTAAACTATAATTAATTTCATTTATATACTTTGAATCCTAGCTATATATATATATATATATTTGTCCTACTCTTTCTTTCATTTTAAATCACTTTGTTGGTCCCGATCGAACAAATATCATATATGCATGTAGATCGATCGATCGAGTAGAGCCAAAAACTATTAAAATAAATAAATTAAAAAGCAATTAATATTACATGCACGTACAGAAAGTAATGTGATAAAAGTAAAAAGGAAGGAGCAGAGGGTAGGGTAACCTTGGTAAGTTGCAGGCAGAGGGTTGCCATCGATATTTGAGATATTGTTTGTCTGGGCGGCCATTGTTTTGGCAATCGAACTGCTTCTCTATGAAGGGACAGCTTGATGTATTATAGAGAGGATATGATTCATCAGTTATCCAATTCCCTTTGTAAATATCGCAGCGCTCTAGCTCCCCACCATGCACTGCTTCGTACAACAGAGAGACTACCAGCAGAGCAAAGCCAATATTCGAAGAAGAAGAAGAAGAAGTTGGGGTTCCCATGAGAGAGAGAGAGACAGAGACACAGAGGGAAAGAGAGGAGTTGGTGGAACTCAAAATGTACGTGAATTTCAATATATATATATATATATATATATGGCGCATGCGTAATTTATGTTAATCTCTTCCAAACATGTCAAATTAATCTCTTTGAAAATTTAATTCATAAAATCGCTTAATTTATATCTACTTATAATATTCTATCAATATATTATTAAGGGAAAAATAAAAAAAGCCTCCCAAATTACCATCCGTTTGCAATGTAACTCCTTAATGTTCAAAAAGTAATAAAGTAGCTCCCAAACTACAAACATTTATCAAAAAGGCCAATTATTTTTTTTATATTCCTATAATACCCCTATTATTTTAACAAATAAAATAATTGTAAAACAAACAAATAATTTTTAAAAAATACAAAAAAACAATTGGAGAATAAATACAAAAAAAGAAGGTTTTTTGGGAATAAACAAATAATTTAGGCCAACAACAATGATTATTTATGTTGTATTAAAGTAAAATCAAATGTAGGTTCTTGATATATTAAAAAAAGAAAAATAGTCCCTGGAGTCAAATTCTGTTAATTTTTTTTTATTCACTCATTGATTTTACTTTAATACGACATGAAACAATTTGTAATTTAGACTAACTACATTGACTAAAAATTTATTTATTTCAATTTTTTTTTTTTGTATTTTTAAAATGTTGTTTAGTTTTTTTTTACAATTATTTTATTATTTTATTTATTAAAAGAATATGGGTACATATTATAGGAATATAAAACAATAAGTGGCATTTTTTATACATTTTGATAATTTGGGGGCTATTTTATTACATTTTGAACATTAAGAGGTTAAATCACAAATGACTAGTAATTTAAAGGGTTAAATTATATTTTTTCCTATAATGAAATCTCTTAATTGTACGAAATTTAATAAGCCCTAATTAATAACATTTTACCTCTTTTGAGATTGTGTTATAATTAATTTAATGACAATGAATAATTTTTGGAAACTCCATTTGCCTTTCGCCTATATATATTATGTGATTACGTAGGAATAGTAGTTGTTGAGGATGCATAATAATCTTTCATAGAAAACCTCGCCTCTTTGATGTAGTGATATTACTTTGCCATAAATCATTTTTTCAAAAATTCTTAAGAGGTAGTTCAAGGTTGGGATCACGTCTTATAAAGCGGAGGTCACTAATTCGAATCCCTCCTCCCCCTCTTGTGTAGACATGTCAAAAAAAAATCATTTTTTCAAAAACCTTTGGGCTTCAATCTATTCCAAGTCCTCTCATGAAAAACGGGAAATGCTAACAGAATGACGTAATTGCCATCTATTGAAACTTTGTGGTTGTGAGGGATTTATTTATTGCTATTTTTAAACATTAGTGACAAAAAATTGCAAAAAAGTGTGTATCCTTCAAACGGGGTTTTTTTTTTTTTTGACATCCTTCAAACGGGTTTTAAATCTACTTTTCATTCCTCCTCTCCTTTCCTTTGTGTAGACATATTAAAAAATAAAAAATCTACTTTCCCCTGAAAGATATTATATATTCAATCAATTTTCTTCACCTTGCATTAAATTTCTTAACTAATGTTACTTCTTTTGGTTTATTGTGGCATTAATCTCCTCGATTTCAATGTTCAATGTCTCAAATTTTAGGGTTAATTACTTTTTTAGTATCTAATGGTTTATTTATTTATTTATTTATTTTTACATGGGCTTCAAATTCTATCACAAAGGAAAATGCCGGGGTTCTTCCTGTAGTGTTTTCCTGGCGTTCTCCCAATCTTACGTAAAACATGATTTAAGAAAAAATAAAATTATAGTGGCCTCCACCACCGATTTTTTTAGGCATTAGCATCAAATTTGAGGCATTAACACTAAATTTGAGGCATTAGCACCAAAATTAAGATATTAGCAACAAATTTAGGATGATCAAATTTATTTTGGGTGATACCATCCCTAAAGGGTTAACCTTTCATCCTTAGATTTTAGTTTTGAATCCAAAAACAAGTTTTAAAGTATTAGAATCTAATTATTAACTCATACAAATTAATCTGTTGGCAAAAAAACGGTACTACAATTTTATTTTTCTTAAATCATGTTCTACATAAGACCTGAGAGAACGTCAAAGAGAACATTACGGGAGAACCCTAGTAAACCCCTATCACAAATTGTTCTTCACTTATGGAAAAAGATTAACTTAATTAGTACCTCCGTTACATATAAATGACGTGTCCTTAAAATAATAATAATAATTAAAAACTAATCCCTAAAAAAATTGAAAAATTATGGGGTGGATGTGGCTAGTGGGGTGGTGGTTTGACCACCTCCATTCGTAAGCCACCTAATGACCAAAATGGAGTAGTTGGGCCACCCCATAATTTTCAATATTATTTAGGGTGTAGTTTTTAAATTATTTAAATTATTATTTTATTATTTTTAATTATTTTTATTTTTTAGGAAACATGGCATTTATATGGGATAATACATAGAACAGAGTGATTAAAATATTAGAATAAAGTCCACTTAACCCCCTCAAACTATTACTCCAACAACAATCTATCCTCAAACAATCAATTGCGACAATTTACCTCCCAAACTACCAAAACAAAGATAACGTACCCCCCAATGCTAGCAAAATAGTAAAATTACCCCTATAAAATTTTCAATAAAACAAAAATACCCTTAAAATTTAAAAAAAAATTTAAAATTTAGTTTTTTTGTTTATTTAGTAAGGGTAATTTCATCATTTTGTTAAAATTGGAGGTACATTGTCATTGTTTTGGTAATTTGGAAGGTAAATTGTCACAATTGTTAGTTTATGGGGTAAATTGTCATTGAGATGCTAGTTTAAGAGAGGGTTAAGTGGACTTTCCCCTATTAAATTGATATTTTTTCATAACTTAGCCTCCATTTTTTTTTTCTTTCTCCTTTACTTTTGTTTTAATTCTTTATGAAATATAATAATTACATTTTTATATCATTTTTGCAATTTTTTTATAAAAAAAAAAAGGACGAATGTCTTAGATTTAAAATGATTGTAACCTCAAGTCTTAAATTTGCAAACTTGGAAACTCGAGCATAAAAATCAAAATCTGGAAAAGCACAAGGGGAGGTTTCATCATATTTTCCCTTTAAATTGACTTGATTGACTTTTAATTAAAAAAATTATAGCAATATCTTCCCTTCATCTAAATCGGATATTAAATTGGGCAAAAATCATAATACATGGAGAAAATATAAAATTAGTCCCTAGGTTTTGACAAATTAAAAAATTAGTCTCTAGGTTTCCAAAAAAATAACATACTCAATGCAGGAGTATTTTAAGCTAGAGCTGTCGAGACTAGGCATTTTGAAAAGACCCCAAAAATCTTAAAAACTCTCAATTTCACCCTCCTTAACTTTCAATTTGATTCAATTGACCCCATCCATCAATTTTTGTTGTTAAATCTTAACGGAAACACTAAAAAGACCAAATTACCCTTCAATTTTTCATTATTTTTAGGAAAATTATATCAAAACGCCTTAGATAAGCATGCCAAATATTTTTAGTCCCTAAGTTTTTTTTTTGACAATTTATTTTTGGGTCAATCAAATTACAATAAAATCCCTATTGTCAAAATATTTCAATTGTTAGTCCCAATCAAGCATTGTTTCACCTCATTAAAATATTGATTTTTTATTAATTAATTTAAAAAATAAATTAAAAACTAAAAAAGAAACTTACTTTTTTTTTTAATTTTAGATTATTTTTTAAATTAAATTAATAAAAAAATAAATATTTTAATGAGGTGAAACGATGCATTTTGATTGGGACTAATGGCTGTTAAAAAAATTTGATGGTAAGAATTTTACTGTAATTTCGATTGACCTAGGGAGTAAATTGTTTTTTTAAAAAAAAAAAAAAACTTAGGGACAAAAAAATTTTGGCGGTAGGGATTTTATTGTAATTTTGATTGATCCAGTGAGTAAATTGTCAAAAAAATAAAAACTTAGAGACTACAAAATTTTGGCATGCTTACCCATGGTGTTTTTATATAATTTCCCTTTTTTTATTTGAAATTTGAAATTTTATAAAACTTTCAGGGGTATAAAGGTCATTTAAACACTTATAACGTCTAAAACTGATTGAGGGGAGTAGATTGCATCCAATTTAATGTGCAGGAGGTGAAATTGAAAGGTTTTAAAATTTTGGGAGTCTTTTCAAATCACATACTAGTTTAGAGGTCATTTGTGAAGTTTTCCAATAAAGAATAAAATTGGCTATTGGGGTTTGTTTGTAGTGAGTCTTGAAAGAATTGGAGGTTTGGCCCTTTTTTGGAAGGACAAAATTACAGTAGCGATAAAAAATTGAAAGTTTACTAGGATCGAATTTTACCGCTTTTTGCCGAACAAACAAATCATGGAACTAAGCTGATGAGTGCCAAATATTGCATATTTGGGCCCTTAATTTGCATTCGTTAATCCTTTAATTGTGTTTTAATTTAACATTTTGTGTTAGTTGTGTTTTTAATATTTTATAGGTTGTTAAAGGAAAATTACAAATTTAATGTGAAAATTGCAAGTGGTGGAAAAAAGGCCACCAAGAGAAAAGGAAGAGACCATTTGGACAACTACGCTCGAGCGCACCATACAACCACTTGAGCACACACAGGTTTAGTGACCCATCCAAACGACTAAAGGCCCATTTGGACGAACCCATCAAACAACCACTTTGCCGCAACGCTGACTTGCACTATTTTTGATTAAAAAAGAAAACCCCAGAAAAGGTTTATAATCAGTGCCAAATATTGTATATTTTGACTTCTCTTAACTTATGTTTGTTAAGCTCTTAGCGTTGTTAATTTCTAATGTTTTAGTTAGTTTTAATGTTTTATTGTGCTGTAGATCGTTAACATCAATATGTGAGTTAAAGGGTAAAATGACTTAAAGTGGAGATTTGGAGTCCCTGTCAGTGCAATCAAGCGCACTGCTCTCGAGCCCAGTAGACAAGATCAAGTGCACCTGCATCGAGCTCGCAAAGCCAATGTTTGAGCACAATTGCGCTTGAGCACAAGACTTGTGATCGAGTGCACTCTATGTCAACCTGTTGCCCTAGCCCATCGCTAACTTGCTTGCGCCATGGGAGCTCTAGAGTGGTTACATGCGATTGAGTGCACACAGGCCCACGCTCGAGCGCACTACCTGTGATAGAGCACACTTATGCATGTCCTAACAACACATTTTTGCCTATAAATAGGACTTCTTTCATTTTATGTAAACCTACGTTTTGGAGGCCAAAACCTTTCTGTTTTTCATTGTAAAAGCCTTTAAATCATCATTTATTTTATAATGCTTTTATTTGTTCTTAGATTTGTCTCTCTTTAGCATGAAGGCTAAATCTTCAACTAAGGTTGAAGATGAAGCCTCACCATGGATTTATTTACATGTTTTCATAGTTAGTTTGTACTTTAATCCGTCTTTTAACATCATGAATGTTTGTTTCAATTCAATTTCATGAGAAGATTGTGATTGATTGTGCCGTGGTTGGATATTCATAGTGTTTTGTCTAATGGATACATTTTATCTTTTGATTTAAGTTTATTTATTCATTGTCTTTTGTGTTAAGCATGGATACATTGGATCCTTTGAACTAAGTTGGATAAGTTTTGTCTTTTTTCAAGTGGACGGGTTCTTTGAATCTTTCAATAGGCACAATAGAACATTCATAGGGCTTAAATGGTGCATGAACTAGCGTGACACTAGAACATGCATTGTTTTTAATTGATAGACGGATGTATGAGTTAAGCATGTTAATATGTGTATTTTAATGTGGTGAGGTGGATTCTAAGGCCTTAGTATTTATTTATTTTTATAGCATTTAAATTAGTTTATTTTTATGGACGCCATATGTTTGATATTTGGAACTAGGTTAAGATAGAGTTAGTTTAGGTATAGAATTAATTTTTTACAAATGCGATTCCCTGTGGATTTGATCTCGTACTTGCACAATGCTACACGAACAATGACTTGTGCTATTGCGATTACATCAAATTTATACATCAGTTATAAAAAGAAAAACAAAGAAATGAAAAGTAGAGGCTGGAAGGATGAAGGCAAGCTAGAGAGAGAGGACATAAACAAGAAGCCACAACAAAGAATTGAGAGTTTTCTCTTCTTTTCGGCCAGGCAAATCAAGCACCCCAGCACTCGTGTTTGGTTTAATTTTTCCTTTATGTTTATGATTTTGTTTGTAGGGTTTAATTTCATAATTATGTGTAGCTTGTTCTCAACTGAAGTTGAGGATGAAGCCTCACAAATGATTAGCAACAATATTTTAATGTAATTCAATATTTTTTTGATTATATGAGTTATATTTTTGATTGTTCTAATTCTATTGTTAATTGAATGATTTCTTTTAAATTGATCACTTGGTTTTTATTTGGTTAAATTATTAGATATCCATTTTACATATACATTGTTGGGTCATGGATTAGCATAAAGCCCAACAGCCTTCCAAGCCTATTTGACATGCAAGCTCTACTCAGAAAAGGCCCAAATGAGAATCGGCCCAACTCAATACTCAAGCCAATGAGCCTGGGGCTTTCCTAGCTCGTTAAACAAGCTTCTATGATTTGTCATAACATTATCATAATTGATAATGCCATATTGATATATATGCACCAAAATAACTCGATAAACTTATCCATGGCATCAAGGCTAGATCGCATGATTCAAATTTGAACTCTTATAGATCATGAAACAACCAACAACTCATATCTTTCATCAACGCTATGCAGCAGATAAAGATGTGGGATCAAGATCCAAGGGTTGATAACCACCACCGAACGCCTATAAAAAGGAAGCTCCAATTCATAATTTGGTAATCGCAATTTCTCTCTCTACGTTCTCATTGCGTTTATGATTTCTTTAAGCCCTTCACTGACTTAGGCATTGAAGTTATCCCTCGCCGGCATACCACTAGTAGCTTTGATCCTATTACTTTCTTTCGGAGCTAAAGAGTCAATTGCCTGACTGTTCCTTGGGCACAGTATCAATCACCAGACACAGTGTAGAGCCCAACTATTCCTTGGACAACGTGTTAGAACGTGCCACATTACTACTTAGAAAACTGTCATCAACAGTTTGGTGCCATCTTTGGGAACACTTCAATTTTCATCAGTTCTTACCACTCACAATCCGAGATGGTGCAGACACATTCACACCCTCCCATTATTGGTGTAGATGGAATGTCCAACGATCTGAATGCTTAGTTCAAGGAGTTCAAAAGGCAGATGAATGAGTCCATGGAGGTGTTGAAGAAGTAGAATGAAGTCCTTGTTGCTCGACTTAGTATTGTCGAATGCCGTAATAGCTAGAGGGATCAAGAGTGTGAAGAGAGGTGTGCAAGGGAACGAGAGCATGCAGAGAGGCATGAATGGATCTACAGGGAGAAACGAGCGGTTGGCCATGAAGATCGTGTAAGCTCCATCCATGGTAGTCATCATATGACTAGGTAGAACTAGGAGAACCATGATGGATCTCATCATGAGCATGAACCTCATCCTTCTCATCACGAGCATGGATCTCATCCATCTCGTCATGAGCATGGATCTCGTCATTCTTGCCATGAGTATGATTCTCATTACTAGAATGACAAATCTCATCATGAGAACAATAGGTTTTGATGCAGCCAATTTGGCTATTCTCATCACGGGAGGCATCATAAAACCAGCGTGAATGCAGACGTGCAAGATCTAAAGAAGAGGATGGAGAAGATGGTGAAGCAAATTGCAGATGGAGAAGATGGTGCACCATCCAAAGATTTGTTGCAAAGTACCAACCTACCCTTCACAAATTGGGTAATGAGGTATCCCCTCCGTGAAAAGTTCAAGGTCCCACAAGTGGACAAGTATGACTGGAGCGGGGATCCCATCGAGTATATGGAGAGTTTCTGAGCTCACCTTATTCTCCATGGTACCCTTGATGAGATTGCATGCCGTGCTTTCCCTTTGACCTTGAAAACAGTAGCTAAGGATTGGTTCGAGGGACTGGATCCTAAATTTGTGGACAATTTCAAAACCCTCGGATGCCTGTTCTTAGTAGTACGAAAGTTCAAGAAGAATCTTGCCTACCTGCTATCCCTCCAGCAAGGAAAGGATAAGTTGTTGAAGGACTACATGCTGAGGTTCAATCGTGAGAAGCTGACAGTGGAAAAGGTCAACGATGAAATTGTGCTTCAGCTCCGATGAATAAAATCAAAGCGCAAGGACCACTAATGGTCGAGCTTGCCAATAGAGTATTCATGGAGATCAAGAGTGATCCAACCTTCAAACAACGTCAAAGATGAGGACCCCCTTGCACAAGCGCACCAATCAAAGGTATTAGAGTACTTCAACGATCACGATCATCTAACTGAGGACTATATATCTCTACGCCACGAGATAGAAAATTTCATCAGAAATGGCAAGTTGGTGAGGTTTCTAGCAAAGGAGGGGAATAGAGGTAAAGGCCTTCAAGCACCTTTGCGGATAGCTGAAGCCTCTGAAAAAGACAAGATGATCATGTTGTGAGGTAGAGACATGGTGATGAACCAAGGGTGACTTAGGCTAACCACCATAATCCTCGAAATCAAGATGTGATTAGAAAAATCCATAAGATTTCTAGGGGCTCGATTGGTGGAGGTGAGTCTAACTTGGCAAGGAAAGCTCACGTGAGAAGGGTGAACGTAAAAGAGGTTCTCTTTCTTGAAAGGTCCTCTAAAGCCCAAAAGAAGGATTTGATGTCTCTCTCATTTTTGGAAGAGGATGCTGAGGGGGTAGCAATGCCCCACAATGACGCACTAGTTGTTACAGTAACAATGGTGAATCACACCATTCACCAAATCCTAGTGGATAATGGAAGCTCGGCTGATATTTTATATTGGCCAGTTTTCAAGTAAATGGGAATTGATCAGGAGAGGATCAAGCCATTTGGCTTACCACTAGTTGGATTTACAAGAGAACAAGTCAAACCCATGGGCTCATCCCCCTTCCTATCACAGCGAGAACAAGCTCTAAACAAGTGACAAAAATGGTAGATTTCTTGGTGGTTGACCGACCATCTGCCTACAACTCAATCATCAGTCGACCATCCTTTAACAAGTTGAAGGCTATTACTTTGACTTACCATTTGAAGATGAAGTTCCCTATAGAAGATGGAGTCAGAGAAGTCCGAGGAGATCAGTTTGTAGTGAGGAAGTGTTACAACACTTCTATGAAGAAACCTTCAAAATCTATGCCCCTAACAATCAGTAACGTGGGGAGTAGAAAAGAAGGTGAACTAGCCGAGAACATGACAGATGTGTCTATGGGAGAAGGCAGAGTTGTGAAGGTTGGTTCGTGATAAGCGCCAAATGTTGCACATTCAAGCCCCTTAACTCGCATATGTTAATTCCTTAGCATTGTTATTTGTTTAATTTTGTTTTGTTTTTGTGTTTCAGGTCAAATGCAAGAGTTCCATTGGAAATTGGGCTAAAAGGGACAAGTTGGCATCATTCTGTAGCTGTGATCGATCACAGCTGTACTTGGGATCGATCGCACCTGTGATCGATCACACAAAGCCTAGGATCGATCGCATCTGCGATCAATCGCACCATTCCTAGGATCGATCGCACTTGGGCATGCCCAACATGAAAATCGCCTTTCGACAGCTTGGACTTGGTTTTCAGTTTCCCAATTGAACTGAGAGAATGACCTATGACTGTAATTAGGGTTTTAGGGTTTCTAGGGTTTCCTAGTCCCTATAAATAGGCTCTTAAACATTGTAAAAGGGAGCCGTTTCCTAGAGTAAAATTCAGAACTTGTCTTTGGAGCGTAGAAGATCATGAGCGGCTAAACCCCCTTTGTGGGGTACCGATGTAACCCTCTCCAAGTACAATGGTGATTGTATTTGATTCTAGTTAATTCATTATATGTATGTTGATTGCATAACTGTGAGGATTGCAACCTTTGAATTCTGTTCTTAAATTTAATGCAATTGTTATTCAATTCCAAATTCGGTACTTGCGAAATTCTTTTCTTGTCTTAGAAATTATTTTGCCTATATTGAACTCAATCAATCTTATTTTCTGTGATCATAAGATTGATGGTTATGCAATGGTTTTAATATGCATATCATTAATAGGATTAGATAGACCATACTTAAGGAAGACGGGTCGTACTACACCCTAGTTTAGAGTAATTCAAGTAGATGATCTGTGCCAACCGAAGATGGGTTATACTATTCCGATTAATCATATAAAACTTATTAAGGGATTTTATAGTTTATACCTAGGGAAGATGAGGTTGTGCCGCATCTTAGTGGTTAGGTGGACGATCCGTGCCAACCGAAGATAAATTATTCTTATCCTTTAATATGTATTTTCTTGTCTTTTATAACATACATAATCATGAGCTTCTAGAATTGAATATGGTTACCATTGTTGTGCGGATTGTGGTGAAATCGGTACCTTACTTCTCTCTCTCATATATTTACTTTTAATTTTGTGTTTAATTTCATGTACTTTCAATTCACAAAACAATCAAATCTCTTTTGTGCAATTAAGTTAAAATTAGTCTTTTGAATCTAGTAACGAAACCCCTGCAGTCCTTAAGGTTCGACACCCTCAATATAGCCCTATCCTACGGGATTCGTTCTATTGCGAGTAATTTAATTTTATTATTGATAATTTTGGTCACGAAAATACCACATCAATTTTGGCGCCGTTGCCGGGGACTATTTAATGGTTTTGTTATTAAGTTTTAAGGGTTAAGTTTAGCTTAATTTTTTTTATTTTGTTTTTATTTTCGTTGCTTTGTTAATTTTTTAGATTTTAAACTCTCTATTCAAGTTTCACGACATCTGCAGGTGCTAGTCTCTGTGACTGCGCTCGATCGCCACTTGTGTGCGATCGAGTGCAGAATCTAAAGTAAGCAACAAGCGCTGCGATTAAACCTTGTGCCCCTGCAATCACTCCCATCTATGGCAATGCGATTGAATGCACCTGAAGTGTGATCGAACTCACCCCTGACAGACTCTACAGCATCCTCACTCAAGCACACCTGCGGGCTGTTTGTGAGTTTTTAGTTTTAGTTTTTATTTTTATTTTTATTTTTCTTTTATTCTTTTATTTCTATTAGTTTAGTTCATGTGGGGAAACATTCCAACACCCCATGGACCATGTTCATATTGCAATAGTCTTTATCATCATGTTAGATATTGCCCTACTGTGGGACAATTTTCTAATTATTCTTTTGAGCATATGAATAGGCTGTTCTCTAGACCAGGGAATGAATTTTATTTTGATTCTTATAACCCGGCATGGAGCAACCACTCTAACTTCTCATGGCAAGGTCAAGATCATGGAAAGTATGCTCCATAAGGTCATGAACTGCACCATCAGTCATATTCGCAATTCAATGATCAATCATATTCCCCTCAATATCAAGCAACTCCATAGCAGCAATACCAGGCCACACCGCCTCCTCAATATGATTCGAACTTTGAAGATCAAATTCTGAAAATGATAAGTGATATGTCTGACAGAATGATGGGCGAGATAAATGGCATGGTGGACAAGATGACTCAGACAATAAACTCTCACTCTGAATTAATTGTCAAGATAGAAACTTATGAAGAGGAGCCATCTCCCAGCTATTGGCTTCCACAACAATACCAGGCTGAGTCACCTCCTCAGAAGAATTCCAATGTTACATAATCCATCACCAAGATAGAAGCTCACCTCAAAAAAAGCATCAACCACCCCAATAGAGAGGACAGAGAGCTTCAAAGTCAGCCGGTGGCTAATCCTGATGAACACTTCATGGTGGATGAGTGTACTTCTTGTCATAAGCAAGCTATCACCACACTGAGGAGTGGAGAGGTGGTCGAAAACAGTGTGGAAGAGAGGAAGGAGGAGCAAAAGGAAGAGCAAATAGGGACCCCAGAGAATCTACACCAGGAAAAAGACAAGGAAGTGAGCACTGTGACTTCTTCACCATCAAGTCTTATTCCCGAGACTCCATGTGAGCCCCGAGCCTAGGGTTGGCAAAACGGGTCACCCGACATGACCCGTTTATGACTCGGTTGACCTGCAACTCATTTAACATAGACCCAGACACGACTCATTTAAATAAAAGGGTCTAACGGGTAGACTCGTGAATTTTCATGGGTCACCTAACACGAACCCGTGAACCCATTTAAGCTAAGCAGGTCTAACGGGTCCACACGAACCTGGCATGACCCGTCTGACTACTAACCAGTAACAGGAAGTGAGAAACTCAGAAACGGGTCTGACGATGCCACTATTCAGTATTCAACAATCAAAATCAATGAAATCATATATCAGGCTAAATGAAAGTGCTAAAATTCCAATTACTATAAATACAATGCAAATTAATCACTCAAAAGCCCTAAGATTTTCAAGATTCACGCCCTTAGATTGAACACAATCAAACCAAAAAAAACCCCACAAGATTACTTCAAAAACCACCCATACCCACTTCCTACAAATTAATCACCCAAAAGCCCCAAGATTTTCAAGATTCACGCCCTTAGATTGAACACAATCAAACCAAAAATAAAAACCCCCACAAGATTACTCCAAAAACCCATACCCACTCCCTACATACCGAAAGAATACCCACTCGGCGGAGACTTTGAGGCCATGGTTCACAACCTGAAAGAATCCCCACTCGCAGCAAGCGTGTGAGATGAGTCACAACGTCTCCTCGCACAGACTCTGGTCGTCGGCTCATCGCTGAGAAGCTTCTGAATGTCTCCTCGAACAAAGCGAGGGGGAGAGTTGAAACAGTGTAGCAAGAGAGAGAGAGAGAGAGCGATGGCCAACGAGCGGGAGAGAGAGTGATGACTGAAGGACTGGTGAGGGCTGTGAGGCGGTGAAGGGGTGGCAGCTCTTGAGAGTTGAGAAGGAGAAGAAGAAAAAAACGTAAACAGGTTTGGTGAAGGGGCAATTTTATTTCTTATCCAGTTATGAGTTGTCCACTTATCCGTATAAGTGATAACTCTGATTAGGTGAAAAAAAAAAAAACATAAGCAGTGACGGCGGTCACACGGTGACCTACAACACGACCCGTTTAAGTAAGATAAACGGGTCATAAATGGGTCGAACCGTTTATGACCCAAACCCACTAATTTTGTGTCGTGTTTGTGTCGGGTTCACGGGTCGTATCAAAATTGCCAGCCCTACTCGAGCCCCTATTCCAGGTAATCTAAAAATTTCATTTTTAGATATAGATGACATTCTCCCAATCATTAGTTCTTATGACTTACCGAGAGGCCAGGAGAATAGACTGTTAGGGCTGTTAGAAGAGCACAAAGAGACCACCGAGGTAGAAAAATTCCCTAAGTATTCTCCTCATTTTACTTCAGTTCATGATTCCTTACCGGATGAGAAACTGTTTGAGAATACTCAAAGGGATCTACCTCAATATGCGAAAATTCAAAATTACCTATCTATAGGTAAAATCCATTCTCTGTGGTCCAAGAGAAGAAAAGATTGGTGCTTCAAATTTAAACTTAAGGGTGGAGAACACGGCGCATCAAGGATGTGGATTACATTGAATTGGTAGATTCCATATATTTTGACTAGATGAGTCACTTCTTAGGTTCAGTTCAGCTCAGGCGCTTGACTCCTCACTTCACCAGGGTACGTGATCTCCATCCAGGTATTTTATCCATTGTTGTTTCATTATTTTTTATATTTTTCTTAGTTAATTTCGTGGTTCACTCAAGTGGAAAGTGACATTCTGAGGAAGCGAACAATCACACATCCTTGGGCGATCGTTCACATAAGTCCCTCCAATAAGGTTGTCGCTACTGAAGAAGTGAACGATCGCACATCCTTGGGCGATCATTCGCAGAAACCCCTCAATTGCTCTACCCCTTCTGAAGAAGTGAACGATCACACCTCCTTGGGCAATCGAATGCACTCGGGGGAAGTGTCTCACATGACCTATTTAGGTCACTGTTTCCCTTTTCCCCCATCCTTTCCCTATTCCCCCATCACTTTTACAACAATTTTTTGCACTTGATTGTTTCTTGGTTGGAGTATCAACTTCTTTTTCAGGACACGTGTTCTTGGATACAAATTTGGGGGTATGATATACCCACATCTGCTCATTCAGGTACTCCTATACCCTTAACCTCATTTTCAGTTCTATACATACATTGGGACAATGTATGATTCAAGTTAGTATGAGAAACACATTTACACACACTTGTCTTGTTTTTGAGAAAAAAAAAATTGCATTTTCATGTTGTCCTCAAATTTTGGTTGACCTAAAATATTTGTGATTTGATTTCATAAGTGAGCTTAAAAGTTTGAACACATGATCTGATGTTGGATTTGTTTTTAGTTTGTTACTTACTTTAGGCAATTGAGAATTCAAATGTTTGTTCTGCTCTGACACAAGCACATTAGCACATGATTGGTGGGGTATGAGATATGGTTTTAATGTGTATATTTCTATGTTTTGGGTGACACTAGATGACTTATTGGTTGGATACATTGGCATAAGCATATAAAAAATAAAAAATAAAATAAAAGAGAAAGAAAAAAAAAGTGATCATTGATAAACTCTTCATTGAGTAACTGGGCCTCTTGCATCAAAGTAGTGAGCGTTGACGTCAAAAGGTGAAGAGGTTTGATGTGGGTAGCTTTATAAAAAAAAATGATGATAATTATTGATAAACTTTTTACTAAGTAACTAGGCCTCTTGCCTCATTAAGCATTGGGTGTTCATGTCAAAAGGTAAAGAGTTTTGATGTGATTAACATTATGGCTAGTTTAGTTTCGTAGCCTTTTTGACTTGAGTTAGTAAGTCCTTTGGGGGTGTCTTTACACCTAATGTCCTAAAACCATCTGGTTTGGGAGTCATTGGCTCAACACTCGCTACATGGGTCAATTAGAAAGCTTAAGGAAACTAAACACTGCAGAGCCTAATAATAAAAGAAAGAATAAGAAAAGTATGCCCGTGTTGTTCATTCTGGTAGGACTTTCAGTGAATCTTGAGGTATTGAGACATTGCACATTGAAATTATTTGGAAGCTTCATAATCTTGTGCTAGTTCACTTTACACTATTTCAAACTTGTGATGCCTTAGCTTGCCTGTTGTAAGTAATTAGACTTTAAATTCCAATTCATTGTGAAGATGGATTTTAACTTTTTAAGCTTGCTAATGAATGAAAATCATGGTTTTGAGTGTGCTTTAATTTTTAGATAACATGAACTATGCATAATGTTTGTGGATATCATTTCTAGAAAACCCTCACGAGACTCCACTCGTCCTTTAGGGAATTCCTAGGGGTTTAAAAGGCTTGTTGCATATGCTAAATGCAATCGTACATCCCACGAAAGCTGGATTTATCTTGTTGTTCTTCAATTTATTTTCTGTTTTGTATCGCTAAGGGACTAGCAATATGTAAGTTTGGGGGTGTGATAAGCGTCGAATGTTGCACATTCAAGCCCCTTAACTCGCATATGTTAATTCCTTAGCATTGTTATTTGTTTAATTTTGTTTTGTTTTTGTGTTTCAGGTCAAATGCAAGAGTTCCATTGGAAATTGGGCTAAAAGGGACAAGTTGGCATCATTCTATAGCTGTGATTGATCACAACTGTACCTGTGATTGATCGCACCATTCCTAAGATCAATCGCACTCGGGCGTGCACAACACGGAAATCGCCTTTTGACAGCTTGGACTTGGATTTCAGTCTCCCAATTGAATTGGGAGACTGACCTATGCCTATAATTAGGGTTTCTAGGGTTTCCTAATCTCTATAAATAGGCTCTTAAACATTGTAAAAGGGAGCCGTTTCCTAGAATAAAATTCAGAACTTGTCTGTGGAGCGTAGAAGATCATGAGCGGCTAAACCCCCTTTGTGGGGTATCGATGTAACCCTCTCTAAGCACAATGGTGATTGCATTTGATTCTAGTTAATTCATTATATGTATGTTGATTGCATAACTATGATGATTGCAACCTTTGAATTATGTTCTTAAATTTAATGCAATTGTTATTTAATTCCAAATTCGGTACTTGCGAAATTCTTATCTTGTCTTATAAATTATTTTGCTCAGATTGAACTCAATCAATCTTATTTTCTGTGATCATAAGATTGATGGTTGCAATGGTTTTAATATGCATATGATTAATAGGATTAGATAGACCATGCTTAGGGAAGACGAATTTACTACACCCTAGTTTAGAGTAAGTTAGGTAGACGATCTGTACCAATCAAGATGGGTTATACTATTTCGATTAATCATATAAAACTTATTAAGGGATTTTATAGTTTATACCTAGGGAAGACGGTCATGCCGCATCTTAGGAGTTAGGTGGACGATCCGCGTACCAATCAAGATAAATTATTCTTATCCTTTAATATGTATTTTCTTGTCTTTTATAACATACATAATCATGATCTTCTAGAATTGAATATAGTTACCATTGTTGTGCGGATTGTGATGAAATTGGTACCTTACTTCTCTCTCTCATATATTTACTTTTAATTTAGCATTTAATTTCATGCATTTTCAATTCACAAAACAATCAAATCTCTTTTGTGCAAATAGGTTAAAATTAGTCTTTTGAATTTAGTAACGAAACCCCTACAGTCCTTGAGGTTCGACACCCTCAATATAGCCCTATCCTACGGGATTCGTTCTATTGCGAATGGTTTAATTTTATTATTATAATTTTGATCACGAAAATACCACATCAATTCACAACTAACCCCACAAATCCAAGAAAGCCTTCTTCGAAATAACGTTAATGTGTTTGCTTGAATGAATGAAGACATGCTAGGGATTAGAACTGAAGAAACACTCCACCAACTCAATGTAGATTCAATGATGAAGTCAGTGAAATAGAAGAGAAGAAAGCTCACCCCATAGCCAAGGAAGTGGAAAATCTACTTAAAGCTTGATTCATCGAAGAAGTCTTCTACCTAGATTGGTTGGCCAATGTAGTGTCAGTCAAGAAGTCCAATGAGAAGTGGAGGATGTGTGTAGACATCACTAATCTTAACAAAGCATGTCCAGAAGATAGCTTTCTGTTGCCACATCTTGTGAGTTTTAATGTTTCTCCCAAGTGCACGAGTCATTTGCAATATAGCTTTTTTCAAATGCAAGGTTAAATCCACAAGGAATTGTGTTCGAGTAAATAAAATTCTATTTAAATTAATCTTACTTTAACCTAGTTCCAAGAGATCTTTGATTTTTAAAAATAAATAAATATAAACTAAATAAAATAAAAATAATCACAAGATAAAAATACTAAAGTTGTGGAATCCATACCCACCAAGTCGGAACAACACATTCCATGTTCATCAATAAAATCTTACATTCTCACAAATACAAACCTATGTATGTTTTGCTATGCTTCACAAATCAATCAAAAGATCTAATGTATCCATCCATTGTATGAAATCATGAAAGATATCCGAATTTAACCAAATCATCAATTGTATCCATTTGACAAAAAACAAATAGATATCCAAATTTATTTGATTTAAGATCCTAGCAAACATTTATGTGAAATTCTCCTAAAACATCACATGTATCCGAGAATCACAATAGATATCTAAAAGTAATTTCAATAATTGAATTAAAGCAAAACAATTGAAGCTTTAAAAACCCATAAAATCATAATTATATTGGCTTAAAAAAATGGTGTCGTTCTTCATCCTCAATCTTAGTTGAAAATTTAGCTCCTCGTGATTATTGAAAATAAAACCTAAACGTAAGAAAAACTAAAACAAAAATGGAGAAAAACTGTGGAATTTTTTTTCTTTGTAGCCCCCCTGGCCTCCTTTGATGTGTCTCCTATTTATAAGGCCCTTTCTAAGGTTTTTCTAGGGTTATTGGACCAATTTCAGTGCTGGGTAGAAGCTTTTGGAAATCTATCAAGTGGCCTGTCTGGACAGCCCTTTAGGTGTCTAGATACCCCTCTTCTCCCAAGTGCACACGAGCGCGTGATCAGTGTGCTCGAGCACATGCCTGTCCAAACTAGCCTTGTCTGTGTTTGGACAGGTGTTACTTTTCCCTTGGTGCTCTTTCTTCCAAACGCATTAAGTCCGCAACTTTCTCATAATGAAGTTTCTTCAAAGCTATGCATTTCTCATCTTAAAGATGCAGCTTTCCTCCAACAACCTACAAAACACTAAAAATACAAAACTAACACAAAACATTAGGTTAAGACACAACTAGAGGGGCCCAAATATACAATATTTGGCACTCATCACCACGGATTGATACGCTGGTGGATTCAACAGCTGGGTATGGACTACTCAATTTTATAGACGCATTCTTTGGCTACAACCAAATCTAGATGCATCTGGATGAATGCGAGAAGATTGCGTTCATCACTAACCGACGCTTGTACTACTACAAAGTCATGCCTTTCGATTTGATAAATGTTGGAATAACCTATTAAAGGTTGGTTAACAAGATGTTCCGAGCAAGATTGAACGTAAAATGGAGATTTACGTTGATGACATGCTCGTCAAGAGTGTGTCGCCACTGGATCATGCACGTGATTTACAAGAAATGTTTCGTATATTAACGCAATACTAGATGAAACCAAGCCCTTAAAGTGTGCTTTTGAGTTTTCGTGCAAGTTCCTCGATTATATGGTGTAAAATCAAGGAATTGAGGCCAACCCTAAGAAAATCCAAGTTGTCCTGGAGATGTTATCTCCAAAGAATACAAAGCAGCTTCAACAGTTGATCGGCAGGATAGCGACACTAAATAGATTCATTTCTTGGTTGACCAATAAATGCTTACCTTTCTTCAAGATCTTGAGAAAGGCATTTGAATGGTCCGAGGAATGTGAATAGGCCTTCGAGTAGCTGAAAAAGTACCTGGCTTGCCCACCACTACTCAGTTGAACCATTCCCTGAGAAATACTATAACCTATACTTAGCTGTATCTCTTGATCCGTTAGTGCAGCATTAGTTTGGGAAGAAGGTGTACAAAAGCCAGTATACTTCATCAGCTGAGCTCTAAGAAGAGTGGAGGAAAGGTACATGCAAATGGAGAAGCTTGCATTTGCCTTGACCATTGCATCAAGAAAGCTTCGGCCGTTCTTTCAAGCCCACACCATTTGGGTCTTAACCAAGTATCCCCTAAAAGAGGTACTTTGAAAGCTAGATCTTTCCAACAGATTAGCTAATTGGTTTATTGAACTTGAAGAGTTTGACATTGATTTTGTTCCTTGGAACGCCAATAAGGGCCAAGCACTCATAAATTTCTTGGTAGAATTCACAAATTTGCCAGAAACTGAGGAGGGTTGAGGGATGAAACGTGGGTGATTTATGTGGACAGATCATCCACTAAGAAGAACAGAGGAGCTGGGGTAGTGCTGATCATCCCAGATGGAGAGAAGTTATGTAGTTCGTTGAGGTTGGAATTCAAGACTACAAATAATGAAGCCAAGTATGAAGCGGCCTTGGCAGAACTTAGCGTAGCTTGAGAGATGGGAGAAGAATTCGTCAAAGTATGAAGTGACTCTCAAGTAATCTCTAAACACATCTGAGGAGAGTTCGAACCCAAAGGCGAGAAGATGAAGTTGTACTTAGCAAAAGTATAAAACATAGAACTTTTTCAAAAAATTATGCATCATCAAGGTCCCAAAGTAGGAGAACGAAAGCTGATCATTTTGCTTGGATGGGTTTATCAATAGAAGATAGTATGGAAGAAATCGAGGAACCAATGCAAAACCCTACTCAAGCCTGCAGTAACAGAGGAACTCTCGATTATGACAATAAAGATGTTGAGTGCCAAATATTCCATATTTGGCTCCTTAATTTGCATTGCTAAGCCTTTAGCTTTATTGTTTTTGATGTTTTGGTTAGTTTTGATGTTTTAGTGATTTGTAGATTTGTTAAGAGAAAAATTCGTTAAGGTGAAAATTTCAACTCATTCCATTAATTTTGGGACTTAAAACATTTCAAGAAGTATTGGCAGCAAATTTGGATCGAGCGATGATTCATACCTAATAAGTCACACTAAAAAGGTCATATCTAGAGTTATAGAGCTCGGATTGAAGAGATATTGGTGTCATTGGAAAGCGAACTCAAAGATCTACAAAGCCATATATCACAAGGGGTGGCTAATTTTGAAGGTAGTGCACATGCGCATATATAGTGCAATCGAAAGTGCACTTGTGCCCATCGAAAATGGAAAGTGCATGCTTGAGTGAGATCAAGCGCACTCATCCTACCTGGTAGTGCTAAAACCATAAAATTAGCTTATAAATATCATTATTTTCTACTATAAACATACAGAGACACATCGGGAGCAGCGTGCTTTGTCAAATTTGGCGTTTTTTGGGTTTTTAGTGTTTTGAACTCCAATTCTTTTGTAAGTGTTTTAATTTTAATGAAGTAATTTAGTTTCTTATTGCTTTCTTTTGTCATGAGAGGCTAAATCTTCAACTAAGGTTGAAGATGAAGCCTCACCATTGATTTGTTTGCATAGTTTTATGATATGTACAATTTTGTTGTTTAATGTAATGTATGTTCGTTTCAATTCAATTGAGTGACAAAATTGTGATTGATTGTTGTTTATAAATCAATAAAATGTTTGATATTCATTATGTTTCATCCAACGGATGCATTTCATCTTTTGGTTTACTTTAGATATCCATTGTCTTTTGTGTAAAGCATAGATACATTGGATCTTTTGAACTAAATCAGATATGTTTTTTGATTTGTTAAATGGATGGATTCATTGAATCTTTCAATAGGATTTTGTAAGAACAATAGAACATACATAGAGCCTAATCGTTTGGCAGATGTATTAACTAAGCATGAGAATGTGTGCTTTGATTTGGTGAGGTGGATTTCAAAAATCTTAGTCTTTTATCATTTGATTTAAATTCAATTTTATTTGTTTTATGTTTTTCTTGCAAATTTGGAACTAGGTTAAAATAGGATTAGTTTAGATAAGAATTAGTTTTCACAACACAATTCCCTGTGGATTGACCTTGCACTTGCATAATCTGTACTACACACGACTCGTACATTTGTGAGTAATTATAATTTGCACATCAAAAGGTGATGCCCAAATGGGCAGAAGAACTAATAGAGTACTTGGAGAAGGCCACTCTTCCAGCCAACAAGAAGAAAGTAGTCCAACTTGAGACTAAAGCTGCTCGGTTTACTATGGTAAATGATACCCTTTGCAAATAAGGGTTCATGTTACCCCTTCTTAAATGTATTTACAAAGAGGAAGGTGATTACATTTTCCAAGAAATTCATGAAGGTATCTACGACAATAACTCAGGAGTGAGAGTTCTGGCACACAAGGCAATCAGAGCAGGGTTCTATTGGTCGAACATGAGTCGGGATTCAATGAAAACGAGCAAAACTTGCAACAATTGCCAGCCCTTTGCCAACATCTCCAAGCAACCCCCCGAGGAGTTGAATTCAATTTCCTCACCCTGGCCTTCCTTGCAATAGGGGGTGGATATGGTAAGACTGTTACCCAAAGGAAATGAGGGTGTTCAGTTCACAAAGGTAGCTATTGATTACTTCACCAAGTGGGTAGAAGTTGAGGCCCTAGTGAATATCACAACTAAGAGCACAGAATGATTCCTATGGAGAAATGTCATATATCGCTATGGCATTCTACACACATTTGTTATGGACAACAAAAAGTAGATTGACTATGATTCATTTCGAGAATGGTGTGCCAAGCTCCATATCAAAAACTACTTTTCATCCCCGGGACATCTCTGAGCGAATGGGCAAGTAGAAAAAGCTTGGTGATCGCAAAGGAAACTGGTCTGAGGATCTCCATAAAGTTCTTTGGGCGTACTAAACTACGAAGCCAACCGAAGAAACCCCATATGCCTTAGTTTTCAGGACCGAGGCAGTTATACCAGCCAAAGTTGGGTCGACTAGCTTTCGCTTAGAGACTTTTAGATTAGAGACCAATGATGAAGGGCTCAAGTTACACCTCGAATTACTGTAGGAGAAATGGGATTAGGCCTAAGTAACAATGGCAGCATACAAAGAAATAGTAGCTCGATACTTCAATCAAAGGGTCAAGCACCGAAGCTTCAATTTAGGAGATTTGGTCTTGCAGAAGGTTACTATCACCACCAAAGACCCAACAAGAGGAAAGTTAGCTCCAAATTGGGAAGGGCCGTACAAGGTTATCAGACGCCACATAGCTGGAGCTTATCATCTCAAAGATTTCGAGGGTAAAGCACTACCAAGGCCATGGAATGTAGAGCATATCAAGAAGTACTATGTTTAGTCATTTTAATTTCAGTATGAAGATTTATTTTATGTAATTCACAAGCATATTATTAATAAAATCTTCCAAAATTACAATGTCAAACAATGCTTCGCAAATATCGACTAGGCACTTTACCTCTAAAATAACTAGGAAATATCACCGAGGCACTCTCCTAACTTGGTGAAATATAGCTAAGGTACTTTCCTAAAAAATGTTTACGAAATATTGCTGTATAGGTTCTTTCCAAACTTATCCCAACGTAGAATTTAAAGCCTCCACGCAGGATAATTCTAAGGCTGAAACCCTCAGTGAAATATCACCAAGGTGCTTTTCCAAGGCCAACTCGGTGAAATATAGCCAAGGTACTTTCCCGAGGTTAACGTTCGAGAAATATAGCTATAAAAGTGCTTTCCAAACTTAACTTATCAAGAACATACAACCTCTGCAGTAGGATTGTTCAAAGGTTAAACTACCTCAAGAAATATAGCTAAGAACTTAAAGCCTTTGAAGTAGGATTGTTCCCAAAGCTCTTTCTCGAGGCCAAGCACTCGGCTAAATATTTGTAGAAGCAATTTTAAAACTAAATTGCTAAGTTTTATTTTTAAAATTGCCAAAAGACAAAGGGAACAAGTGAGACAATAATGTTACCAAAAACCTTTTCCTTGTTAAAGACCATTTAAAGATTTTTACAAGTCTTTAGTCTCGAAGGATCACCTAAACTTAATTGTTTTCGAGGCAATGCCATGCCCAACAATCTAAGGTCATTGATCCTATGGACCAGTCAAGAGTTTATTATAACTTCAAACTTAAGTTGTAATTGTTGAAATTGCAAATAAAAGATAAAGCAAGCAAGATTAATTCGAGCTAAAATATCTAAACTACAAGAAAGTAAAACAAAACAACTTGAATAAAAGGTTTCATTTATATGATTAATATGTACAAAGTTTGTTACATCTACAGATTTTGACCCTCAGCATAACATCCTTAGCCTTAGGAGCACTAGCACTACCCGATGAACCCTTAGACTTAGAAGCATCACCACCATTCAAGTTTTCACTACCTTCACGAATGGCAAAAGGGTCATGTCCGAATCTGGTTATTCCTTAGGCATCATTTCCTATCCAAGGTTGGCTATTACATCCATAGCGTCTTCCGAGGGACAATGTCTTCAGCTTTGACAGCCTCAAGGTCAATGTCGATGTGGGGTCCAAAGCCTAGGCTCGTAAAGTATCAAAGCCTAGCACAATTCTTGGGCCAGCCTATGTCTTGTGTCCAAGAGGCATATGGCCGCTTCAAGTAATTTTGGGCCTTGTCCTGGTATCGTGCTGAGCCCTCATTTTCTTTAGCTGGTTTTGAAGAACTTCAACTTGGAATCATTGATTTCCAGCTTCGTCTCTGCAACTTCAGCCCTAGACGGTTGAGCTGTGACCTTTGCTTAGCCATTCAGAGTTGCTTGGTGTGTTCATCGTTATCTTTGGAGCAACTCTCCTCTATCTACCAGAGGTCCTCCTTAACAATGGAGTGACCCCCTTGGAGGGATTGTAGTTCAGCCGTAAGCTCCTCAATCCATGACTGCAATTTGGAGTTAATCTCGATAGCCTCAAATTGCTGCTCACTCGCAATGAGTAGCTCAGCATCTTGATCCTCCAAGAGATCTTTGATCCTTGCAACCTAAGCCTTAGATATCGCCAACCTCTTCTTCATTCGATTAGAGGAAGAAGGAAATCCAAGTACTTGAGTATTGGACTGCTTGGGTCAACGAAAGCACAAACTTAATTGAAACCCTAAAGAAAATTACTCTCTAGAAATAGTATTGAGAGAATTGGTTAGAGTGGAAGCAAACCAGCGAATGACAAGTGCAGAGCTCACATACAGCAAGAATGGAGTTTCGGGAGAGAAGAGCTTCGCAAAAGATTGTAAAATAGTGAAATAAGAAGGGAAAACACTTTTATAGGGATGCAGAGAAGATAGAGAGTTAGGCGACGCCACAAGAAGTCTTAGTGTTTCACCTTGAAATCACGCGCTGTGATGACCCGCATAGGCAAATCAATTAACTTGTAATTGATTCCATGGTTCACCTCTTAGTCCTGTCACTTACGGAAACAAGACTCAGGGATTTCAACCTTTCTCGTTGTAACAAGAAAGCCGTAGCGGAAGGCTTTACTAAGACTACAAGAAATAAAGCAATAAATGAAACATCACACAACATCCACTAGAGTAACTACAAAGCCTTATAATTGATGACAATCATCAGACCGTCATCAAGATACAAACCACATATAATTAAACATCATCATCATATTGTTCTAACAAAAGGATCATAATATCAATCACTAAGCTTAAGGAGAGCTAGGGAGATTACAATCTCCATCATATCACCCATGAATGGCTCCTCCTCCGTCCCACATTGACTTCAGCAATCTGGGTCCAAGTCCTCAAAGATAACCTATATCAGGTCTTGGGCAATCACCCAAGTCTACTTCAACGGCATCCTCTCCTAGGATAGTTAAACTGCACAATATCCATAATGATGGGGGGAAATGGTGTACCAAAAATAGATACTTGCAATAGCACAAACCGTTATAGTGTAGTAGTGTGAAAGTGCAAGGTTGAACCTCAGGGAACCATGAGTGTTTAAAATTAACTCTAAGTTTAGACTAATATTATCTTAACCTATCTCCAAATGGGTGTTTTTGTAACAAAGGAAACATAAACTAAATATATTGCAATAAAATAAACAAAAAATACTAAGGTTAAAGACTCCGCCTCACTAAATCAAAAACGCTAGTTAAATACACTAAGTTAATTAATCCGTCTATCGGTTGAATTAAAGCTTAATCTATTGTGCCTATTGAAGGATTCAAAGAATCAGTCCCTTTGACGAAAGACAAAACATAAATGATTTAGTCCAAAGGATTCAAAGTGAATGTGATTAACACAAACGACAATGGATAAATAGACTTAAACCGAAGGATGAAATGTATCCATCAAACAAAAGACAATGAATAAACAACTACGGCACAATTGAACTCGATTTTGTCACTAAACCAAATTGAAACAAGAAAGCAAAATTGAATGACAGAATTAAAGAACATAATGTAAAAACTAGCATAAGATTAATGGTGAGGCTTCATCTTCAACCTTAGATGAAGATTTAGCCTCCCATGTAAAAGGGAGACACAAACAAACTAAGATAAAGCATTAAATTAAAGTTTGACAATTAAATGGGTAGAATAGTGCCAAACAGAGGTTAAAGCTCTCAAAATGCCATAAAACGTAAGAAGTGAAAATTTACACAAGGGTCGTATTTATAGAAAACTAATGTGCTGTCAGGTCATAGGAACGTGCTCAATGGCAGGCATATATGTGATCGATCGTAGAGAGGCCTCGCACATAACCAAAATTCCACGGCTCATTAGGTGAAGCGATGACGGCTAAGGCAACACATGAGGCACGAGTCTACGTGGAGTGCACTCGATCTCGCCCCTTGGGCTCGAGCGCCTGGCAGGAACTCCAAACTTCACTTTAAGTCATTTTCTCCCTTGTAACCGTGGTTTGAAAGCAAGGACCTGTAGTACTATAAAACACTAAAACGAACTAAAATGTTAGAAATTAACTAAGCTAAAAGCCTAACAAATATAAATTAAGGGGCCCAAAAAAGCACCATTTGGAACTCATCAAATACATCCAAACTTATATTTTGCTAGTCCCTTAGCAAAATAAAATTAAAAACACAATAAAAACAAGAAACATAAATCTGCTTTCGTGGGAGAAACGATTGCATTTAGCATATGTAACAAGCCTTTTAAACCCCTAAGAATTCCCTAGAGGACGAGTGAAGTCTCATGAGGGTTTTCCAGAAATGATACCCATAAACATTTGTACAATCATATTATTCTCAAAAATGCAACAATATAAAAATCATGGTTCTTATTCATGAGCAACCTTAACCAAACAAACATCATCTGCACAATTTTCAAGGAATTAAAATCTAGTTACTTACATGGCAAAATGAGATATCACATGAATCAATTCTAGTGAATGTGAAATTAGCACATAAATATGGGACATATAAAAAAAAATAATTAAAAAAAATAAAAAACTAATCTCAATCATGTATGCTTCAACACTTAGAATTCATTAGACTACCCATCAAACACAATAACCAAGGTTTATTTATTTATTTATTTTACACTTAGCTCCCTTAAGCATTCTAATTGACCCATGTATCAAGCGTTAAGTCAATGACTCCCAAACCAAAAGGTTTTAGGGCATTAGGTGTAAAGACACCCGTAAGGACTTACTAGCTCGAGTCAAAAAGGCTACAAAGCTTCGCTAACCAAGTCCAACTTCTCACTTTTTAACGCAAACACTCATTGGTTAATGAGGCAAGAGGTCCGATTACTGGGTGGAAAGCTCAAAATGATCTCTTTTTTTTCTAAAAAAAAAAAAACAACCAAGGTTATCATTCCAATTGGCTATCCAACTGCATCTAAGCTTACAAAACCAACATGATTAAACTCAGAATTTATACCCCACAAACTACGTGCCAATGTGCTTGTGAAAATCAAATTGAAAATGTAATATTTCATGTTGCCAAAGAAAGTAACACAATTTAAATTCCCTTAACAAAGTGATCATATGTTCATCAAGTTAAACTCACAAAAGAAAATAAAACCATAATTTAAAATAAACTGGATAATTGAAAACAAAATGTGTACACATACCCCCAAACTTCAAATTCACAATGTCCACAGTCTGTGGATACAGAAAATACAAATGTAATGCAAGAGAATAGAGTACTCGACATATCACTGTGCTGGTGGAGAAGGTGCTCCCGGAGCTGGTGGCAACTTGTCTAAGATGGCTTGCAACAAGGATTGTTATGCCTTAAATCTTTCCTCTGCCTTGAACTATGCCTAGCATGCATCTCTCTCAATATTGGCGATCTTAAATTGCATGTCATCCAAGGTGTCCTGCAAGGCAAGCAAATCAGAGGCTCTTATAAGTGACCATCTCCTCATACTTTGCTTCTTCTTCATCAGGTTCTGCTTTATTGGATCAACTGGTGGCTCTACTGGCTTATCCATGTCCATCATCTCTGGCTCCTCGGTGGCTCTAGCTCGATGCCCTCGAGGCATGTGTGAATAGATCTAATTCCACTAAATCTGACTGAACTGCAGATGCTCAATGATGGGCCCATCGTCTGGAGTGCCTTTTATGCCTTGCTTCCAAAGCATATACGTGATGAGGAATGGGAACAGTAATCCCTAGCTTCTGGTGATGTCCGAAGCTCGCTGGTGCACCCTTTCCCAAAATTTATGCAACTGCATCCAGATAATCTTGGGAATGGAGCACAAATAGCCTCTGTAAAATGAATACAGGGCAGTGAGGAATAGGTCCTATCTCTGTGTTTTGTGTCCCAAGGGACACACATTCCTTTGCAGCATGAAATTCATAAACCAGAGTTGTGGAGGCAGCTTTGACTTGGTAGTGGCATTCTTGTGTCGATCCATAAATTTCCCTTCGCACATATCTGAGACAATGTTCTTTGTAGTGAGCATGGAAGGGCGGTCTATCCACTAATTATCTACCTCAGGTTGCTCCATATTGCACTTCAAGGCCGTAGCTATGTCAACTAAGGTCACCTCAACGTCTCTGCTATAGATGGAAGAGGAAAGAACATCTGGCAGGTTGCAATCATATTTCAAATTTTCATAAAATGACCAGACCAGATGTTCGTAGGCAGTGGATATGATCGGCTTGAACAGCCGCTTCAAACCACGGCGCTTCAATTCTCGAATTGCCCAACTTGTTGCCTCAAATTTTGAGAAGTCCTTTTTTACTGCAAAAGATGTCTCCAACATCAACTTCCGAGACTGGAAAGAGGGCCTGGTTACTATGGCTTGGGTGTCGTAGGATCGAAAAGAGGAAGCTTGGCCTCTAGGCATGCTGGAAGTTAGTTGGGGAATTTTGTTGAACACTTGTTGGGCATTTCTAAAAATAAGGGTTCCCAAAACCACTTCAAATCCAATCCAACCCCCTACAAAAATAAAGAAAATCAACACAAAAAGACACACACAATCCGTACCCACCGTTTGTGAGTGTAAACAACAAAGAAAGGGGACAAAATGAATAAAATATGGTGGAAATGGGTTTTATGAACAATGGGGAAGAGTTAGGAAACTTGGTGGAAAAGGGGAGTGATAGGGATGGTGGCAGTGCGAAGGTGATTTGGTGGTGATGGCCAGTGAGTGGGCGGTGAGATGGTGAGGTTGGGTATGTGGGACATGAGAGAAAAGGGAGAAGGGGTCTATACGGCACAAAGTGAAAGTGAAGGGAGAAGGGAAGAAAGTGACCTAAAAAAGGTCACGTGAGGGTTCTAAATGAGTGCGCTCGATCGCACCAAGGTGTGCTCGATCACACTTGAGTAGAATCGTGCACAATGTTTGGTGCGCGCACATAGTGAGTGTGTGTGTGATGTGGGCCTCTGCGCTCGAACAAACATGAGTGAGTTTGAACGTAAGCTCGTGTCTGCAATCGAACGCATAGTGGTGCACTCGATCGCTAGGTGCAATTTTTTTTTTAACTATTTACACAAAAAGCAAAAAGGTTCACCAGAAAAGTCTACCCCACAAACTTAAAATGGCACATTGCCCATAATGTGACCAGATTTACAATACCCAAGGAACGGGTCAATTCAAAGATAAAAGAATGCTCCCCAAATTTGAATGGGATAAAACTTGGAACACACAATGCCAAAAATAAAACAAGTAACATAATGAGGGTGCCTCCCACAAGCGCTAAGTTTAACATCTTCAGCCAAACTCGTGACAGTAGGACCAAACTACCTATGACAATAGGTAGACACATCAATTGTACTACTGAGAATGGTATGCACTAGCTTGCTGGGGTTAAAAAGGTAATGGTTGTAGCTGGGATAATCAATAAGCACAAAGAAATATTCAGCTAACCCTTTCATCAAATGATCAAAGAATGGGGAGGAAAATGATCATTCCTTCCCATGGTCAAACTCGGCCACCTAGGCCATCTATAAATGGGTGCAACCCATTTGCTCTCAGAAATCAAGTCAAGTGGCTCAAAGGCGGATGAATAAGTAGTGGGGAATGATAACTCAGTGGTTTCCCCACACTCCGGCTGCATCTCATAAATGGGATCCAAAATGGCCTTAAGTAGCTCAACTACTTCATCAAAGTACTCATCACCTCCCAATTTAGTAAAACTTTCTAGCTCAATGTCCTCCATACTTGGCTCAACTACAACCCTAGCTAGCTCAAGTATCCTATAAAAGTCCATGTCTCCTCCACACTGAGTGAGACATTCCATCTCAGGATCCTCTAGACTTGGCTCAACTACAACCCTAGTTGGCTCAAGTAACCTATAAAAGTTTATGTCTCCCCCACACTGAGTGAAACATTCCATCTTGCCTAATCAACTTGTCAAAGTCCAAGTCATCTTCCTCTTAAGTAAAGCACTCAATCTCAAGTCCCTCTAAACCAAAGTCACTTACAATCTCATCAGTGATCTCTTCAATTAAGCACACAGGGTGGGCTTCATCATACTCGAGTGACTGGTTATTGATGTCAAATATGTTGAGCTCCACTGTCATATTCCCAAATGAGATTTTCATTACCCCTGTTCTACAATTGATTAGGGCGTTAGCCATAGCTAAGAAGGGTCACCCTAAAATCACTGGAATCTGGTTCACAACATGTGCACTGGCTTTGTGTCTATCACTATGAAATCTATAGGGAAATAAAACTTATCAACCTTGATCAATACATCCTCAATTATTCCCCTTGGTCTCTTCATTAACCTGTCAGCCAATTGGAGAGTTACCGTGGTAGGCTTCAATTCTCCCATCCTAGCTATAGATACATTGAATAGGAAGGAGATTCACACTTGCTCCCAGATCCAACAATGCCCTATTAATCTGATTTACTCCTATCATGCAAGAAATGGTTGGACATCCAGGGTCCTTATACTTGATTGGCAGCTTGCACTATAGGATGGAGCTCACTTGCTCGGTCAGATATGCTTTCTTTGGGACATTTGTTTTTCTCTTGATTGTGACCAAATTCTTCAAGAATTTAGCATATGATAGTACTTGCTGAATTGCATCCAAGAATGGGATGTTTATCTAAACTTACTTAAACACCTCTAAAATTTCAACAAACTGTGCATTCTTCTTTGGAGTTTTCAATCTCTCAGGATATGGGGCTTTCGGGATAAACAACCTTAGAAGGTCATTAACAATGGGAGTGACTGTAGATGGCTTAGCACCTCTCTCCTTCTTGTTGTCACTCTCTTTCTCTTCTTGCCCAGCAAGGGCTACTTTTGGCTTTACTACATGATTTGTTTCTGGCTCAGCATGGTCTGATTCTGGCTCAGTCACATGATTGTCAACTTGTCTCCCAGACCTTATTGTGACAATCACATATGCATCTTGATTTGAAGAATTTTTGATAGTGCATGCCTTAGGGTTGTTCACTGATTGGCTGGGGAGCTTTCCCTTATCTCTCTCACCAAGGTGATTTGCCAACTATCCCACCTGCATCTCCAACTTAGAGATTGCCTAGGTGTTCACCATGGAGGAATCTCTCACGTCATTGATTGATTGACTAGTCATTTTCATGAACTCCCTTATGATCTCTTCCAATGATTGTGTCGATGGAGGGCTTGAGTAGGGGCTTGATAAGATGATGACGCTAGCTAAGCCGAGCGTCCATGATTTTGATATGTCGGAGGAAATCCTAATGGATATTGATTTTGCACATGTGGAACTCCTCCTTGATTTGTGGGTTGGTTATGCTTCCTAAAGAAATTAAGGTGGATCCTAAACCCTGGATTGTAAGACACAGAATATGGGCCACTTGACTACTTTCTAAAATCATTGAAAGCGTTCACTTGTTCCATCTGGTTCTCATAAAAAACCGAAAAAGATGGACAAGTTTGTGCTAAGTGCATCGAACTAGCATAGATAGAACAACTCTCGACAATGAAAGTGTTTGCAGCAGCTATAGGCTGACCTAAATTTAGAGCATCAAGTCTCTTGACATTTGCATCCATCCTTAAGTTCAATTCTGCTTCACCTTCTAACTCATGGATGCCTCCTTTCCTAGGGTTTCGGGCCGATTTATCACGACAACTCGTAAAATCCCACTGTTGTGAGTTGTCGGCCAATTTGTCCAAAGCTTTATAAGCTAAATCTCCTGTTAAGTTCAAAAATGCCCCCCATTCATTGACTCTATCAAACTACGATTGGGCTGAGACAGCCCTTGGTAGAAAGAATTGCACGAGTTGCCATTTTTCATAACCATGAGGAGGACATCTGATCAGCAAATCCTTGAACCGCCCCCAACTTTAAGAGAATTTCTCGTCCTCATCCTGAGTTAAGGAATTGATCTCCTTTCTTGCTTCATTTACTCTGGACATTGGGAAAAAATTGTTGTAGAACTTACTCAACAAGCTCTCCCAAGAGGTAATAGACCCAGGTGCATTACAATCCAACCACTCTGTGGCTTTATCATGCAAGGAGAAAGGAAAAAGTCTAAGGTGGATAGATTCCTCGGAGAAATTCTGAAATTTGGTTATGGCACATATATTTTTGAATTTTTTTACATGGGCATATGGGTTATCATGATTTAAGCCATAAAAAGACGGTAAAAGTTGGATGACATGTGGCTTTATATCATAGTGGGTTGCATTAGTCGGTGGCAATACTATGCATGAATGGAAACTAGTCGCAACTGGTGCAAATAATTCTCGGAGTGACGTAGTGAAATTCATGTCATATGCTCGTCTTTGCTCCCCGTTCCTAGCTCTTGCATCTTGGTAATCTTCTTGCTCTTCTTCATTTGCATTCCTCAGATTTGCTTCCATCTCAACATGTGCTCTAAGGATCTCCTAAGATTCCTCTCTAAGTCGGGATCTAAAGGTATTAACTCTAAATTCAAGGATCATTGACCATGCATACACTAATTAAGATATTAAACTAAACAACTATTAAAAACAACAAACTAAGTAAACAAGTATGAACAAAAACAGCAAAACAGGGACCACAAAATAACAAATTAAAGATCAATATGCACAAACTAAAAGAATTTAAAACACTAAATTAACAATAAACTACAAAGCAAGAAACTATAAGCAATACGTGAATAAAACTAAGCAATTTAAACAAATATTAACATATGCAGATAAAAGCAGACGTAAATGTAAAAACAAACTAGCTTAGAAAAATAAAAATTAACAAAATATACCAATTAAACAACTAACTATTTAATTAGCCAAACTACTAAATAAACATATGCAAACTATTTAAACAATTAAAAAACAAAAATAAACTAAGCACAACTAACAATAGTAGAGAACAAATTAAGAACAGGTAGAATAAACAATTAAAACTAAACTAACAATAAATCAAAGCAAAAAAGAAATAAAAATTGAACATACTGCCTTGGGTATATTGGTGCAGTCAGCAGAGATGCGCTCGAGCACAGGGCGGTAGGATCGATCGCATACAAGCAAATATGTAGCAGTCTATGCAACTGCGCTCGATCGCAATTGAGGTGAGATAGAGCATATCACTGTACTGCTTGTCTATCAGAAATGCGCGCTCGCACGCAACTGCGTATCAAGCGAGCATAGGTACACAACAGTGAAGGAATAGGCTCAAGTGCGCTCGATCGCAACAAGGGTGCGATTGATCACACTATCACAGATTGATTTTCCAGGAACGTGTAAACTATGAAAAATTGCCAAACACTAAACTAAAAATTAACAAAAACACAAAAATAAACTAAGAACATAACTGAAATTGCAGAAATGAAATACTAGTAGAAAAATAACATTAATCTAAAAATAAAATCAATTTCAACAAATCAAATAGTTCCCCGGCAACGGTGCCAAAATTTGGTGTACCAAAAATAGATACTCGCAATAGTACAAACCGTTATAGTGTAGTAGTGTGAAAGTGCGAGGTCGAACCTTAGGGAACTATGAGTGTTTAAAATTAACTCTAAGTTTAGACTAATATTATCTTAACCTAGCTTCGAATGGGTGTTTTTGTAACAAAGGAAACATAAACTAAATAAATTGCAATGAAATAAACAAAAGAAATACTAAGGTCAAAGACTCCACCTCACCAAATCAAAAACGCTAGTTAAATACACTAAGTTAATTAATCCGTCTCAGTTGAATCAAAGCTTAATCTATTGTGCCTATTGAAGGATTCAAAGAATCCGTCCCTTTGACAAAAGACAAACATAAACGATTTAGTCCAAAGGATCCAAAGTGAATGTGATTAACACAAACGACAATGGATAAATAGACTTAAATTGAAGGATGAAATGTATGCATCAGACGAAAGACAATGAATAAACAACTACGGCACAATGAAACTCGATTTTGTCACTAAACCAAATTGAAATGAGAAAGCGAAATTGAATGACGGAATTAAAGAAAATAATGTAAAAACTAGCATAAGTTTAATGGTGAGGCTTCATCTTCAACCTTAGTTGAAGATTTAGGCTCCCATGTAAAAGGGAGACACAAACAAACTAAGATAAAGCATTAAATTAAAGTTTGATAATTAAATGGGCAAAACAGTGTCAAACAAAGGCTAAAGCTCTCAAAATGATCCCATCAAACATAAGAAGTGAAAATTTACACAAGGGTCATATTTATAGAAAACTAATGTGCTGCCAAGTCATAGGAACACGCTCAATCGCAGGCATATATGCAATCGATCGTAGAGAGGCGCATTCAATCGCACGTAACTGCTCAGAAATCCCCACGGTGCATCAAGTGAAGCGATGGCGGCTAGGGCAACGCGTGAGATGCGGGTCTACGTGGAGTGTGCTTGATCTCACCCCTCGAGCTCGAGCGCACTGGCAGGAACTCCAAACTTCACTTTAAGTCATTTTCTCCCTTGTAACCATGGTTTGAAAGCAAGGACCTATAGCACCATAAAACACTAAAACGGACTAAAATGTTAAAAATTAACTAAGTTCAAAGCCTAAAAAATATAAATTAAGGGGGCCAAATAAGCACCATTTGGCACTTATCAGGAAACATAAATAAAGAGGGTAAGTCTAAGACTAAGTGATTATTAACACAGATAATGCCCATGCCAATTTAGTAATGAACTCTAATGTTTTTATAAAGCATATGATAAGTTCAATCATGACAATTTACCTCATATGTGATATAGATATATATAGTATATGCATATAATATAGAATAATAGTCATAGTTCAACAGTATAGCCTATCGGAGATGAGAAATTACCCTTTCTCAACAGGGTAGGCACTGTCCCAAGGGACCTGTAGTATAATACCGGATGCCCCAGATATCGCACGCTACCGTACATAATACTAGTGGCACGACCGAGTCTGACCTTGGGTGGCCCACACCGCTAATGATGTCCATCATATAGTGACCGCCCGTTAAGACTGCGTTGGCCACAAACAACCATTGGATCTAAGGCCCATATAACACAGCATGCATTTGACTATAAAGCTAACATATATAGTAAGCCCATGACAGTTATACGCACATATTAGTGTACCATGTCATACGATACAAATTATCTTGTCTGTATTTTACATGCATGTCTTTTTACAAGTCTCACTTTATTAACATATTCAACACAACGTTTTTCTCAAAATGTTAGAGTTCACGTGCAGCAAGTATAAATAGTGAGAGTTGCAAATATGCTTATTTTCTTGGTATACAAAATAGACGTGCATGCATAGAAAATAACATTAAACATTATGTGAGTTAAAACTCACCAGGGTCAAATAATGTCTCTAAGTAATCCAACTGATCTAGCCTCTCTAAATCTATGGAAAACCTTCTATTAGTCCTACTTCTACCTCACAACAACTTAGAATAAGGAAATAGGAGCTATGAGATGGCTAGTAAAAATGGAGTTCTCCTGTCGCACTCTAACGGTATGTTCGAGCTCGAGGCCGTACGTCCATTGTGATATTACGGACTGTACATCTAGTCATGTGATCGTATGTCCGCTTCAAGGTTTTCGAGAACCTCATTTTCTCTATTGTCCGCCTATTCTCCAACTCCTAAGGCTATTAAAGACTCCCTAAGGCTTCCTAACTCGAATATTACCTACATGCAACAAGATTAAACTAATTTAACAAAATGCTAGCCTAAATAAGATTCAAAGCATTAAAAAAGCTAAAACTATGACTTGCTACAGAAGAACAATTGAGCAGATATAACAACGTATTTAAAAAGCTAAGGAACTGACGATACCTCCTTGAAGCAAGACTTCAAGAACCTCTTCATCGAAAGCTTTGAAACACACGATATGCTCACAAACACTCACAAAAATCACTCAGAAGACTAATTGGCAGCCTGGGGGCATCTAAAAGGTGTGAAAAATGAAGGGGGATAGAGGGCTATTTATAGGAGAGGATTGCTACAAACTCTCTAAAAAGTAGCGGACGTCCACCCAACTCTAGCGTACATCCAGTACTATTGCACATCAGTCCTAAGGTTGTCTTGTACGTCCAAGTATTATGCAAGGGTATACCAAAAAGTAGCATACATCCGATGGTCCTACGTACGTCCGTTGTACTATTTGAAGAGTGTACGTCTAGTAATCGCCCAGCGTACATCTGCTTGACTTAGTGTACGTCCGCACTACAATCCAAATTTCCTCTTAAGTGGTTTTCATGACCCAAAGCCCAAATTCATCCCCATAACTAAGCTACTTATGCCTAGTTAATTATCTGGGTCACTACATGCAAAAGCCTTAAATGCATTTTTGGAAAGGCATGCCTCACCAACCATAGGGAAGACGACACCTACCCATCGAAAGTACAGACACGTTGAGTGCAACACATGTCCCTATAACCGAAAAAGAATCGGTAGGCCAGCTATTAAAAAAAAAAAAACAATTCCTACCAAAATTTTCAAATTGAATTCTAGAAAACCTCACCGAAGACAAGTCAAGATTATTAGATGCAAATCCATTCCAATGAACATGAAATTTCCATAGTCAATCGGACAAGGAAATCGGGGGGTAACTGTTGGGTCATGGATCAGCCGCATAAAGCCTAACAGGCCTTCCAAGCCCATTTGACGATAAGCACTTCTCAAACAAGGCCCAAATGAATTGGCCCATCCCAATTCTCGAGACCAACAAGCCTAGGGTTTTCCCAGCTCGTCAAGTGTTGAGCGTCAAATATTGCAGATTCTGGCCCCTTAACTTGTATTTGTTAAACCCTTAGTTTAGGGAAATTACACTTTACCCCCCTGAACTATCCATCACTTTTACTTTTACAAAGTTTCAAATGTGACTCTTAACCCCCTTCCAAACTTTCAAATTATGGCAATTCAACACCTTCGGCCATTTTTTTTCTCAAAATGCCCCATCATATATTTTATTTTAAATCCAAAAAAAAGAATATCTTTGGGGTGGCAACCACCCTGCAGGAGGTGGCCCACCATTTGCTGGGGGTGGTTCGGCCACCCCTAGACAACCAGCCTAGGGTGGTCGAACCACCCCCAAGCGACCCCAGCATATTTCTTCATTTTTTTTGTTTTTATTTTTTTATAGGGGCATTTTGGGAATAAAAAGGTCAAAGGTGTCGAATTGCCACAATTTGAAAGTTTGGGGGGGTTAAGTTTCACATTTGAAACTTTGGAGGTAAAAGTGAAAATTGATGGATAGTTCAAGGGGTAAAGTGTAATTTTCCCCCTTAATTTTGTTATCTTTTAATGTTTTCGGCTAGTTTTGGTGTTTTTGTGTTTTTGCAGGTTGGTAAGGTTCATCTGTGGCTAATTCCATAAATTCTGGGGCTTAAGAGGTATTGGCAGCAAATTTGAGTCGAACGATGATCCACACCCGACGAGCCCCACCAAAAAGGCTATATCTAGAGTTGTGGAACTTCGATTGGAGCGTTCTTGGCGTCATTGGAAAGCTAACTCAAAGATCTACAAAATCATATTTCACAAGAATTGGCTAATTCTAAAGGTAGTGTGATTGAGCGCACTTGTGCCCATCAGATGTGGAAATTTCATTAAGTGCGATGGAGCGCACTCGGCCGACCTGGTTGAAACCCAAAAGTTAGCTAATAAATACCATTGTAAACATACGGGGGGGCGCCGTTGAGTCCTAAACTTCGACCTAGAGTTGTTCTTGAGCTTGAATGTTTTCCTTTGTAAGTTTTAGTTTTGTTATGATTTCAATTGATTTAATTATGTCTTTTGTTATCATGAGAGGCTAAAACCTTCAACTAAGGTTAAAGATGAAGCCTCATCCTTGATTAGTTCTATATTTCTCATGTTTCTGTTCATACAATTTTGATTTTCATTTGAAGTATTTTCGTTTCAATCCAGTTATGTGACAAAATTGTATTGATTGTTGTTTATAAAATTGTTGAAACATTGGATATTTGATGTGTTTCATCTAACGGATACATCGAATCTTTTGATTGAAATTGGATATCCATTGTCTATCGTTGTTTAAACAGATATATAGGATTTTTTTATCTCAATTGGATATTCGTTGTCTTTCATAATAGAAATGGATTCATCAAATCTTTCAATAGGATTTTATAAAACACGATAGAACATGCTTAGGGTTTAATTTCTTGATGTATGTATGAACAAAACATAAGAGTATGAGTTTTGATTTGGTGAGGTGGATTCTAAAAACCTTAGTACCTTATTATTAATTTAATCAATTTTATTTTCAATTTATTTTTATTTTGCACAACAAAACCTTTCGAACTTTGGAACTAGGCTAAAATATGATTAGTTTAGATAAAATCAATTCACCTCGAGATCAACCTCGCACTTGCACAAGCTGTACTACATACGAATCATGCGCTTGCGAGTAATTATAATTTGCACATCATCAAGCAAGCTTTCATGATTCACCATAACATTATCATAATTGATAATGCCAGAACGAGATATGTGCACCGAAAATAACTCGGTACACTTATCCACACCATCAAGGCCAAATCAAATGATTTGAAATTTGAATTCCTTAAGATCATGAAACAACCCATATCTTTTATCAACGCCATGCAGCAGATGTGGGACCAAGGTTCAAGGGGTGATAACCGCCACCAAATGCGTATAAAAGGGAAGCTCCAATTCACAATTTAGTAATCGCAATTTCTCTTTATAAGCTCTCATTGCGTTTACGATTTCTTTAAGCCCTTCATTGACTTAGGCATCGGAGCTATCCTCACGGCACACCATCGATGGCCGATCCTATTACTTTCCTTAGCAACTGAAGATTCAACTGCTGAGTATTCCTTGGGCATAGTATCAATCCTCGGACACAGGATAGAGCCCAACTATTCCTCAGACAACGTGTTAGAACATGCCACATCACTACTCAAAAACTATCATTAACATGTGCCAAGCACAGATACATTTGATGATAAATTCAAATCGGGTATCCTTTGTGATTTCTGCAAAGAACAAATACTTTGGATGATTTAATTAATTTTTTTAGTGAAATATAACATACATAAAATGTGTCTTTTGAGAATTTCAGATAATATTGATTAACATGAAATATGTTGCTATGAGTTTGTGAGTGCTGATTCCAAAACCTTAGTGCTCGTCCATTGATTAATTTCATCATGTTTAAGTTTATGTTTGTTTATTTTTATTTTAAAATCACTCAATTTTTGTAGCTAGGTTAAGATTTAATTAATATAGATAAATTTTGTTTTCATAAACACAATTCCCTGTGGGATTAAAAAAAAAAATTGATTGCTGGATTTTGTTTACATATTTTGCCTCCATATGAAAACAAAATTAATGTAACATAGTAATAATAATAAATAAATAATAAAAATAACTTTGAAAAAAAAAAAGATATCTGGATGGGCACTACTTGGTGTGCTTCACCGGGCCCGAGTGCATGTTCATCCGGAGGTGTTGCTTCCTTGATGCCTTTCTTCCAAAACTAGTATTTCACATTAAATCCACTCTTTTCCCTTAGCAACCTTCAAGCCACTAAAATTACAAAAATAAAACAAAATGTTAGATTATAACACAGCTAAAGGATAACCATATGCAATTTTAGGGGCTCAAATATGCAATATTTGACACTCATCAAACTTGTTGTGAAAATTTTAATTACTTGCATGTGCACAAATCTTTGCAAGAAAAGGATTGCAAGTGCGAGGTTGATCGATAATGAATTATGTTTTGAAAAAAAATTATTTAAATTAATTAAATTGTAACCTTGTCACAAAAATTGAGTGAGTTTTGAATCGGAAAAAAAAAAAAAATAAAAAAAAAAAAGAAAAGAAAAAAGCGCAAGCATAAACTTAACAAGATTAAATTAATCAATAGACGAAGCTCTAAGGTTTTGGAATTAGCACTCACAAAATCATAGTGACATATTTCATGTCCATCAATATTCTCTGAAGTTTTCAATGACACATTTTATGTATGTTCTATTTTTGCTCAAAAGATTAATTAAATATCCAAAGTATCTGTTCTTTGCGCAAATCATAAAGGATACCCGATTTAAATTAAATCATCCAATGTATCCATGCTTGACACAAATCACAAAGAATATCCAACTTAAACCAAATAATCCAATGTATCCATAGAATGAATCATAATGGATATCCAATAATTTAACCAAACAAAAATCCAGCAATCAATTTAAATGAAATCATTCAATTAATTGAATATAAATAGAACAATTAGAAACACAATTCATATAATCAGAAAAATATCAATTTACATGAAAAATTCTATTGCTAATCATCTATGAGGCTTCATCCTCAACCTTAGTTGAGGGTTTAGCTTTTCATGGAATTAAAAGAAGATACAACAATTTGGAAATCCATAGAAGTTGAGAAGTGATGAGTGCCAAATATTGTATATTTGAGCCCCTTAACTTATGTTTGTTAAGCTCTTAGTTTTGTTGTTTTCTAATGTTTTTGTTAGTTTTAGTGTTTTAATGTGCTACAAGTCATTAACGGAAAAGTGCGGTTTAAAGGGTGGAATTAACCTAAAGGAAGATCTGGTCCCTATTAGTGCGCTCGAGCACATGGATTCTGCGATCGAGCCTAGTGATGCGTTCAAGCGCATCTGCGCCCGAGCACAAGAGGCTGCAATTGAGCGCACTCCACGTATGCCCATATTTCCCACATAACCCTAGCACCATTGCTTTCATTACTGCACCATGGGAATATTGAGCGGTTATGTGTGCTCTGCACGACTCTAACCCGGCAGCATATATTTTGCTTATAAATAGGACTCTTATAGATTTTTGTAAACCTATGTTATGGGAGGCCTTTAGGAGCTAAAACCTCTGTTTTCTCATTGTTTAGCCTTTCATTCATCATTAGTTGTAAGCCTTTATTTCTTTATGATTAGAGGCTGAATCTTCAACTACGGTAAAAGATGAAGCCTTACCGTTTATTTATCTACATGTTTTTGCGTTTAGTTTGTACTCAATCCGTCGTTTAATGTTATGTGGGTTCGTTTCAATTCAATTTCGCGACAAAATTGTGATTGATTGTTGTTTATAAATCATTAAACGCCCAATATTCGTTGTGTTTTGTTCGGGGGTACATCAGATGATTCTATTAATTTTATCAATTAAATATCCATTGTGATTCTTTAACGGTGGATTCATCAAATGATTCGACTAGATTTTATAAAATCAATAGAATATGCATAGTGCTTAGTCAATAGACAGATGTATGCACTAAGTAATAGCAAACAGAATATGCCTTAAGCATAATCGTTACACGGATATATGAACTAAGCATGAGAATATGTATTTTGATGTGGTGAGGTGGATTCTAAGACCTTAGTGTTTTCATTTATTTGTTTTCAAGTTATTAGCTTAGTTTATATTTTTGCGACCAAACTCGAACTTGGAACTAGGTTGAAATAGAGTTAGTTTAGATAGAGAATTAGTTTTTACAGATCACGATTCCCTATGGTTTGACCTCGCACTTGTACAACGCTATATTGCACACGACTCGTGCTATTGTGAGTACAGTAAATTTGTACATCAAATTTTGGCGCGCCGTTTGGGAGTTGTTTGTTTTGTTTAAATTGATTTTTTATCTAGATTGATTTTATTTTTCTACTAGTTATTTTATTTCTACAATTTTAATTTAGTTTTTATTTGTTTCTATGTTTTTGTTAAAAAAAAAAAAAAATTAGAATAGTGTTTGGTTGTTTTTGAGTTTATTGGAGTTTCTAGAATTTCGGTCTTTGTTAGTGTGATCGTTGCTTCATGCTCAAGCACCGCGCATTGTGCTTCACTATCTGTCTGCGTGCACTCGATTGCCTACAATTGCTCGTGATCGTATATCAGACCCAAATCAAAACTCAATTGCAGTCCTTAGACGCTCAAGAGCAGTGCACCTGTATGATCAATTGCACCTTTATTTGCGATTGAGCGCACTAGTAGATTGCTACATTCATGCACACTTATGCTTGATCGCATGTACCTGCGCTCGAGCACATCTCTGCAGTCAACACCAACAAACCAAAGGCAACTAAGTATATAGTTTTTTTTTATTGTTATTTTTTCTTTATTTGTATATTTTAATTGCCTTTCTTTTATATTTTAGTATGTTATTATTAATTCTTGTGAATAATTTATTTTTGTTTAGAATAGATTATTTTTGGTATTTTTGTTTATTTTATTTCTAAATAAAATGGTTATTGTTTTATGTGGGATATTTGCATGCTAAAGAGTGAGGGTGAATCATGAATTTTTCGTTTGGTAATTTTAATACTTCACCTTGTTGTAGGACACCAGCTCCTACTAACGACTCTCACATTTTTAAACCACATGAATCATATTCATACTACTCTAACCCTCATCATCAGGTTGAAAATTGTCCATCCTTCGGATAATTTTCCAATTGTTCACATGAGCAGATGAACACTAACTTCTTCAGCTAGGGGTCTGAATTAAATTCCAATTTCTACACCCTAGATTGGAGCAACCATTATGATTTCTCATGACAAGCTCATGCCACGAAAAATTATGCTCCTCAATTTCATGAACTGCACCATTCTAAGTATTTGTAGTTCAATAATCCATCTTCCATTCCTTCATCATACAACTATCATCCTAAACAATCTTCTTTGGAAGAAACTCTTAAGGAATTCATGCAACTAATCGACCAGCCCACCATTCATGTGTCACAAAATCTATCATTGGAAGACACACTCGAGGCGTTTAGGCAAATAGTAAACCAACCCTTTCATGAAATCAAAGATGCCACCATGGTCAATTCCCAATCCATGCATGAAATCAAGGATGCAGCCATGGCAAACATCAAGCAATTGCAAGGTTGGAAGGAGCTCGATCATCTAGTTGCTGAATTCAACATAGTTGAGGAAGTTGGTCAAGGAGACTATTAATGAGCCAAGTCTAGAAGATCCTTTGAAAGCATGCCTTGCTCAAATTGGAGTGATTTAGATTTTGATAAGTTACTTGAGCAAGCAAATGCAATATTGGATCCTACTCTTGAGGTGCAAACAGAGAAGGGGGAAACCACTAAGAAATCATTCCTTAACTCATCTTCATTAGCAGCTGAGCCTTTCAATGTGGATAACAACTATTCCATGCCTTCATCGTACAATCATCCTCCTCAAGAGTCATTAGTGCAACATTTTCCAACTACTCATGTCAATGACTTAAAGGAGAGGGTGAACCAACTCATGGCAGCTAGGCATGCCCATACCCAGCCTTCTCACACTCACGCACCTCATCAATCATGTTCATTTTGTTATCATCTTTCTCACGAATAGATGATTGCCCATTCATTAATCATTACATGATTTGCACATAGGCATGCCCAAACCACCACCATACTTGTTAGTGAGGAAAAAGCTGTTAACAAGGTGGAAGAAAAAGAGGAGCAAATTGAGCCCCCACCAACTCCAAATTCGTCCAATGACAAGGAAGTGAGTATTGAAGCTCATTCCTTCGTCACAATCCCTCTCGAGACACAACATGAACCACAACCACAAGTTTCACCTTTTCAATGTCTCGAAAAGCCGTCTTATGTAGAGAACTTCAAGGAATCACACACACTGAGGTGCAAATCTAGGGATAGGAGTTCCAACAAGATCCTTTTAAGCAACAAGATTTGCTACATAAGATGGCAAAACATCCTTCCAAAGGGCTATAAATTGTTAAAGAAGAAATGATGGAAGGGATTGGTTGGACACCCATATGATCAGGGAAAGTGTGGCATTTTTTCTTTTTTATTTTCCGCACTTTATTTTTTGAGTCATTTTATTTCTTGCCATTTTATTTTGTTTCTAACAGCAATTAACCTATTGATGTTCGTTCCTTGAGAAAAGATTGCTGTTAGTTTTTGTTAGGTGTTTTGGTGTTCAAGTTTAGGGGACGCCTTGGCCTTTGCACATTTCGGTTCCTCATCCCATGGTATTGTATTTCTTGTCACATTGGAGACAATGTGTCATTTAAGTTTTGGGGGTGTGGACAAATACTCTGTCTGTTTGTTTGTTTTGTTTGTTTCTGTCTGTATATAATTTTTTTTTTTTTAATGCTATGTTGTTAATTGGGCATAACTTACATCATAACTGTGGATTGCATGTCATTGGTGTGTTTAACTTGTTTGAACACTGCATATCATTAGAAATTCCAGTTTTTGATTCATGTGTTGGATTAGAGAGACTTCACTGTTTAATTAATATTTTACATGCACGCTAGCATAGGGTCTGGAGGTATGAAATTTGACTTAAGGAGTGTGTTTCTTAAGATTTTTAGGTTGATGTGATGTGATGTTAAGAACCTTGGCTGTTAAAAATATATATATATTATAAGTTGAGCTTTTCATTGAGTAACCAAACCTCTAGCCTCACCAAGCAATAAGTGTTCGAGTAAAAGATGAGAAATTCTAGCTAAGTGATTTTATGGCTAGTTAGGCTTCAGAGCTCTTCTTGACAATTGTGATTGATTGTGTAGTTGGATATTTATAGTGTTTTGTCATATGGATACATTTCATCTTTTTATTTAAGTTTATTTATCTTTTGTCTTTTGTGTTAATCACATTCACATTTGATCCTTTGAACTAAATTGGATATATTTTGTCTTTTGTTAAATGGATGGATGCTTTGAATATTTCAATAGGCATAATAGGATGTTCATAGGGCTTAAGGATGCATGAACTAGAGTAACACTAGAACATGCATTGTTTTTAGTCGATAGATGGATGTATAAATTAATTATGCTAATATGTTTATTAATGTGATGAGGTAGATTCTAGACCTTAGTATTTTTATCTATTTGTTTTTAAGCATTTAGGTTAGTTTACATTTATTGCCCATCATATGTTCGATATTTGGAACTAGGTTAAGATAGAGTTAGTTTAGGCATAGAATTAGTTTTCCACAAATGCGATACCCTGTGGATTTGATCTCGTACTTTTGCAACGCTACACGAACAACAACTCGTGCTATTGCGAGTACATTAAATTTGGACATCAAATTTTGGCGCTGTTGCCGGGGAGTCGTTTGTTGTTGTGAAAATTAATTTTATTTTTCTACTAGTTATTTTATTTCGGTAATTATTTTATTTGTTTCTGTGTTTTTGTATAGAAAAACAAAATTTAAAAAAATTAATTAGGTTAGTGTTTGGCTAATTTTCTTATTTTGTTATGTTTCTGGAAAATCAATATGTGATAGTGCGATCGATCGCACCTTTGTTATGTTCGAGCGCACTTGAGCCTATTCCAACTCTATCACATGCATGTGCTTGATAATGCATAGTTTGGCGCGAGGGCACCAATTCTGATTAACAGTAGTGTAGTGTTACGCTCGATCGCACTTCTGTTGCTATCTAGCTCACATGCGAGATTGCTACATTGTGTTGTTTGCAATCGATTGCAATCTAATCGGCCGAGCACACCTCAGCTTCACCAATGACAGACAATATGTTCTTTTGTTTAATTATTAGTTTAGTTTTAATTATTTAATCGCTTGTTATTTTTTATATTGTTTTTCTGTTGTTTGTTTTGGTTTAGTTTGTTTATTTTTATTTGTTTAATTAGTTTATTGTTATGTTAGTTAATTGATTAGTTATTTGTTTAGTTTATTTAACTTTAAATTTTATTTGTTTAGTATATTTTTGGTATTTTGTTTATTTTATTTTATGTTAAATGGTTATTGTTTCATGTGGAAATTTTGTATGCTAAATAGTTTGGGTGAAGCATGAGTCTTCCGTTCGATAATTTTGATGTTTCCCTAGTTATAGGACTCCAAATCCTATCAACTATCCTAAAATTTGCACCCACATGAACTGTTTATGTTGTTCTAGCCCTCATCATAGTTCGGGTGATTGTCCACGGTGGGGACAATTATCCAATTTTTCATATGGGCAGATAAACACAAACTTTTCTGGCCAAGGGTTTGAATCACATTCTAATTCTTACACCCAAACTAGAATAACCATTTTGATGTCTCGTGGTATGCTCATGATGTACAAAATAAAAGTACTCGCAATATCACAGTGTGTGTAGTAAAGTGCGTGCAAGTGCGAGGTCGATCCACGTGAATTGTGTTTTGTAAAAATCCATTTCCTAATTAAATTGACCCTATTTTAACCTTATTCGCGGTTTCAAAGTTGATTGTGCAACAATAACGTAAACTAAATGAAATGATTTTAAAATGAAAATAAAAAGAAAATACTAAGGTTTGAATCCGCCTCACCAAATCAAAACTACATTCTCGTTTACGCATACAATCAATAATCGGAAGCATTATAACAAAGTTCAATAGTTGTGAATGTGCACATAAACCATTCAATGAATCCATCCGTTAAAGGACCACAACGAGTATTTAATTGAGATCAAATCATTCACTGTATCCATAGATCATGATGGATATTAGTCTCAATCCAATCACTTGATGTACCCCCAGACGAAACACACCGAATATTAAACTATGCATGAAATCAATAAGGTGCACAATCGCATAAAGTAAATAAAGCAATGGAAAGGACTTTGAACAACTAATTTATTAAACATTGAATGTAGCATAAATGACGAGAATGTTAATGTAAATCAACGACGAGGCTTCATCTTCAACCTTAGTTGAAAGTTTAGCCCCTCATGATAACAAAAGACATCATAATATCAAATGAATTCATGAAGAAACAAAACATACAATCAAAAAACGTTTGCAAAGTCCTAGGTACAACAAAAGTAGTGTTTTTGCTCTCTACAGCGCCTCCCAACGTCGGGTTACACAAGAAAAGAATGATATAAATAATGAAAACTAGGGTTCTTCAGCGTGCTGCCAGATTAGCTCGAGTGCACTTGATCGCACTTAGTGCGCTTGAGCGCACGTGGGTCTTTAAAGTCCTTGCAGCATGGCATTTAATGATGGCGCTAGGGTTTCAGCTGAAGTGGGCATGCGCTCGATCGCGCCTCTAGGGCTCAAGCTCAATTGCACTCAATCGCAGCACCTGTGAGCTTGATCGCACTGCCAGGGAACTCTTATATCTTTTTTGCTTATTTTCCACCCTTTAACTACATTCTTATGTTAGTGACCTACAACACACTGAGACACCAAAAACTAATAAAAACATTAGAAAAAGACACAGCTAAGGGCTTAACAAATATAAGTTAAGAGGCCCAAATGTACAATATTTGGCGCTCATCAAATACCCCCAAACTTACATTTTGCTAGTCCCTTAGCAAAACAAAATAAGAAAAACACAACAACAACAAAAAACATAAGTCCTCTGTCGTGGGAGAAATAGTTGCATTTAGCATATGGAACAAGCCTTTTAAACCCTAGGAATTTCCTAGAGGACGAGTTAAGTCTTGTGAGGGTTTCCAAGAATGACACCCACACACATTTTATTGACACTATGTTATTGACAGACAAAGCCTTTCACTTAAACATATGGTTCATACATCATTAGCAAATTTAACAAGTCGAACATACAAACCACATCATTCAAGCATCCAAACACCATTCAACTCACAGCTAGAAAATTGAGACAACACATGCTCCAGGAAGTGAAAAGTGAACTAAGACAAGGTCATGGGGTTTCAATCATTCTCAAAGAAAATGTGCACCCTAAAATTCATAGGACTGCACTATGATGAAAATAACCAAGGCTTGAATTTTTTCCTTTTTTATTTATTTTTTTTTTTTATGTAGGTTGTGCAATGCTTGACTCTCTTAAGCTTTTAAATGACTTATGTTACAAGTGTTGGGCCAGTGACTCCTAAACTAGGTAGCTTTAGGGCACTAGATGTAGATGCATCCCTAAGGGCTTATTCACTCAAGTCAAAAAGAGGTACGAAGCCTAACTAGCCATACAATCACTCAGCTGGACTTTCTCATCTTTTTACGCGAACACTCACTGCTTGGTAAGGCAAGAGGTTCGGTTACTAGACGAGAAGCTCAACTTATGATAATTTTTTTTTTAATTTATTCAAAGCCAAGGTTTTCTTCACCACATCAACCTACAAATCTCCAGAGACACGCTCCCCTTAAGTCTAATCTCATACCCCACAGACCCTAATGTTCGTATGCATGTGAAAAATCAATCAAACACGTGGAGTCTCTCTAATCCAACATGACACGGGGATTTCTAATGATATGTAGTATTCAAACAAGTTAAGCACACCAATGACATGCAATCCACAGTTATGATGTTCGATCATGCCCAATCAACAACATAGCAAATCTTTTTTTTTTTTTTGACAAAAACATACAACACAAACAAACAAATAAAATGACAAAATGTCTACCTCCGATGTAGTTATTTCGTGACCAAAAATATATCAAGAATAAAATACCACTCGCAATAGAATGAATCCCGTAGGATAGGGCTATATTGAGGGTGTCGAACCTCAAGGACTATAGGGGTTTTGTTACTAAATTCGAAAGACTAAAATTAACCTAATTAATTAAAAGATATTTGATTTGTTTTGTGAATTGAAAGTGCATGAAATTAAACGCAAAATTAAAAGTAATTATATGAGAGAGAGATAGTAAGGTACCAATTTCACCACAATCCGCACAACAATGATAACCATATTTGATTCTAGAAATTCATGATATGCATGTTATAAAAGAACAAGAAAATACAATATCAAAGGGTAAGGATAATCTATCTTCGATTGGCACGGATCATCCACCTAACCACTAAGATGCGACACGACCCATCTTCCCTAGGCATAAACTATAAAACCCCTTAATAAGTTTCATACAATTAATGGAATAGCATAACCCATCTTCGGTTGGCATGGATAGTCTACCTAAATTACACTAAACTAGGGTGTAGTACGACTCGTCTTCCCTAGGCATGGCCTATCTTAATCCTATTAATCATATGTCTATTAAATCCCATTGCGTAACCATCAATCTTATAATCATAGAAAATAAGGTTGATTTGAGTTCAGTACTGGCAAAATAATTTCTAAGACAAGAATAGAATTTCACAAATATTGATTTTGTAAATGAAGAACAATTGCAATTAATATTAAGAACAGAAATCAAAGGTTGCAATTCTCACAGTTATGCAATCAACATACATAAATTGAATAACTAAAAATCAAATGCAATCACCATTGTGCTCGGAAAGTGTTACATCGATACCCCACAAAGGGGTTTAGTTGCTCATGATCTTCTAAGCTCCACAGACAAGTTCTAAATTTCACTCCCGAAAATCGGCCCCTTTTACAATGTTTAAGAGCCTATTTATAGGGACTAGGAAACCCTAGAAACCCTAAAACCTTAAATGAGGTCTCTCAGTTCAATTGGGAGACTAAAAACTAAGTCCAAGCTGTCAAATGGCGATTTCTGTGTTGTGCACGCTCGAGTGCAATCAATCCTAGGAATGGTGCAATCGATCACAGATTCGATCGATCCTTGTCTTTGTGCAATCAATCACAACTGTGATTGATCACAGGTACAACTATGATCGATCACAACTACAGAATGATGCCAACTTGTCCCTTTTAGCCCAATTTCCAATGGAACTCCTGCATTTGGCCTAAAACACAAAAACAAAGCAAAATTAAACAAATAAAAATGCTAAGGAATTAACATATGCGAGTTAAGGGGCTTGAATGTACAACATTCGATGCTTATCACCCACCCCCAAACTAAAATGACACATTGTCCCCAATGTGTCAAGAATTACAATACTAGAGGGACGGTGCAAGTCAGGCACAACGTAAGAGAACACTCCCTCAAACTTGAATAGCAGACACTTGGCCTGAAAAACACACAAAAAACAAAACACAAAAGACAAACAAGACCAAATAACAAAGAAAATAATGAGGGTTACCTCCCACAAGCGCTAAGTTTAAAGTCTTCAGCCAAACTCTCCACAGGAGACGATAATCACTCTAAATAAATCGGATCTTCCAATAGAGTTATCTCCATGTCTGTACTCCTCAACTCCATGAATGGTTTTACTCTTTGTCCATTAACCTTAAGAGTGTTACCATTCTTTGGATCCTTAATCTTGATGGCCCCATGAGGAAATACTAACCTAATGATAAAAGGGCCTGTCTATCGAGATTTCAACTTACCTGGGAATAGATGCAATCGTGAATTGTAAAGGAGGGCTTTTTTACCAGCCTCAAAAGATCTCAAAATGCTTTGGTCATGTGCCTTCTTCATCTGTGCCTTGTACATCCTTGCACAATCATATGCATCACTCCTCAACTCCTCCAATTCATTGAGTTGGAGCTTCCTTTGTGAGCCAACCTTCGAGAGATTGAAGTTTAGCTGCTTCATGACCCAATATGCCCTATGCTCCAACTCTACGAGAAAATGACACGCCTTCCCATACACAAGCCGATATTGTGACATCCTAATCAGGATCTTGAATGCTGTTTTGTAAGCCCACAGTGCATCACTTAATCGCAGAGACCAATCTTTTCTATTGGGGTTCATAGTCTTCTCTAGAATATGCTTGATCTCACGATTAGAAACTTCAACTTGTCCACTTGCATGGGTGATATAGGGTGGCAACCTTATAGGTGATGAAGTACTTCTTCATCAATTGCTCAAAATTTGGTTGCAAAATGCTTACCTCCATCACTTATGATTGCTCGAGGCATACCAAAATGAGCAAAGATAATGTCTCTCAAGAATTGGACCACAACTCTATGGTCATTGGTCTTGCATGCAACGCCTTCCACCCACTTGGACACATAGTCCACATCAACCAAGATGTACAAGATGTCCAATAGGAATTTGGGAAAGGTCCCATGAAATCAATGCCCCAAACATAAAAAATCTCAACAATCAAAATCGGATTGAGGGCATCATATTTCTTCTAGAAATACTCCTAGCTTCAGCAAAGTACTCATAAGATGTGCAATAACCATGAGCATCTCTAAATAGAGTAGGCTAGTAAAATCCACACTGTAAAATTTTTGCAGCAGTCTTTTTAGCACTAAAATGGCCTCCACAGGCATGATCATGATAGAAGGAGATGACATTGGATTGGTCATGCTCAGCATACATCTCTAATGATCTGATCGACAATACTTAAACCGATAAGGATCATCCCAAAAAGTATTTCACCATGGCCAAAAATTTGAATTTATCTTGTCGCCCCCAATGCAAAGGCATTTGGCCGATGACTAGATAGTTCACTATGTCAATGAACCATGGTATGAGATTGTGAGCAATGTGTATCAATTGCTCATCAGGGAAAGTCTCAGAAATGGGAGTGGTGTCCTCGATGTAATCCACAGTCAATCTCAACAAATGATCTACCACCACATTTTTGGAACCCTTCTTATCTTGAAGCTCTATGTCGAACTCTTGAAGAAGCAAAATCCATCGGATAAGATGAGATTTAGCATCTTTTTTGGAAAAAGATACTTCAATGCAACATGATCCGAGTAGATGATGACTTTTGATCCTAATAAATAAGATATGAACTTGTCTAACGCAAAATCGACAGCCAACAACTCCTTAGTGGTGGAGTAATTGAGTTGCATGTCGTTCAGAGTTATGCTCTCATAATAAATGACATGGGAGAGTTTATCAACATGCTACCCTAAAACAGCTCTAACAGCTTAATCTAACGCATCACAGATGATCTCAAAAGGTACACCCTAGTTGGGTGGCTAAATAATAGGGGTGGACGTCATAATCTTTTTCTGAGCCCCGAATGCTTACTTACACTCATAAAAAATAAACGGGGTCTCCTTCACCAACAACCTTGGCGATCTTGCTGAAATTGTATGAATAGCTTGTAAAATCCTGCATAAAAAGAATGAACATCTTTCACACATGAGGGTGGAAGGTTGGAAATCGATCCACCTTTGCTTTGTCAACCTCAATCCCAGTGAGATATGTACAATGCCTTGCTTCACCATGAAATGGCACTTCTCCCAATTAAGCAGTTCTTCTCTTTGCATCTCACTAAGACCAATGTGAGATGGTGTAGACACCTCAAAAGATGAACCAAAGACAGAAGTTATCCATGAAAATCTCCAAGAATCGCTTTACCATGTTAGAGAATATGCTGATCATGCACGTTGAAAGTAGTGGTACATTGCACAACCCAAAGGGCATGACAATGTGAAATGTCCCAAAGGATAGGTAAAGTCATCTTCTCTTGATCTTGAGGTCCACAAGGACTTGGTTATATCCAGAATAATCATCCAAAAAGCAATAGTACTTGTGCCCAGCCAATCGCTCCACCATCTGATCAATAAAAGGAAGAGGAAAGTGATCCTTCCTAGTGGCAGCATTCAACTTACGGTAGTCTATACAAACTCTCCATCCAGACTAAATACGAGTCAGCACCAACTCGTCATCCTTATTCTTAACTACCGTTAGTCCAACCCGCCTAGGCACAACATGAATTGGGCTCACCCATTTACTATCAGAAATTAGATATATGATCCCTTCATCTAACAATTGAATCACTTCAGCCCTTACCACCTCTTGCATTACTGGGTTGAGCCTTCTTTATGGCTTCCTCGATAACTTGGCATTCTCTTCTAGATGTATCTTGTGCATTACCACCGAGGGGCTGATCCCCTTGATATCCTCTATGGTCCAGCCAATAGCTTCCTCAGGCTCTCTCAAAACGTCCAATAACTTCTCTTCTTAAGCATCCACCAAATCTGAAAATATGATCACAAGGAAAGACTCTGCTGGACCTAGGAACTTATACTTGAAGTTATCTGGTAACGGCTTAAGTTCCTTCATGGGGGATTAGGTACAATGGTCTCCTCCTTCTCACTGCTCACCAGAGGAGCAGTCTCTAAAATCGTATTTGCCTGCTTAAGCAACTTGTCTAAGTCCAAATCTTCTCCAAACTGAACAAAGCATGCCTCTAGGGGGTCCTCCATGCTTGATTCTTCTACAACCTCCTCCATGATATCCTCTATCAAGCATACTTGGTGTGCTTCATCATATTCCAATGGTTAATTTTTGATATGTGATCAGTGCCAAATATTGTATATTTAACACCCCTTAATTTATGTTTGTTAGGCTCTTAGCTTTGTTAATATCTAATTTTTAGTTTGTTTTAGTGTTCTATGGTGTTGCACGTTCTTGAGTTCAACCTCTGCTGACGCATCAGCATACGAGGTAGCATGTTCACATTTTCTTTTAGCTTTGATTAATTGATAGTTTAATTTTAAATGTGTATTATGCCTGTTTTTAATGTTGTTCTCACGTTGTTAATTGTGTTTAGTTTATTTTGTTTTAATTGTTTATATAGTTTGCATATGTTTAATTAGTAGTTTAGTTAATTTAATAGTTAGTTGTTTAATTAATATTTGTTTTTTTAGCTTAGTTGTTGTTCTTTTTCATTTACATTTTCGTGTTTTACGCATGTATTAATATTGGTTTAAAATTTCTTAGTTTTAATTCATTTAGTGCTTATAGGTTGATGTTTTGTAGTTTAATTTTAATTTAGTGATTTAAATTCTTTTAGGTTATTGTTCTTGTTCTTTATTTGTTGTTTTGTGTCCCTGTTTTTCTTGATTATGTTTATATTTTCTTATTTAGTTTGCTATTTTTCTTAGTTGTTTAGTTTAATTTCTTGTTAGTGCATGCATAGTCGGCGATCCTTAAAGTTAGAGTTAATACCTTTAGATCCCGACTTAGAGAGAAATATTAGGAGAGTGCATAGAGCTCACATTGATATGGAGGACATTCCGAGGAATGGGGAGCAAGAGGAGTTCCAAAATGCAAAAGCTGGGAACAGGGAGCAAAGACGAGCATATGACGTGGATTTCACTACGTCACTTCAGGAACTATTCACACCAGTTGTTGTTAGTTCCCATTCGTGTATAGTGTTGCCACCAACTAATGCAACCCATTATGATCTAAAGCCACATGTCATCCAAATGTTACCATCTTTTTACCGCTTAGATCATAAAAACCCATATTCCCATGTAAAGAAATTCAAAAATATTTGTGCCACTACCAAATTCCAAAATTTTTCTAAGGAATCTGTCCACCTTAGACATTTTCCTTTCTCTCTTCATGATAGAGCCATGGAGTGGTTGGATTCCAACGCACCTGGGTCTATTACATCTTGGGAAATTTTGTTGAAACAATTTTACAACAAATTTTTCCCAATGTCCAGAGTAAATGAGGCAAGAAAGGAGATTAGTTCATTTACTCAGGATGAGGACAAAAAAATTTCTGACAGTTGGGGGTGTTTTAAGGATCTGCTCATTAGATGCCCTCCTCATGGTTATGAAAAATGGCGACTCATACAATTCTTCTACCAAGGGCTGTCTCAGCCCAACCATAGCATGATAGAGTCAATGAATGGAGGGGCATTTTTAATTTAACGGGAGATTTAGCCAATAAAGCTTTGGACAAATTGGCCAACAACTCACAACAATGGGACTTTGTGAGTTGTCATGATAAATCAGCCTAAAACCATAAGAAAGGAAGCATCCATGAGTTAAAAGGTGACACAGAGTTGAATTTAAAGATGGATACAATTATCAAGAGACTTGATGCCCTCAATGTAGGACAGCCCATCAATGCCGCCAACACATTTCAGTTGAAAGTTGTTCTATCTGCTAGTCCCATGCACCAAGCATGTAATTGTCCATCTATGACAGATTTTCGAGATGGAACAAGAACACTTTCAATGATTTTAGAAAGTAGTCCAAAGGGACCATATTTTGAGACATATAATCCAGGGTGGAGGAACCACCTTAATTTCTCTTGGAAGCAGAACCAACCCACCAATCAAGGAAGAGCTCCACATGCTCAAAATCAATATCCTTTAGGATTTCCTCCTTCTTATCAGAATCATGGAGGCTTAGCTTAGCCAGCGTCATCATCTTATCAAGCCCCAGCGTCATCAACACAGTCATTGAAAGATACCATGAGGGACTTTATGAAAATGACTAGTCAATCAATCAGTGATTTGAGGAATTCCACCATGGTGAACACCCAAGCAATCTCTAAGTTGGAGATACAAATGGGACAGTTGGCAAATCACCTTGGTGAGAGAGATAAGGGAAAGCTCCCCAGCCAATCAGTGAATAACCCTAAAGCATGCAGTATCGAAAAGTCTTCAAATCAAGAGCATGTGCAAGCAATTGTCACTTTGAGGTCTGGGAAACAAGTGGGCAATTGAGTCGCGGACCCAGAAGTAGACCATGATGAGAAAGAAGATCAGAAAGGTGAAGAGGGTGACAACCAGAAGAAGGAGATGCTGAGCCATCTACAGTCACCCTAGTTGTTAAGGAACCTCCTAGGATGTCTGTACCTAAAGCGCCTTACCCTGAAAGATTACAAGCGCCCAAGAATGGAGGGAAGTTAGAGGACATTCTGGAGGTGTTTAAACAAGTCCAAATTAATATCCCATTTTTGGACGCCATCCAGCAAATACCTTCATATGCCAAGTTCTTGAAGAACTTGGTCATAGTGAAGAGGAAGACGAATGTTCCGAATAAGGCATTCATGACCGAGCAAGTTAGTGCTATCCTACAATGCAAGTTACCTCTCAAGTACAAGGACCCTAGATGTCCTACAATTACTTGCATGATAGGAGTCAGCCAGATTGAGAGGGGGCTGTTAGATTTGGGAGCAAGTGTGAATTTGTTGCCCTACTCAGTTTATTTGCAGTTAGGACTAGGAGAGCTGAAGCCCACATCCATGACACTACAACTTGCTGACAGGTCTGTGAAGATTCCAAGGGGAATAGTTGAGGATGTACTGATTAAAGTGGACAAATTTTATTTTCCCATGGATTTTATTGTGCTCGACATGGAGCTAGTTCAGGTTGTAAGGACTAAGATCCCTGTGATTTTAGGGCGACCATTTTTAGCTATGGCTAACGCCCTAATCAATTGTACGTCGAGGGTAATGAAGATTTCTTTTGGAAATATGACAGTGGAGTTAAATATTTTTTAGATCAAAAAACAACCACTGGATTATGACCAAATGAACCAAGTATGCTTGATTGAGGAGATCATTGATGAAGTTATTAAAGAATCAAGCATAGAGAAGGACCCCATGGAAGCATGCCTTGCTCAATTTAGAGAAGATCTAGATTTGGAGAAACTGATGGAGCAAGCAGATGCACTTTTGGAGACTGCTCCTCTAGTGAAGAATGAGAATGAGGAGACAAGTCTGATCCCCCAACAAAGGAACTTAAGCCTTTACCTGATAGTCTTAAGTATAAGTTCCTAGGTCCAGCTGATTCCTTGCCTGTGATTATAGCTTCAGACTTGGTGGATGATCAAGAGAATAAATTGTTGGATGTTTTGAGAGAGCAAAAGGAAGCTATCGGCTGGACAATTGAAGATATCAAGGGAATCAGCCCCTCGTTGGTTATGCATAAGATACATCTTGAGGAGAATTCCAAACTTTCAAGGGAACCACAGAAAAGACTCAACCCAGCAATGTAGGAGGTTGTGAGAACGGAAGTGATTAAGTTGTTAGATGCTGGGATCATCTATCCAATCTCTGATAGCAAGTGGGTGAGCCTAATACATGTTGTGCCTAAGCGAGCTAGATTGACGGTAGTGAAGAACAAGGACAACGAGTTGGTGCCAACTCGTATTCAGTCTGTATGGAGAGTTTGTATAGACTACCTGATGTGGTATTTTGTTGACCAAAATATCAATAATAAAATTACCACTCGCAATAGGACAAATCCCATAGGATAGGGCTATTTTGAGGGTGTCGAACCTCAAGGACTGTAGGGATTGCTATTGAATTTGAAGGACAAGATTAACCTAATTAAGGAATGAGATTGATTGTTTGTGAAAGTAAATTGCATGAAAGTAAACGCAAAATTAAATTGATGATATCAGAGAGAGAGAGGGTACCACCACCACAATCCATACACAATAGTAACCATAATTCGATTCAAGCTCATAATCACATATGTTATAAAGACATGAAAATCCATATTAAAGGATAATAATAATCTATCTTTTGGCACGGATCGTCCACCTAACCACTAAGATGTGCACGCCTTCTTCTAGGTATAAATTATAAAATCCTTAAGACGCTTTTATATGATCAATGGAATAGCATAACCCATCTTTGGTTAGCACGTTCGCCTACTCTAAACTAGGGCGTAGTATGAACCGTCTTCCCTAAGCATGGTCTATCTAATCCTATTCATCATATGCATATTAAAACCATTGCATAACCATCGAATTTATGATCACAGAAAATAAAATCGATTGAATTCAATACATGCAAAATAAATTCTAAGACAAGATAAGAATTTTGCAAGTATTGATTTTAGAATTAAATAACAATTGCATTAAACTTTTTAAGAACAGGGAATCTAAAGTGCAATCCTCACGTTATGCAAATTGACATACATAATATAAACTAACTTGAATCAAATACAATCACCATTGTGTGTCGGAGAGGGTTACATCGGTACCCCATAATGGGGGGGGTTAGCCGCTCATGCTGATGAACTCCAAGAATGTATGTAAATTTCGCACTCCAGAAAAACCGACCTTTTTACATTGTATAAAGGTCTATTTATAGACACTAGGAAACCCTAGAAACCCTAAAACCCTAAATATGGCCGTAGGTTAGTTTCCTCCTTCAACTTGGAGCCTTGGAGTTGCAGTTTTAGATGTCCAACACGCCTACCGGGTTAAGTGAAGCCCGAGTGCGCACATTCGCCAGGCATGGGCGATCGTGCACCCAGCGCACATTCACAGGGGCTTGGCGCACATTAAGACGTTCACTGGTGTTGGCGACGTTCGGTGTTGGCGCGCGTTCTCGACAAAGGTGTGGTTCCTTCTTGCCTATTTTAGTCCAATTTCCAACTAGGCTCACGTATTTGACCTGAAACACCAAACGAAACAAAATCAAATAAATAGCAACGCTAAGGTATTAACAAATGCAAGTTAAAGGGCCTGAATGTGCAACATTCAGCACTTATCACTACCGTAAATTGAACACTGCCACTAGGAAAGATCATTTTCCAATTCCATTTATTGATCAAATGGTGGAGCATTTAGCTGGGCACGAATATTACTACTTCTTGGATGGCTATTCTGGATATAACCAGGTCCCTGTGGACCTCAAAGATTAGGAGACGACAACATTTACATGTCCTTTTGGGACATTTGCCTACCGTCGCATGAATTTGGGCTGTGCAATGCACTTGCTATTTTTTATTGGTGCATGATCAGCATATTCACCAACATGGTAGAGTGATTTAAATCTTCATGGATGACTTCTCCATCTTCGGTTTATCTTTTTAGGAGTGTTTGCACCGTCTCACTTTGGTTTTAGTGAAGTGCAAAGAGAAGAACCTTGTGCTTAACTGAGAGAAATGCCATTTTATGGTTAAGCAGGGGATTGTACTGGGCATGTCATATCTTACCAGGGTATTGAGATTGACAAAGCAAAGGTAGATTTGATTTCAAACCTTCCACCCTCATGTATTGTGAAGGAAATTTGTTCCTTCCTAGGCCATGCAAGGTTCTACAGGCGATTCATCAAGGATTTTAGCAAGATCACCAGGCCCTTGTGCAAGTTTTTAGCCAAAGAGACCCCTTTTTTATTTGATGAAGAATGTATGAAAGAATTCGAGGCTCTGAAGGAGATTCTGATGTCCACACCCATTATTCGGCCACCCAATTGGGGTGTTCCTTTTGCGATCATGTGTGACGCATCAAATTATGCAGTTGGAGCTATTTTGGGGCAATGCATTGACAAACTTCCCCATGTGATCTACTATGTGAGCATAACTCTGAACGATGCACAACTTAACTACTCGACTACTGAAAAAGAGTTGTTGGCAGTTGTTTTTGCACTGGACAAGTTTAGATCCTATTTGTTAGGATCTAAAATCATCATCTATTCGGATCACACAGCATTGAAGTATCCTTTTTCCAATAAAGATGCCAAATCTCGTCAATCCAATGGATTTTGCTACTTCAAGAGTTCAACATAGAGATCAGGGACAAGAAGGGGATCAAAAATGTGGTGGCAGATCATTTGTCTAGGTTGACCATGGATTACACCGAGGATGCCACCCCCATTTATGAGACCTTTCCTGATGAGCAATTGATGCACATTGCTCACAATCTCACACCCTAGTATGCAGACATCATGAACTATCTTGTCACCAGCCAAATGCCTTTGCATTGGGGGCAACAAGATAAGCTCAAATTCTTGTCCAAGGTGAAGACCTTTTTATGGGATGATCCTTATCTATTCAAGTATTGTCCCGATCAGATCATTAGGAGGTGTATACCTAGTTTGACCAATCCAATGTCATCTCTTTTTGTCATGATCATGCATGTGGAGGCCATTTTAGTGCAAAGAAGACTACTACAAAAATTTTGCAGTGTGGATTTTACTGGCCTACCCTTTTTAGAGAAATTCATGCTCATTGCATATCTTGTGAGCGTTGTCAAAAGTTAGGGAGTATTTCTAAAAGGAATATGATGCCCCTCAATCCCATTTTGATTGTCGAGATTTTTGACATATGGGGCATTGATTTCATGGGACCTTTCCCAAACTCCTTTGGGTTTCTGTACATTTTGGTTGCTATGGACTATGTGTCCAAGTGGGTGGAAGTAGTTGCATGAAAGACCAATGAACACTGAGTTGTGGTCAAATTTTTGAAAGACACTACATTTGCTCGTTTTGGTACGCCTAGAGCAATTATTAGTGATGGAGGTACTCATTTTGCAACGATTTTTGAGCAATTGATGAAGAAGTATTTCATCACACAAGGTTACACCTTATCACCCATGCATAAGTGGGCAAGTTGAAGTGTCCAATCGCGAGATTAAACACATATTGGAAAGATAGTGAATCCCACTAGAAAAGATTGGTCTCTACGATTAGGTGATGCTTTGTGGGCATATAGGAGTTGTTCAAGACTCGATTGGGATATCACCCATCGGTTTGTGTACGGGAAGGCATGTCATCTTCCCCTCGAGTTGGAACATTGAGCATACTGGGCCATCAAGCAACTAAACTTCAATTTTTTAAAGACTAGCTGATGTAGAAATTAAATGTACTCGCAAGTGCACGAGTCGTATGCAATATAATGGGGGTGCAAGTGCAAGGTCGAACCCACAGGGAATTGTATTCTTGAAAGCAAAATTAAATTTAAACTAATTAAATCCTTCTCTAGTTCCAAAATGGTTTTGAAGTTGATTTTGAAATTTAAAGACTAAAACATAAAATAAACACAAAAGGTAAAGTACTAAGGATGCAGAATCCACACTCACCAAATCAGAACAACACATACTTTATGTTAATCAATATTAATCCAAAGTTCTCACCAATCAAATCTTATGTTTGTTTCACTATTTACTTCACAAATTAATCAAAACATTCCTTGTATCCATTCTTTACCCAAATCACAATAGAAATCCAATTATCAATTAAATCATTAGTCAGATCCGTAAATCATGCATAAATATCCAATCTATATTGAAACATCCGTTGTATCCAAAATAAATCACAAGAAAAATCCAATCTTTTAATCAAGAAAACCAAGAAGTCAATTGTATTGAATTATCACAAATCATCTAATGTATCCTTAAATCACAAAAGATATCCAAGATACATTCAACCCAATTAAAAAAGTAAAACAATTAAAATATTAAACCATAAAATCGGACAATAGAAACTTACATAAAATACTGTTGTTCTTCATAGATGAGGCTTCATCCCCAACCTTAGACATAAATATAAATCCTAAACTATAGAAAAACTAAATTAAAGAGAAGCTGAATTTTTGCCTCAGGCTTGTATATCTTTTCTTGAATGCAGAGATGTCTATTTATAGGCTTAGAAAAGTCCTAAAAGCCCAAGTAAACCTAGATAATTCGGAGATCAGTCTCCCTGTCCAATTAGAAGTCTGAAATCCGGATAAGATTCGCTCAAATTTGTGTTCTCATATTGTGGGACGATTTTGACAAAGTAAACGTCCGAATTAGGAAAATCCTATTTCACAATAAATTGTAGCATTTTGAACGAGCTTTCCACTGCCATTTGAATCATCTCAATACGATATTTAAGCAAAAAGTTATGGTCAAAACACTGAGACATGTGCAGAATCTGAATTTGAATCAAATCCGAAATTATCTCCATTTAGGGAAATTCCGATTTTCTCCTTCATTTGATTTGGTCAAGCTTAACCACATCTTCTAGATCTTCTCAAAGTATGTTTTATTCCAAGACTTTGCAATTTTCCCCTTTTAAGATACAGTTTCTCTTCAGTAACCTACAAAACACTAAAACACAAATCTAACACAAAGCGTTAAATAACGACATAACTAAAGGATTAACTAATGCAAATTAAGGGGTTTAAATATACAATATTTAGCTCTTATCAAACACCCCTAAACTTACATTTTGCTAGTCCCTTAGCAAAACAAAACAAAAAATAAAATGAAAGCAATAACATAAATCCTCTGTCATGGGAGAGACGGTTGCATTTAGCACATGCAACAAGCCTTTTAAACCCCTAGGCATCCCTAGAGGACGAGTGAAGTCTCGTGAGGGTTTAACAGAAATGATACCCACAAACATTATGGCACTATGTTGTTAACAAGAAATAAGTTTCACATAAACCATGATTCTTATTCATAAGCAAGCTTAAAAAGACAAACACCATCATCACAATCAACGGGTATCCAAAATCAAATAACTCATAAATGGATAATCAAGACATCATATGTTATGAAAAGTGTAAAGTGAAAGTAGCATATAATCAAGAAGCTTTCAGTTCAAACTCAAAACAAGCTCCACAAAATTAAGAATCCCAAACAGATGAAACAACCAAGGCAAGATAATATATATTTCTTTTCTTTTTATGTAGGTGTGCAATGCTTAGCTCCTTAAGCTTTCTAATTGACCTTGGTATCGAGTGTTAAGCCAATGACTCCCAAGCCAGTTGGCTTTAGGGCACTAGATGTAAACATCCCTAAGAGCTTATTAACTCAAGTCAAAAAGGCTACGAAGCCAAGCTAACCATATCATCAATCTTTAAATTTCACACCTTTTGACGCTAACACTCAATGCTTAATGAGGCAAAAGGTCCGTTATTTAGTGAAAAACTCAAAATGATCTTCTTCTTCTTCTACTTCTTTTTTTTTTCATTTATTTTTTATTTATTTATTATCTTGCAAGTCAAGGTTAATCATCAATAGGTCATCCAACAAATCTCAAAAGGAACAAGCTTAAGCTCAAACATCATACCTCACAGAAAACATGCTAATGTGCTCATAAAAATTTAGCTTAAAACAAGTGAAATATCAATTATCCAAAAATGATTCAAAAGACTTAGACACCTACTGACATAATGATATGTTTAACCCTTTAAGCAAGCCAATGAAATGTACATCACAGTCACAATTTAACTCAAACTTGACAAAAACATAGCACAATTTTTTTTATTTTTTTCATTTTTTTTTTAGCACAAAAAGACAAATAAAAATAAACAAATAATAACAAAAACAAAAATAAGTAGACAAAATGTTTTCCATACCCCCAAACTTGAATTACACATCGCCTCAATGTGTAGTATAGCAATACATTACCGAAGTAAGGAAACGCCAAAGTGTGAAAAGCTAGGAGTCTCCCAAATTTAGACACCAACACACCTATTAACAAAACTAATAAAATATATATAAACAAACATTACAAGATTAATTTCTGTTAGAAACAAAAACAAAACTAAAACAATTAATGAAAAAGGAAAGCAAGAAAATGTGGAGTGAAGTGCAGAAAATAAATGGAGAAGAAAACTTTATGCTTCCCCTATCATACCGATGCCCAACTAATCCTTCACAAGAACGGCGCCAAAATTTGATGTAGAAATTAAATGTACTGCAAGTGCACGAGTGATGCAATATAATGGGGGTGCAAGTAGGTCAACCCAGAATTGTATTCTTGAAAGCAAAATTAAATCTAAACTAATTAAATCCTTCTCTAGTTCCAAAATGGTTTTGAAGTTGATTTTGAAATTTAAAGACTAAAACATAAAATAAACACAAAAGGTAAAGTACTAAGGATGCGGAATCCACACTCACCAAATCGAACAACACATACTTTATATCCCTCTGAATGATATTTCGCCATCTTATGCGTAATTGCTTGCTTCAAGGATCTTCTTAGAAAGTGGTTCCTAGATTTTCGCTTTGCTTGCATAGATCCTTGAGTATCTTGGCATAAGATGGCTCTTGGAGACAATCTAGAGATGGAACTTTGGGTTCTTGATGTGTCTCAAGAAATACAAAGGATGCGCAGAGTTTTAGTACTCACTTCCATGTCATGGGCAGATTAGGATCTCAAATGACTTTTCTCATGGTGCTCAACTCGCTCAATTTGCTCAACTTGCTTTGTGTGCTCCTCGTTGTTATCTACAATTTCATCCCCATCAAGTGTGGTGGTGACTTGGGCATGCTCATGATAAGAATTTTCGGAATCATCCTCATCACTCATGTGGTGCCTTTCAATCATCAATTGACTTTGAAGCTCTTCTTCCTCTATTCTATTTAATTCGTAACAAGATGACCAATTTGTCCTTCTATCCCGGCAATGAACCTTTCAGCTCTTGTATGTCTCGGTGTTTGATGTATGCGGCGATCGATTCGTTACATGAATTTATCGATTGATTTGCATATAAAGTGCTTTCATCATGTCTTCCAATGAAGATTGAGGTGATGTGGCACTTGATAAACAGTGGTGAGCTTGATGACCGAATCATGGATAGTCTAATGGTGCAATTCAAAATTGGGGAGCATAATTTCCTATAGTAGATGACCATGAGAAATCAGATTGGTTGCTCCATTCGAGTTGTAAAATTGAAATTTGAATCACATCCCGGATAGGAGAAACGGTGTTTATTTGCTCATATGAAAATTAGAAAGTTGTCCCTTAGATGGACAATTACTAGAATAATGATAATGATTGGAGCAATATGAACATGACTTATGTGGTGTGCATGTGTGAGAAAAATGGGTTGGGGTAGATCTAGCGCTTTGAATTTGTAGAATTTATCAGATATCATTGACTTCACGTAGATCTGAACACTTATTTTCCTCATAACCATTATTCATCTCACACTTTTTTTTTAATTTTAATTTTCAAAAGAAAATACTCTAAAACAACTAACTAAAAGAAAATAAAACTAAAATTTAAAACTCACAAAATGGACCAAAAATAAAATTTTGGCAAAAATCTGAATCACGACGTTGTCGTGAGTGCCGTCAGGAGGTGCGCCGAGCGCAAGATAGGTGGGATCGAGCAGCACGCGATCCGCCAATGATGATGCTCACTATGAGCGTGCGCTCCTATCGGTGTGTCGGTTATGGAATACGCCGAGCGACATATTATGCTCGATCGACTCAAGCCAAAGGTGTGTAGACAAAGAATGCGTAAATCGAAAATTAAGCCAAAACAACAAACAAAACAAAAAGAAAAGAAATCTTTTTTTTTTTTTTAACAGGATAAAATAAAAATAAATTGCAGAAAATAAAATCCTAATTATAACTAGTAGAAAGATAAAATCAATTTAAATATAAATTGGTTTCAAAAATTGAACAACTCCCCGGCAACGGCGCCAAAATTTGATGTAGAAATTAAATGTACTCGCAAGTGCACGAGTCGTATGCAATATAATGGGGGTGCAAGTGCGAGGTCGAACCCACAAGGAATTGTATTCTTGAAAGCAAAATTAAATCTAAACTAATTAAATCCTTCTCTAGTTCCAAAATGGTTTTGAAGTTGATTTTGAAATTTAAAGACTAAAACATAAAATAAACACAAAAGGTAAAGTACTAAGGATGCGGAATCCACACTCACCAAATCAGAACAACACATACTTTATGTTAATCAATATTAATCCGAAGTTCTCACCAATCAAATCTTATGTTTGTTTCACTATTTACTTCACAAATTAATCAAAACATTCCTTGTATCCATTCTTTACCCAAATCACAATAGAAATCCAATTATCAATTAAATCATTAGTCAGATCCGTAAATCATGCACAAATATCCAATCTATATTGAAACATCCGTTGTATCCAGAAAATAAATCACAAGAAAAATCCAATCTTTTAATCAAGAAAACCAAGAAGTCAATTGTATTGAATTATCACAAATCATCAAATGTATCCTTAAATCACAAAAGATATCCAAGATACATTCAACCCAATTAAAAAAAGTAAAACAATTAAAATATTAAACCATAAAATCGGACAAGAAACTTACGCATAAAAATCTGTTGTTCTTCATAGATGAGGCTTCATCCCCAACCTTGAATTGAGGGGTTAGCCCGACATAAATATAAATCCTAAACTACAGAAAAACTAAATTAAAGAGAAGCTGCGAATTTTTGCCTCCAGGCTTGTATATCTTTTCTAGAATGCAGAGATGTCTATTTATAGGCTTAGAAAAGTCCTAAAAGCCCAAGTAAACCTAGATAATTCGGAGATCAGTCTCCCTATCCAATTAGAAGTCTGAAATCCGGATAAGATTCGCTCAAATTTGCGTTCTCATATTGTGGGACGATTTTGACAAAGTAAACGTCCGAATTAGGAAAATTCTATTTCACAATAAATTGTAGCATTTTGAACGAGCTTTCCACTGCCATTTGAATCATCTCAATCAGATATTTGAGCAAAAAGTTATGGTCAAAACACTGAAACGTGTGCAGAATCTGAATTTGAATCAAATCCGAAATTATCTCCATTTAGGGAAATTCCGATTTTCTCCTTCATTTGATTTGGTCAAGCTTAACCACATCTTCTAGATCTTCTCAAAGTATGTTTTATTCCAAGACTTTGCAATTTTCCCCTTTTAAGATACAGTTTCTCTTCAGTAACCTACAAAACACTAAAACGCAAATCTAACACAAAGCATTAAATAACGACATAACTAAAGGATTAACTAATGCAAATTAAGGGGTTTAAATATACAATATTTAGCTCTTATCACTAGCTCTCAAAGGAAGCTCTAACTTACTGAATTATAGGAGCTAAGGAACGATGCTTATGATTGCTCTAGGAAGTACAAAGCACACATGAAGAGGGTTCATGACCAAAGCATTCTGAGGAGATCTTTTGAGCCTAGTCAAAAAGTCCTCCTTTACAATTCTCGCCTGCATTTATTCCCTGGCAAGCTGAAATCTCGATGGTGACCCATTTATCATTAGGGCAGTTTTTCTCATGGGCCATCAAGATAGAGGATCCCAAGAATGGTAACACCTTTAAGGTGAATGGACAACAAGTAAAACCATTCTTGGAGTTGAGGAGTTTAGAGGTAGAGGCTACTCTGTTGGAGGATCCGATTTATTGAGTAATTGTAGTCTCATGTGATGAGTTTAGTGAAGGCGTTAAACTTAGCGCTTGTGGGAGGCACCCCTCATTATTTTCCTTGTCTTTGATTTTGTTTGTTTTGCTTTTTAGGTAAAGTGTTTGCCATCCAAGTTTGGGGGAGCGTTCTCTTTCGTTTGCCTAACTTGCACCTTTCCTCTGTATTGTATTTTGGACACATTGGGGACAATGTGCCATTTTAGTTTGGGGATAGGGTATACATTGTTGCCTTTCTTTGTGCATACTTGTTGTTTTGTAAAAATTTAAAATTTTTTGCAATGTTGTTGATTGGGCTTGACATACATCATATCTGTGGATTGCATGTCATTGGTGTATTTAACTTGTTTGAACATTGCATATCATTAAAAATCTCAGTTTTCAATTCATGTGTTGAATTAGAGAGACTTCACGTGTTTGATCCATTTTTCACATGCACACTAGCATAGGGTCTGTGAGGTATGAAATTTGACTTGAGAAGTGTTTTTCTTGAGATTTGTAGGTTGTTGTGATGTGTGATGATAAACCTTGGCTGTATAAAATAAAAATAAAAATAAATAAATAAATTCATAAGTTGAACTTTTCATTGAATAATAGTAACTCTTGCCGCATTAAACAATGAGTGTTCGCATAAAAAGATGAGAATGTCTAGCTAAGTGATTGGTATGGCTAGTTAGGCTTCGTAGCTCTTTTTGACTTGAGTAATTAAGCCCTTAGGGATGTCTTTACATCTAATGACCCAAAACCTCATGGTTTGGGAGTCACTAGCCCAACACTCGTTACATAAGTCATTTAGAAGTTTAAGGGAGTCAAGCATTGCATAGCCTACATAAAATAAAATAAAATTGCATTTTTCAATTCAAGCCTTGGTTGTTTTTATCACATTGCATTCCTATGATTTTTGAGATGCATGTCTTTTAAAAAGTTGAAACCCCATGAGCATATGTTACTTCACTTTGCACTTTTTGGAGCATGTTTTGTCTCAATTTTTCAGCCGTGAATTGATTGATGTTTGGAGGCCTTGATGATGTGGTTTGTTTGTTCAAAATTGTTAAAATTGCTAATGATGTATGAACCATATGTTTGTGTGAAAGACTGTCTATCAATAACATAGTGCCAAATAAATGTTTGTGGGTATCATTCTTGGAAAACCCTTATAAGACTTCACTCATCCTCTAGGGAACTCCTAGGGGTTTAAAAGGCTTGTTGTATATGCTCAATGCAATCGTTTCTCCCACGAAAGTGGACCTATGTTTGTTTTGTTTCAATTATGTTTTTCATTTTTGTTTTGCTAAGGGACTAGCAAAATGTAAGTTTCACGGTATTTGATCGATGCCAAATATTGTATATTTGACCCCCCTTAACTTATGTTTGTTAAGCTCATAGCATTGTTAATATCTAACATTTTTGTGTTGTTTTAGTGTCTTTTGGTGTTGCAGGTCCTTGCATCCAAACCTCGGTTGAAATGGTGAAAAAGGGCAAAAGAATTGAAGTTATGTTCCCTGCCTCTTTGCTCGAGCGCATAAGGAGCAATCAAGCGCACTGCGATCAAGGCCAAAGAACGCGATCGAGCGCATGCCTTGTCAGCCAGCGTCTCACGCGTTGCCCTAGCTGCCATCACTTTCATCCTTGTGCCTTGGAATTTTTGAGGCAGTTATGAGCGATCGAGCGCACCTTCCACGACCGATCGCATACGTCCCACCGGCGCAGCCTCCAACTTGGCAGCATTTTAGTTTTCTATAAATAGGACCCTTGTGTAAAATTTTATGTGTTACGTTTTTTTGAGCATTCATTCTCTTCAAACACCACTGTTTGGCTCTACACACCTGTTCTAAATGTTAACCATTTCCATTTTGTTCTTATTTAATGTTTACTTGCATTTATATTCTGTCTTTCTTTTATATGGGAGACTATTCTTCAACTAAGGTTGAAGATGAAGCCTCCCCTCTAATTTATACATGTTTACATTAAAGTTATTTATTTCCGTCTTTACTTTATTTTTAGTCGTTTCAATATGATTTAAGTGACAATCTCATTTGATAGTCTTTTGTGATGCGCCGATGTCCAACATCTTTGCGTTCCAATCCGAAGGTACGTCAAATGGTTGGGATAAGACGAGGTATCCACTGTGATCAACGATACAGTGGATAACTTGAGCTCAAACTAACATCCGTCGTGACTCTTTATATGGTAATTGCTTTGAACAGTTCGACTAGCTTCACTAATGACTATAGGTTAAGCAAAAGTGCTAACTCAATAAGCGGAATAGTGATGGTAGTGTTTAACTTGTGTATTTAGTGGGTGAGGTGGATTCTTTAACTTTAGTTACCTTTTTGTTTATTTTACAGCGTTTTTAATTAGTTTACATTTACATTAATCACTAACACACAACTCAAAACTAGGTTAAGATAATATTAGTTTAAAAGTATAATTAGTTTTAAACACTCACGGTTCCTTGTGGATTCAAACACGTGCTTGCGCAAACACTATACAAACCACGGTTTGTTCTATTGCGAGTACTAAATTTGGTACGATCAGCTGCCTCCACAACTTGTTGTGAAATTGTCTACCTAAATTAATAGGCAAATAATGAGTTTACACAAGTGCACATGGTCAAAAAGTGTAGTATAATGTGTAAGTGCAAGATCGATCCCACATGGATTGGTAAATTTTGCCTATAACTAATTTCGCAATAGAAAATAAGAGAACGAAAAATTGAGTTTTAATTCAATAAGGGTAAAGAGCAGGGCTTTGATTTTCACCACTAATCATGCTTATACAATAAAACAATATGCTAATGCTTTAATCACATTATGAATATTAAATGTCTGCCAATCTAAGGGTATGGGTGCCTACTCCTTAAGCTATTGGTTTCCCTAAGCAACAAATTAGGCATGGGTGTCTACTCTAATTCTTTTCTTCCTTCAAGGATTCAGTATGGGTGTCTACTAAGTTGTTCTTTAAGAAAGCATAAAATATGTGAAAACCAACAGACACACGAGGCCTAGGGTATGGATGTCTACTCCCGGTTCCCCATGTTGACTAACCTAAGAACCCAGTGTGGATATCTTTTGTTACTATTATTAAACCCAGGACTCGATCATCCAAATTGTTTTAACTAACTAGTCCATACCACATGCATATGTTGATCAGGCAAATGCATATGAGGAATTCATGAAAGCAGGTATTAATCAAGTTAAATATCATAATACAATTATCGCAAAGGCTCAATATTGAATTGAAATATAAACATGATTAGGGCTTCAATCAAGCCCTACTTAAAGGTTTAGTTACACATGATATTGATGCTAATCATCTTCATAAAATAAAATACGGGAAAAGAATAAGCCTAGAAAATCACTTCCTTGAGAGCCATAAATTCTTCTCCAAAATAGCATGTGTTTTTCTGTGTTTACATGCCTATTTATAGACTCTAAGAGAATTCTAGAAACCCTAAAAATTGTAGGGTTGAATCCTTGTGCAACAAGGATTCACCAAACCCTAAAACCAAAGATTTCTAAAATAGGGTTGCAGCTGGAGTGGGCTTCACGCACAGGTGTGCTCGATCGCACTACAATCGATCTCCTTCTTTCGCATGCGAACACAGCTGCATTCGATCCTTGCCTTGGGCGCTCGAGCGCACAGTTTCCTGCACTCGATCGCTCTCACAGACTCCAGCTCCTTCTTCATCAACTTCTAGCTTTTCCAGATTCTTGTCCATTAAGCCCTCGATTTCCAGCATGCTTTCTTTTCTTCCAAAGACTTGTAAAACAAAGAAAACATAAAAAGAAAGTAAAATAGAACAAAATAACATAAACTAAAGGCATAACAAATATAAATTAAGGGGCTTAAATATGAATATTTAAGCACTTATCACAACTCTGGTTTGTGGACTTCATGCTATAGAGGAATGTTTGTCCCTTGGCACACAAAACGCAGAGACAGGACCTTTTCCTCACTGCCCTGTATTCATTTTACAAGGGCTATTGGTGTTCCATTCTCGAGATCATCTGAATGCAGTTACATAAATTCTAGGAAGGAGTGCACTAGCGAGCTGCGGACACCACCAAAAGCTAAGGATTACCGTTCCCATTCCTCATCACCTATATGCTCCAAAAGAAGGGCATAAAAGGCACTTTGGCAGATGGGCCCATCATTGATCATCCACACTTCAACCGAATCCAGTGGAACCAGAGCTATTCACACATGCCATGAGCGCATTGGGCTAGAGCAGCAGATGAGCTAGAGCCAATGGACATAAAAAGAGCACAACCGAGGCGGTGGTACATCCAGAGCCATCAAGACAACCAGAGCATTGATTGAGCCAGACGCTTGGTGATGATTAAGAAGAAGAAGAAGAGTACGAGGAGACAATCACTATCGGTAGCATCAGATTTGGTAGCCTTACAAGATACCTTGGATGACATGCGATCTAAGATTGCCAATATAGAGAAAAGATGCACGCTGCACAACTTGAGGTAGAGGAAAGATTTGAGGCACAACAATCCTTGCTGTGAGCCATCTTAGACAGGCTACCACCAGCTGTGAGAGCATCTGCACCAGCACAGTGATGTGTCAAGTACTTTAACCCCCTTGCATTACATTATTTTATTTTCTGTATCCACACATTGTAGACATTGTGAGTTTTAAGTTTGGGGTATGTGTACATTTTCTTTTCAATTATGTAGTTTATTTAAATTATGGTTTTATTTTCATATGTGAGCTTAACTTAATGAACATATGATCACTTGATTAAGGAATTTAAATTGTGTTACTTTCTTTGGCAGCATGAGATATTACAGTTTAATTTGATTTTCACATGCACATTGGCACGTAGTTTGTGAGGTATAAATTATGAGTTTAGTCATGTTGGTTTTGTAAACTTGGATGCAGTTGGGTAGCTTATTGGAAAGATAACCTTGGTTGTTTAAAAAAAAAAATCATTTTGAGCTTTCCACCAGGTAACAAGATCTCGAGCCTCATTAAGCATTGAGCATTCGCATAAAAAAGTGAGAAGCTGGACACGGTTAGCTTAGATTCATAGCCTTTTTGGCTTGAGTTAGTAGGTCCTTAGGGGTGTTTTTGCACCAAATGCCCTAAAACCATCTAGTGTGACAATCCTAATATTTTTAGGGTATTTTAATGGACTCATAGGTTAAAAAAAAAATAAATAAATAAATAAAATAGAGAGTTGGCTTAAGTTAATATTGAGAATGGACCATTGATAATATTTATATTAATATAAAAGTATATGTAATTATATATCTATAGATATATATTGGTATATAATATAATAATAATAATAATAATAGTTAATAAATAAGTAATTAATTAAATAAGATAATAGTATTAATAAAATTTAGTAAATATATATATATATATATATATAATATAAAAAACCCTAAGCGCCTAAAAGGAAACCCTAAAATCGTTCTCTCTCTTTTGTCTAGCCTATTTAATTGCATAACCTCTACCTCCCTCATTTTTCCTCACATCTCCAGCTTTCCATTCCCACACTCAATTGAGTCAGGTATGAATGTCTTTGTCCTCAATTGCTTTTTTTTCTTATATATATATATACTGCATATATTCAAGAGATTAGAGTCAAAGTTGTTTTGTCTTGTTGCCATTTCGTCTTGTAGTGGAGAGATAGATGGGTTTGCTTTACTCCTTCACGTGACAGCATATATAAAGCTTCCTTCCTATTTTGTCTTTTGTGGAAATAATTATAAACAAAAGCATCAAGCTTCTCTATTAGCACTTGAACTAGAAATAATTATATATATATATATATGTATATTCATATTGATTGAATGACATATATATATTTATATATATATATATATATATATATGAAGAATATCTGTGTATAGATATATATTTATAAATATATATATATATATATATATATATACATGATGATGCCGTGAGATATTATAAACATATGTACATATAATGTTGTTTCAAAACTTATAGATATAAATATATAATGATTTAAGGTATTCATAAATAAATATGTATATATATATATATATATATAGTTTCATGGAATGTATACATATAAAGTTTACTTACCTATCTATATAAATGAATATAAAATAAATGAGAGAGATTCTTATAAATAAAATAATTTAAAGTACATTGAGATTTTGTATAAATATGTGCATATGAACCCAAATATGGAATTTATGAGAAAGTATACCTAAATATTTAAGAAGTTCATTCTCAATTAATTAGCAAGCCAACTCATAGAAGTAATAGAATACATTAGTATGAAGTGTATAAGGGTAGTAACATGTCTGTATTTTCTTCAGGAGATTAGTTAGCAGTCAGAGGAAATTCTTGCTACAGTTAAGAGGTAAGTGAATTTACTATCCCTTCCAGAAAAATTATCATGCCATGCTTTTGTTTCAAATTACAAATGATTATTTTGTTTATACTATTGAATTATGTTACATGCATGATAAGTTTAAGAAAAGTAAAGTTGAGAAAATAATGATGTCTATAAGAAATTTTGAGAAATGATGATAAACCCTCCTACATGATGCCTTACGATATATTTAAAGAAGTATTAAGAGAAGTACAAGAAATGAGAAGAAGTTTTACAATGAGGGCACATGTATGGAGGAGAGTATTTTTGGCCCAAGAGAAACAAGAAAGAAGCTCGGTACCGATGCTAAGGATGGAAGCGCAACCGCTGAAAGAGGCTCTGCCAGACGGTGGTTCCATCACAGTTTTATTTTGCCATGTTGAGTGCACCCAGAGTTAATCGGCTGGCTAGGGGATGGGGCTGCGGCCACAGTATCTTGTCCCAGGTCGCAAAGACCGCGCAACCCTAGTATGCGGGGGTAACAGTATACACGGGCCCTAGTACGAGATAAAGATTATGATTAATTTTGTTGATAATAATGTTTTTATTCTGCTTTATGTTTCTTATGCTATTTTATTATTCAAAAATATATTGGGAATCTATATAGTTATGAGTCCCATGTTTCAAAACGGGACAAGAAGTAAAACTGCCTATGGTTGTGGATTTCATTTACTGGGCCTCCTTTGGGCTCATCAGTTTTATTTCTTGTTTCAGGTGATGATCAGGTTGATTTAGGAGGCGGAATGAGGCGGGCATAATTAGGAATTTTCTTATGATTTCACATTGGTCAAGCTAATAAGTGCGTTTGCAGTTCTTCTAGAGATTGCTGAATTTATTTTAATAAGGAACACTTCTAGTAAGGAAGATGATTAACAAACCTAACCCTTTTGGGTTAGGGATGTTACAATATGATATTCTAAAGTTTCATGCATTGTTTTTATGATAGTATTATTTAATTGATAAACCTTATGGAAATCTTTGCAAGTAAGGAAGATGATTAACAAACCTAACCCTTTTGGGCTAGGGATGTTACAATTGTGGTATCAGAGCAAAGGTTATAAGGTTCTGTAGACTTTAGGAGTTAGAACTATTGATAGAATAAGTGGGGGTAATGGGAAGCCACATTCCGGCCAAGTAGAGTTTGTCAGTTGAAGTCACTTATAGATAGAATAGGAATACTTTCTAATTGTTTAATAGTTTCTTCTATTTTCTTCGATCATAGAACAATGGCACCCCGACTCGCAGCCGTACTAACAACACCGAGAGTGGTCACACCGAGGGCAATGCGGCTGGGAACGAAGAAAATGCCACCGCCAACCAACACCCAGAAGCTCTAACTGCATTGGCGTCGCAGCTAGTGGCATTAATCACCATGGGAGCCAAAGACCTGCGAGAAGGAGGACCACATAATGAAACACCACGAGGGTGTACATTTGAAAAGTTTAATCAACGGACCCTCCGGTTTTGAAGGACAACTGACACAATAGTTGCTGGCGGGTCTTGCAAATTGAAAAGCTGATGGAGGTGATGAATTGCACCGAAGAACAAAGGGTCAAGTATGCTACCTTCTACCTCACCGCGGGAGCTGAGCGATGGTGGATGGGCGGAAGGAGCACCTCCGAAAGCTAGGTGCGGAGGTAACCATTCCACAGAAGACTTCAAGGATGTTTTCTTGGAGCGATTCTTTCCCCAAACAATCAGACAGGCCAAGGCCCAAGAATTTACCGATTTGGTTCAAGGATCCATGACGGTGGAAGAGTATGCGGCCAAGTTCATAGAACTCTCCCGGTTCGCGCCTTACTTGGTGTCCACAGAAGAGCTCAAAGCAAGAAAGTTTGAACGAGGGTTACAGCCACGCATCATGAATCAGATTGTGGGATTTGAGATTGGAATACTGACGGATTTGGTCAACAAGGCGGCAATAATTGAGCGAACACAGAAAATCAACTCGGAATACTTTAATCAGAAGAAGAGGACTGCACCGCAAAGCAACCGCTCGGAAGGACAACCATACCATGCCAATAAGAAAAGGTTTAATCAACCAGTAGGGAGGAGCTATAAGCCTCAACAATCGCATAACCAAGGAGGAGGCGAGCAACGCCCATCGTGCCAGAAGTGTGGTAGGATGCATTATGGGAATTGCCTCTACGGGCAATCAGTCTGCTATAGGTGCGGGAAACCTGGACATATCGCAAAGGATTGTAGGAATCCTGCCAACAATCAAGCCAACCAGAACGCCGAGAGGACAAGAACCACACACCGCTCGAGTGTATGCTTTGGCGCTGGTGATGTAAGACTTCAAATAGCATAGTATCAGGTACTCTCCCCATTTCATCTGGTAGAGCTTTTGTTCTTTTTGATTCGGGGGCAACACATTCGTTTGTTTCGTATTATTTTGCTAAGGCCTATTGTCTAGAGTCTGAAGCCTTAGATATAAATTTAGCAGTTGCTACACCAATAGGTAGTACAATTGTATGTACCTCAATAGTTAAGAATTGTCCTATTCTGGTTGAGGACCATGTCATGCCAGCGAATCTCGTTGTCTTTGAGATGAGCGGGTTTGACATTATTTTAGGCATGGATTGGCTATCCAAGTATCATGCCTGTGTAGATTGCTTTTGCAAGGAGATAGTGTTCCAACCCCCAGGGGCAGCAGAGTTCAAGATTCAAGGAGATCGAAATATTGGCACACTCAAATTGATATCTGCAATACAGGCGACCAAGTTATTGAGAAGTGGGTGTTCAGGATACTTGGCGTGCGTGACGGAAGAAAAATTGGGGTGTAGGATTGAGGAAATACCTATAGTAAGAGAATTTGTGGATGTTTTCCCAGAAGAGCTACCAGGAATACCTCCGAACAGGGAGATTGAATTCACCATTGACTTACTACCAGACACTGCACCCATATCTAAGGCGCCGTACAGAATGGCACCGCTAGAACTTAAGGAACTAAAGGACCAGTTACAAGAACTTCTGGACAGGGGTTTTATCCGCCCTAGTGTTTCTCCATGGGGAGCACCGGTTTTGTTCGTGAAGAAGAAGGATGGGTCGATGAGGTTATGTATCGACTATCGAGAACTGAATAAGGTGACAATCAAGAATAGATACCCACTGCCGAGGATTGATGATCTCTTCGACCAACTCCAAGGGTCACAGGTATTCTCTAAGATTGACCTTCGTTCCGGCTATCACCAACTCAAGATTCAGGAGAAGGATGTACAGAAAACGGCATTTCGAACGAGGTATGGCCATTACGAATTCTTAGTAATGCCTTTTGGGCTAAAACCAATGCCCCGCATATGATGAATCGGATTTTTGCGAGCATGTCGATCGATGTGTGGTGGTCTTTATACGACATTTTAATATATTCAAAGAGTCGGAGGAGCATGAGGAGCATTTGCGGATAGTGTTGAGCATCTTGAGGAAACATCAACTTTTTGCAAAGTTCAAGAAATGCGAGTTTTGGTTGGACAATGTGGCATTCTTAGGGCACGTTGTTACCAAGGAAGGAATTGCAGTGGATCCAGGTAAGGTGGAGGCGGTAGTTAATTGGGTGAGGCCGTCGAATGCCCACGAGGTGCGAAGTTTTCTGGGTCTTGCGGGCTACTACAGGAGATTCGTTGAAGGATTTTCTCGGTTGGCGGCACCATTGACTAGACTCACAAGAAAGAATGAAAAATTCCAGTGGTCGGAGGAGTGTGAACAAAGTTTCCAAGAATTGAAGCAACGTTTAGTCACGGCACCGGTTCTCACTCTCCCATCAGGATCAGATGGATTTGTAATTTATAGTGACGCCTCACACAAAGGATTGGGTTGTGTATTAATGCAACAGGGAAAAGTAATTGCCTATGCCTCGAGACAGTTGAAGACTTACGAGCGTAACTATCCGACTCATGATCTTGAGCTTGCCGCAGTAGTCTTTGCTCTTAAGATATGGCGTCACTACTTATACGGGGAGCGTTGTGAGATATACACGGATCACAAAAGTCTAAAATACTTCTTCACCCAAAAGAGCTCAATATGCGCCAAAGACGTTGGTTGGAACTTCTAAAAGACTACGACTGTACGATAAACTATCACCGGGAAGGCAAATGTAGTTGTTGATGCTCTCGATAGAAAAACATAGCGGAAGCGTATACGCCATGTTCACTATGAAAGAGCTACTCCTTGACCTTGAGAGGGCCGGAGTTGAGATGATGGTAGGGGAAATCCAGTCTTACATGAGTAACCTAACCTTGGAACCGACTTTAATGGAACAAATTAGAACCGCCCAACTGTCAGACAATGAAATTTCTAGAAGCCGGGAAGAAGTGGAAAAAGGGGTACAATCGGATTTTCATGTGGCTGGAGATGGGATGTTAAAGTTTCGAAACCGGGTGTGCATTCCCAACGACGCGGAATTGAAGAAAGTTATCTTGTCAGAAGCGCATCAGTCCCTGTATACGGTTCATCCAGGTAACACCAAGATGTATCGGGATTTACGTAAAAACTATTGGTGGAAAGGAATGAAGAAGGATATCGCGCAGTACGTAGAACAATGCCTTACGTGTCAGCAAGTCAAGGCAGAGCATCAGAGACCTACGGGACTTTGCAACCTTTACCTATTCCTGAATGGAAATGGGAATGTATTTCTATGGATTTCGTGTCAGGCCTTCCTCGAGCTTCTAGTGGTCAAGACGCAGCGTGGGTCATTGTTGATCGGTTGACTAAGACGGCACACTTCTTACCCATCAGGATGACCTATAGTATGGACAGACTTGCCGAGCTTTACATTAAAGAGATCAAATGCGATTACATGGAATTCTGTGTCAATCGTGTTGGATCGGGATCCAAGATTTACCTCTAGATTTTGGCGGAGTTTCAGAAGCACTTGGAACCAAGCTAACCTTGAAAGACAACATTTCACCCTCAAACAGACAGACGGTGAGCAGACGATTCAAACCTTGGAAGACATGTTGCGACTATGTGTTTTGGACTTCAAAGGAAGCTGGATTCAATACATTCCATTGATAGAGTTTGCTTACAACAACAGCTATCACGCTAGCATCAAGATGGCACCCTATGAAGCCTTATCGGGAGGCGGTGTAGGTCACCATTGTCGGGATGAAGTAGGAGAGCGAAAATTACTCGGACCGGAGATTATTCAAGACACTTGTGAGAAGATAACAGTGATTAAGCAAAGATTAGTAGCTCGAGTCGACGGAAGAGCTATCGATCTCGAATTGAGGTCGGCACAAAGGTCTTTCTCAAAGTCGCCCCTATGAAAGGAGTAATGAGGTTTGGAAGAAGAGGGAAGTTGAGTCCTAGATATGTGGGTCCCTTTGAGATCCTCGAGAAGATGTAGATGGGCGTATCGATTGGCACTACCACCAAACTTATCGAATTCACAATGTATTTCATATATCCATCTTTGAGGAAGTATGTACGGATCCCACATGTATTGGAGAGCGAACCTTTGCAAATTCAATCCAACATGACTTATGAAGAGGCACCGACAAGAATATTGGATAGGAGGGAACAAGTTCTCAGAAACAAGACTATCTCACTAGTGAAAGTCTTATGGAGTAATCATTCTGTGGAAGAAGCTTCATGGGAATTGGAGGAGAGCATGCGGGAGAAGTACCCGTATTTGTTTGAGTGAAAGCGAGCAAGTATAGTAAAGCGACTATGACACATCAGGTACTTTCCATGATCAGTTGGTTAGTTGTTCACCAAATTCCGGGGACGGAATTTTTATAAGGGGGGAGGATTGTGACAATCCTAATATTTTTAGGGTATTTTAATGGACTCATAGGTTAAAAAAAATAAATAAATAAATAAAATAGAGAGTTGGCTTAAGTTAATATTGAGAATGGACCATTGATAATATTTATATTAATATAAAAGTATATGTAATTATATATCTATAGATATATATTGGTATATAATATAATAATAATAATAATAGTTAATAAATAAGTAATTAATTAAATAAGATAATAGTATTAATAAAATTAAGTAAAATATATATATATATATATATATATATATAAAACCCTAAGCGCCTACTTAAAGGAAACCCTAAAATCGTGCCTCTCTCTCTTTTGTCTAGCCTATTTAATTGCATAACCTCTACCTCCTCATTTTTCCTCACGCCGCATCCAGCTTTCCATTCCCACAGTTCTCAATTGAGTCAGGTATGAATGTCTTTGTCTTGCAATTGCTTTGGCTTTTTCTTATAAAATATATATACTGCATATATTCAACGTAGATTAGGGAGTCAAAGTTGTTTTGTCTTGTTGCCATTTCGTCTTGTAGTGGGAAAGAGATAATGGATTTCTTGCTTTACTCCTTCACGTGTACAGCATATATATGCTTCCTTCCTATTTTGTCTTTTGTGGAAATAGATTATAAACAAAAGCATCAAGCCTTCTCTATTAGCACTTGAACAGATAATTATAAAATATAGTTGTATATTCATATTGATTGAATGACATATATATATTTATATATATATATATATATATATACATATAGGATGCCGTGAGATATTATAAACATATGTACATATGAACTGTTTCAAAACTTATAGATATAAATATATAATGATTTAAGGTATTCATAAATAAATATGTATATATATATATATATATATAGTTTCATGGAATGTATACATATAAAGTTTACTTACCTATCTATATAAATGAATATAGAATAAATGAGAGATTCTTATAAATAAAATAATTTAAAGTACATTGAGATTTTATATAAATATGTATATGAACCCAAATATGGAATTTATGAGAAAGTATACCTAAATATTTTAAGTTCATTCTCAATTAATTAGCAAGCCAACTCATAGAAGTAATAGAATGCATTAGCTATGATGTGTATGAGGGTAGTAATGTGTCATATTTCCTTGGAGATTAGTTAGCATCAAAGGAAATTATTAGCTTTCTGAGTTAAGAGGTAAGTGAATTTACTATCCCTTCGAAAAATTATCATGCCATGCTTTTGTTTAAATTGCAAATGATTATTTTGTTTATACTATTGAATTATGTTACATGCATGATAAATTTGAGAAAAGTAATGTTGAGAAAAATGATGTCTTTAAGAAATTTGAGAAATGATGATAAACCCTCCTACATGATGCCTCGATATATTTAAAGTATTAAGAGAAGTACAAGAAATGAGAAAAGTTTTACAATGAGGGCACATGTATGGAGGAGAGTATTTTTGGCCCAAGAGAAACAAGAAAGAAGCTCGTCATGCTAAGGATGGAAGCGCAACCGAAAGAGGCTCTCGGGTGGTTCCATCACAGTTTTATTTGCCATGTTGAGTGCACCCGAGTTAATCGGCTGGCTAGGGGATGGGGCTGACCACGATCTTGTCCGATAAAGACCACAACCCTAGTATCGGGGTATAAGATATACGGGCCTAGTATGAGATAAAGATTATGATTAATTTTGTTGATAATAATGTTTTTATTCTCTTTATGTTTCTTATGCTATTTTATTATTCAAAAATATATTGAATCTATATAGTTATGAGTCCCATGTTTCAAAAGCAGGACAAGAAGTAAAAGCCTATGGTTGTGGATTTCATTCTTGGGCCTCCTTTGGGCTCATCGGTTTTATTTCTTGTTTGGTGATGATCGAGTTGATTTAGGAGGCGGAATGAGGGCGTAATTAGAAATTTTCTTATGATTTCACATTGGTCAAGCTAATAAGTGCGGTTGCACAGTTCTTCTAGAGATTGTTGAATTTTATTTTAATAAGGAACATTTATATTGTTTGGGAGACATATTTTTATTAAGCAGGAAGATTTTAGTTTTTAGGATATGATATTCTAAAGTTTCATGCATTGTTTTTATGATAGTATTATTTAATTGATAAACCTTATGGAAATCTTTGCAAGTAAGGAAGATGATTAACAAACCTAACCCTTTTGGGCTAGGGATGTTACATCTAGTTTGGGAGTCATTGACTTAACACTCAATACATAGGTCAATTAGAAAGCTTAAGGGAGCTAAGCACACCAAAAAAATAAAATAAAATAAAATAAACCTTGGTTATTGTGTCTAATGGGTAGTCTAATGAATTCTGAGTATCAAAGCATGCATGATTAAGATTAGTTTTGAAGTCCCATAATTATGTGCTAATTTCACTTTCACTAGAATTGATTCGTGTGATGTCTCATGATGTACAAATTTACTTGTACTCGCAATAGCACAAGTCGTTGTTCGTGTAGCGTTGCGCAAGTACAAGATCATATCCATAGGGAATTATGTTTGTATAAAACTAATTCTATGCCTAAACTAACTCTTTCTTAACCTAGTTCCAAGTATCAAACATGTGGCATGCATAAAATGTAAACTAACCTAAATGCTTAAAAACAAATAGATAAAAACACTAAGGCCTAGAATCCACCTCAGCACATTAATAAACATATTAGTATGCCTAGTTCATGCACAAAACAATTAGGATACACACCTACTCTGAGCGCTAACACTTTGTTCATACAACCATCTATCGATAAAGTACATATGCATGTTCTATTGCTATTATTAAAATCTTGTCTAACAAATCATTGCATACACTATTTTAAGAGTCACAACGGATATTGGACCAAGAATGATCAGTGTTAAATATTGTATATTTAACCCCCCCTTAACTTATGTTTGTTAAGCTCTTAGCTTTGTTAATTTCTAATGTTTTGGTTAGTTTTGGTGTTTTAGTATTTTGCAGGTTGTTAAGTTGCATTTGGGGTTAATGCCATCAAATATGGGGCTTAAAAGCAGTTCGGGAGCTTTGGCGGCAAAATTGAGTCGAGCAATGATTCGCACTGACGACTCCACCAAAACGACCATATCTAGAGTTGTATAACTCCGATTGGGGTGATCTTGGTGTCTTTGGAAAGCTATCTCAAAGATCTACAAAATCATATTTCACAAGTTTTGGCCAATCTAAAGTATTTGCGCTCGCACATTTTGTGATCGAGCGCATTATGCCATCGATGCAAAATTTCTTGCATGAGTGAGATCGAAAGCACCTTTGTGCATTCAAGAACACTTATCTGACCTAGCAATGCTAAACCCTAAAATTAGCCTATAAATATCCTCTTTCTTTTGTAAACGAACCAAGGATGCTTGGGATTTGAGATGCCTTTAGTGGCCCAAAACCTCATTGTTCTTCATTGTAAACACTCCTAACGTCATTTCTTTAATTTAATGTTTTATTTTGCTTTTATTTAGTCTCTTATTCCCTTCACTATGGATTTGTTTATATATATTCATGTTTAGTTCGTATTATTCTGTCATTTAATTTATGTATTTTCGTTTCAATACATTTTAGTGACAAAAGTGTGTTGATTGTTGTTTACAAATCATTAAACGTCAACATTGCAACCGAGATACATCGGATGATTTGTCTTTCACCAATATCCATTGTGACCTCTTAAAAGTGTTTGCATTAGTTCGACAAGATTTTGTAATAACAATAGGATATACATATGTGCTTTATCGTAGACGGAAATATGAACATTGTGTTAGCGCTCATATGCCTTGTAGCATAGTTGTTAGTATGAGCTAAGCATGTTTATATGTTAATTAATTTGTGTGAGGTGGATTAGGACCTTAGCGTTTTTATTTATTTATTTTATTGCATTTTAATCTAGTTTATATTTTATGCATGCCATGTGTTTGATATTGGGACTAGGTTAAGATATTATTAGTTTAGGCACTTTAAAATTAGTTTTAACAAAGTCGATTCTCTGGGATTCGACCTGCACTTGCACACCTATCGCTTAACGACTGTGCAATTGGCAGTACAATTAAATTTGTGCAACAAATTTTGGCGTCGTTGCCAGGGAATCGGTGTTTTGTTGGAATTGATTTTTTTTGCTTAGATTAATTTTATCTTTCTACTAGTTATTTTAAATTCAGCATTTATTTTATTTATTTTGTGCTTTTGTATAGAAAAAAATCCAAAAAAAAATTAGATTAATATTTATTTAAGCATTTTCGTAGTCTGTTTTAGATTCTGGAAATTTAGCCTGTGATAGTGCGATCGATCGCAACTTGTGCGATCGAACGCACTTGAGTCTATTCCAACTTCAACAGACTCCGCACTATCTTAGTTGTTGCGTGCGAGCACGCCTCGGCTGTAACCGCATTACGCTAGTGTGATTGATCGTACACTGCGATCGAACGCACGTGCACAAACTGCTACATTTTTTTGCGTACCTCATGTTCGATCGATCGATCAAGACTTCGGCGCACCTCACTGGCTACACCAATGCAATGGTAGTGTATGTATGTTAGTTTTTTATTTTTATTTTTGTTTGTTTAATTATTAGTTTTATTTAATTATTTATTTATTTTTGCCTATGTTTATTTATTTACTTGTTATTTTTATTTTGTTAGTTATTTTATTTTTAGTTGTTTAATTAGTTTATTGTTTTGTTAGTTTATTTGTTTATTAGTTTTGTGTTTAGTCTCTTTTATTAGTTATTTGTTTAGTTTATTTTTGTTAGTTTTGTTTATTTTATTTTTATTGTTAATTGTTTCATGTGGGATATATTGAACTGTTTGGGTGAAGCATGAGTCTTCCGTTCAATTATTTCAATGTTTCCTAGTTGTAGGACGCCAAATCCTACCAATTTTACCCACATGAACCATGTTCACATGCTCACCCTTACCATAGTTTAGGTGATTGTCCACATTGGGGACAATTTTCTAATTTTCACATGAGCAGATGAACACTAGTTTCTCTAGTCGGGTTTGAATCAAATTCAAATTTTTATAACCTGGTGGAATAACCATCCTGATTTTTTGGCAAGCTCATACCACGGAAAATTTTGCTCCCAAGTTGACGAACTGCACCATCCCGATTATCCGAGTTCGACAACCAATTTTCTTCTCATCCATCATATGACTATCTTCCTTGAGCAATCTTCTTTGGAAGAAATTCATCTTTGGAAGAAACACTTGAGGAGTTTAGGAAAGCAGTCAACCAACCTTGTCAAGAAATCATAGATGCCACTGTGGCAAACACTGAAGCAGTTATAAGGTTGGAAGGACAGTTTAGTCATCTAGTTGCTGAATTCAATAGAATTGAGGAAAAGGAACTTCAAAGTCAGGAGATGGTGAGAGGGCAATACATGATTGATGAGGATTGCCCCAGCGATCGTCATCATGAGCATGTCCAAACCACCACCACACTTGTTAGTAAGGAAAGAGCTGATAACCATGAGGAAGAAGAAGAAGAAATGGAGGAGCAAATTGAGCCCTCACCGAATCCATCCAATGACTAGGATGTGAGTACTGAAGCTCACTCCTTCATCACAATCCCTCTCGAGACATATCATTCATCACAAGTTTCATCTTTTCAATGTCTTGAAGAACCGTCTTATGTAGCAATATTTGAGGATTCACACTCACAAGATCACAAATCTAGAAAGTGATCCTAAGAAATTTTAGAAACAAGTTTTTAGGCTTCATAAGATGGCGGAACATCCTTCCAGGGGTATCATATTTTAAAGAAGAAAGGATAGAAGGATTGGTTGGACACCCATATGAGCGGGTAGGCGCGTTTTGTTACTTTTTATTTTCCGCACTTTATTTTTTTTAGTCATTTTCTTTTATTTCTTGTCTTTTGTTTTATTTTGTTTCTAACAGCAATTAACCTTTAATGTTTGATCTTTGAAAAAGATTGCTGTTAGTCTTTGATGTGTTTTGATGTTCAAGTTTGAGGGACGCCTTGGCCTTGGCATGTTTCGGTTTCTCATCCCACTGTAATGTATTTCTTGCCACATTTGAGACAATGTGTCATTTAAGTTTGGGGGTGTGGACAAACATTCATCTGTCTTTTGTTTGTTTTTGTTTTATCATATATACTTGTTTTTGCCTGTATATAAAAAATTTTCATTTTGTTTGTTGCTATGTTTTTGATTGGGCACAACTTACATCATAACTGTGGAATGCATGTTATTGGTGTGTTTAACGTTTTTGAACATTGCCTATCATTAGAAATCCCAGTTTTTTATTCATGTGTTGGATTAGAGAGACCCCACTTGTTTGATCGATATTTCACATGCACACTAGCATAGGATCTATGGGGTTTGAAATTAGATTTGAGGAGTGTTTTTCTTGAGATTCGTTGGTTGATGTGATGTGTGATGATAAACCTTGGCTGTAAAAAATAAAAATCAAAAATCAAAAAAATCATAAGTTGAGTTTCTCTTTGAGTAACCGGACCTCTTGCCTGGCCAAGCAATGAGTGTTCGCGTCAAAAGATGAGAAGTTCCAACTAAAATATTGTATGGCTAGTTAGGCTTCGTAGCTCTTTTTGACTTGAGTAATTAAGCCCTAGGGATGTCTCTACATCTAGTGCCCTAAAAACCACTTTGGTTTGGGAGTTATTGGCCCAACGCTCATTACATAAGTCATTTAGAAGCTTAAGGGAGTCAGCATTGCACAGCCTACACAAAATTGCATTTTTCAATTCAAGCCTTAGTTATTTTAATCACATTGCATTTCCTATGATTTTTGGGGATACCGTCTTGAGAATAATTGAAACCCCATGATCTTGTTGTTAGTTCACTTTGCACTTTATGGAGCATGTGTTGTCTCAATTTTCCAACCTTGAGTGAAATGATGTTTGGATGCTGGATGATGTGGTTTGTATGTTCAACATGTTAAATTTGCTAATGATGTGAACCATGTGTTTGTGTGAAGGGCTTTGTCCATTAATAACATAGTACCAAATAATTGTTTGTGGGTGTCATTCCTGGAAAATCCTCACGAGACTTCACTCGTCCACTAGGGAATGCCTAGGGGTTTAAAAGGCTTATTGCATATGCTAAATGCAATCGTTTCTCCCACAGCGGATTTATGTTTATTGTTTTCATTGTGTTTTCATTTTGTTTTGCTAAGGGACTAGCAAAATGTAAGTTTGTATTTGATCTGTCAAATATTGTATATTTAACCCCTTTAACTTATGTTTGTTAAGCTCTTAACTTTGTTAATTTCTAATGTTTTGGTTAGTTTTGGTGTTTTAGTGTTTTGCAGGTTGTTAAGTTGCATTTGGGGTTAATGCCATCAAATGCAGGGGCTTAAAACTTCGGAGCTTTGGCGGCAAAATTGAGTCGGCGATGATTCGCACCCGACGACTTCCACCCAAAATGACCATATCTTGAGTTGTATAACTCCGATTAGGGTGATCTTGATGTGTTTGGAAAGCTATCTCGAAGATCTACAAAATCACATTTCACAAATTTTGGCCAATTCTGAAGCATTTGCGCTCGAACGCACATTTTGCGTTCAAACGCAGCTATGCCCATCTGATGCAAAATTTCTTGCACGAGTGCGTTCGAACGCACTTAACTGACCTGGCAGAGCTGAAACCCTAAAAATTAGCCTATAAATACCCCTTTTTCTTTTGTGAACCATCCGATGTACCTCTGGATACAATGCATATTGACGTTTAATGATTCGAAAACAACAATCAACACAATGTTGTCACGAAACTGAGTTGAAACGAACACACAACATTAAAACAACAAATGGAGTATTAAACTAAGCATAAAAACATGAAGATAAATGGTGAGACTTCATCTTCAACCTTAGTTAAATATTTAGCCTCTCATATTAAAGAGAGACAAATATAAAATAAAACTAAGTATTTAAATAAAATAAATGATGTTTAGAAGGGTTACACAATGAAGAACAGAGAGTTTCTGGCCTCAAAGGCGCCTCCCAAAACGTAAGTTTACAAAAATGAGATAAGGTTCTATTTATAGAAAAAATTAAATGTGCTGCCAGGTCAGGGGTGCACTCGATCGTAGTCTATGCGCTCGAGCGCAACCTTACGTGTGCTCGATTGCATGTAACTCCCACGGCGCAAGACGTGAAGCGATGGCGGCTAGGGCAACGCGGGATATGCGGCTGATGTGGCATGCGCTTGATTGTGAATCTTAGGCTTGAGTGCACTGCACTCATGCAACGATCTCCCTCTACTAGGCTCGGCCTTTAAACCTCAGTTTGAATGCAAGAACTTGGAACACCATAGAACACTAAAACAAACTAAAAATTAGATATTAACAAAGTTAAGAGCCTAACAAACACAAATTAAGGGGTGTCAAATATACAATAGTTGGCACTAATCAACATAATGCCATGTTAGTAGCTTGATTGATAATTCCCTAAAAATTGTGAAGATAGTGTTTGTTTAGTTAAGCTTGCTCATGAATGAGAACCATGATTTTTATATTGTTTCATTTTTTAGAATAATATGATTGTACAATGTTTGTGGGTATCATTTCTGGAAAATTCTCACAAGACTTCACTCGTCCTCTGGGGAATTCCTAGAGGTTTAAAAGGTTTGTTGCATATGCTAAATGCAATCGTTTCTCCCACGAAAGCGGATCTATGTTTCTTGTTTTTATTGTGTTTTCATTCTTGTTTTGCTAAGGGACTAACAAAATGTAAGTTTTGGGGTATCTGATCAGTGCCAAATATTGTATATTTGACACCCCTTAATTTATGTTTGTTAGGCTCTTAACTTTGTTAATATCTAATTTTATTTTGTTTTATTGTTCTATGGTGTTGCAGGTTCTTGTGTTCAAACTGAGGTTAAAAGGGTGAAAAGGGGCAAAAGTGAAGATCTAGCCCCTACCAGTGCGCTTAAGCGCACTAGGTGTGATCGAGCACACTGCGCTCAAGCCCAAAGGGCGTGATCGAGTGCATGCCTCGTCAACCACAAAGCCCGCATTTGCCTAGTCGCCATCGCTTCACCCATTGCGCCATGGGTTTTCAAAGCAGTTACATGCACTTGAGTGCACAGACTACGATCGAGCACACGTAGGGCTATGCTCAAGTGTACCCCTGACCTAGTAGCACATTTAATTTTGTCTATAAATAAAACCTTATCTCATTTTTTGTAAACTTAAGTTTTGGGAGGCAGCTTTGAGGCCAAAAACCCTCTGTTCTTCACTGTGTAACCCTTCTAAACGTCATTTATTTTATTTAAATGTTTAGTTTTGTTTTACTTTTGTCTCTTATTTTTATGAAAGGCTAAATCTTCAACTAAGGTTGAAGATGAAGCCTCACCATGTAATTATCTTCATGTTTTTTATGCTTAGTTTAATTCTCCATTCGTCATTTAATGTTTGTTTGTTCGTTTCAATTCAATTTCATGACAAAATTGTGTTGATTGTTATTTATAAATCGTTAAACATCTAATATCCGTTGTGATTGGTCCGGGGATACACGGATGATTCTATCGATTTTATCGATTTAATATCTGTTGTGATCCTTTAAACGGTAAATACATCAAATGATTCGACTAGATTTTGATAATAGCAGTAGAACATGCATATATGCTTAATCGATAGACGGATGTATGAACTAATTCATAGCCAATATAATATGCCTAGTAGCATAATTGTTTTGGAAGTATGAACTAAGCGCGATTATATGTTTATTAATGTGGTGAGGTCGATTCCAAACCAGAGTACTTTTTATTTTTTTGTTTTTAAGCATTTTAGATTAATTTATCTTTATGCACGCCACATGTTTGATAATTGGAACTAGGTTAAGATAGAGTTAGTTTAGGCATTTTAACTAGTTTTTCACAAAACTTGATTCTCTGTGGGTTTGACCTCGCACTTGCACACCCGCTATACTACAAAATGATTCATGCTATTGCGAGTACAAGTAAATTTGTACATCAATATGGAAAATGTTCAACTCCTCTATCATATTTCTGAAGGAAATCTTCATAATCTTGTCCTACAATTAATCAAGGCATTAGCCGTAGCTAAAAATGGTCACCTTAAGATCACTGGTATTTGACTCCCTGGGTTCTAAACCGGCTCCGTGTCAAGCACAATGAAATCCATGGGGAAATAAAACTTATCCAACTTTATCAATACATCCTCCACTATTCCCCATGGAACCTTCACTGACCTGTCAGTCAATTGTAATGTCATGGATGTGAGCTTCAACTCTCCTAGCCCCAACTGCGCATAGACTAAGTAGGGTTAGAAATTAACACTTGCTCCCAAATCCAATGATGCCCTCTCAATCTGGCTGACTCCAATCATGCAAGTAATGGTAGGATATCCAAAGTCCTTGTACTTGATGGATAACCTGCATTGCAGGATTGAACTAACCTGCTCAGTCAAGAATACCATCTTAGGGACATTCACCTTCCTCTTCACTGTGATTAAGTCCTTCAAAAACTTGGCATATAAAGGTATTTGCTAGATGGCGTCCAAAAATATAATATTAATTTGGACTTGCTTGAACACCTCCAAAATGTCCTCAAACTTCCCTCCTTTCTTGGGCTTGTAATCTTTCAGGATAGGGCGCCTTAGGTACAAACGACCTAGGAGGATCCTTCAAGATGGGTGTGGCTGTAGATGGCTCAACATCTCTTTCCTCCTTGTTTCCACTTTCTTTCCCTGTTTTCCTTCTCGCCCAGTAGTGTCTACTTTTGGGTCCACCACATGATTGTCCACTTGTCTCCCTGACCTCAGTGTGACAATCGCCTGCACATGCTCCTACCCGTGTACCGAACTTGAAGAATTTCCAATTGCAAACACCTTAGGATTTGGCTCGGGCTGGCTTGGGAACTTTCCCTTATCTCTCTCACCCAGATGATTGGCTAATTGTCTCATTTGCATCTCCAACTTGGCAATCGCTTGGGTGTTTACCATGGCGGTACCCTTCACATCACTAATTGATTGTCCAATCATCTTCATAAAATCTCTGAGGGTCTCCTCCAATGACTGTGACACTGGTGCAGAGGCTTAAGTGGGTGCTTGGTAAGCAGATGTTAATGCTGACTGAGCCAAGTGTCCATGATTGGGAACCGTCAGAGGGAATTCAGAAGGGTATTGATTGTGAGCATGATGAAGAGCTCCTCCCTGATTCGCTAATTGGTTCTGCTTCTAAGAAAAATTAGGGTGGTTCCTCCATCCCGGATTGTATGTCTCAAAATACGGCCCATTAGACTGCTTTTGGTAATCATTGAAAGCGTTCACTTATTCTATCAAGTACTCGAAATAAACCAGTGCAAATGGACAATTCTGTTCTGAGTGCATACGACTCGCATAGATGGAATAGCTATCAACAGTGTAAGTATGGGCAGCATTGATGGATGGACCTGTGCTAAGAGCATCAAGCTTCTTGGTGAGTGCATCTATCTTCATATTCATCTCAGTTTCTCCCTTCAACTCATAGATGCCTCATTTCTTTGGGGAATGAGTAGATTTATCTCGACAACTTAAAAATCTCATACTTGTGAGTGGTCAGATAGCTTGTCCAACGCCTTGTCGGCTAAATCCCCCATCAAACTTAAGAATGCCCCCCATTCATTGATTCAACATGCTACGGTTGGGCTGAGACAGCCCTTGGTAAAAGAATTGAACAAATCTCCACTTCTCATATCCACGTGGAGGGAACTTTATCAAAAAATCCTTGAAACGTTCCCAACTCTCTGAAAACTTCTCATCCTCTTCCTGAGTGAATGAACTAATCTCCTTTTTGTACTCATTCACTTTAGACATCGGGAAAAACTTAATTTAAAACTTACTCAATGATCGGACCAAATTTAGGTACTCACAATTGAACGAACCGAAGCTCGTATAGCGGTTGCGCAAGTACCGAGTCGAATCCACAAGGAACCGTAAATTGCTTTGTGTGAAAATAACTTCAAGTCTAGGTTAGTGCTATTTTAACCTAGCTCCGCAGTGGATGTTTGTGACAACTTGAAAGTAAATAATAGCAGAAATGTAAACAAAATAAAAGCACCAAGGTTGAGGTTTTCACCTCACCATTTCAACTACTTTAATTGAAAACACTAAGCTAAAACATCCGTCTATCGTTTAGAAATAAGACTAAATCTCTTGCACCTATCGAAGGATTAGAGGAATCCGTCCCTTTTGACGAAAGACAAACCATAAACGGTTTAAGGCTCAAAGGATCCAAAGTGAATGTGTTAAGACACAAACTACTATGGATAAATGAGCGTAAACCAAAGGATGAAATGTATCCATCGGACGAAAGACCAAAAATAAACGACTACGATGCAATCTCACTTGGTTTTGTCACCAAACCAAGTGAGAGGCAATTTAAGCAAATAAAGAAATAACGGAATGAAATAACTTAAACATAAACAATTAATATAGCATTCATGGTGAGGCTACATCCTCAACCTTAGTTGGGATCTAGCCTCCCATAAGCAAAGGAAGTGTAAATAAACAAAAAGGAAGCATTAATATTAAACTAAATGTAAATAACTACAAAGAAAAGGGCAAGAGACAGAGGCAAACCTCTCAAAACATGCCCAAAAGTAAAACTCTAACAAATGGACCTAGGGTCCTATTTATAGTGACAAAACGAGTGCATTCAAAGCATACAGCGTTCGAGCAGATTATTTGTGATCGACAAGGTAGAATGTTGACCGCAAATAACTATTGTGGCAACTAGGGGACATGGGCGTGTTAATCTTCACTTAAGTCCACATTCTGCCCTTTGCTAGCCATGTTTGTTGCAATGACCTGCACAACACAAAACACTAAAAACTATACAAAATATTAGTTATTAACGTAGCTAAGAGCCTAACAAACATAAGTAAAGGGGTCCAATAAACAATATTTGACACGATCACTCAACAAGCTTTCCCAAAGATGTAATAGACCAGCGAATAAGGAATCGTTGTGCGCAAGTGTGCAAGCTGGTCCTAGGTATGCTCGATCGTGACTGGGTTGCGCTCGATTGTGCTCGGCAGAGACTAACTTTAGCAAACACCCAAACACAAAAAAAAAAAAAATCAAAACAGAAACTAAAATGAAAAATAAATAAACAAAATTGCAAAAACAATAAAATTAACTAAACTAGTAGAAAAATAAAATCAATTCAAATAAAAAAACAAATTTCTACAAAAACTAACCAGTCCCCGGCAACGGCGCCAAAATTTAATGTACAAAAATAAAAGTATTCACAATAGCACGAGTCGTGTGCAGTAAAGTGTGCATGCAAGTGCGAGATCCATAGGGAATTGTGTTTTGTAAAAAATCAATTTCCTAATTAAATTGACCCTATTTTAACCTAATTCCACAGTTTCAAAGTTAGTCGTGCAACGATAACGTAAACTAAATTAAATGATTTTAAAATGACAATAAAAAAAAAATACTAAGGTTTCAAAATCCGCCTCGCCAAATCAACACACACTCTTGCGTTTACGCATACAATCAATAACCGGAAGCATTATAACAAAGTTCAACAGTCGTGAACGTGCACGTAAGATCATTCGATGAATCCATCTGTTTAAAGGATCACAACGAGTATTTAATTGAGATCAAATCATCCACCATATTCGTAGATCATGATGGATATTAGTCTCAATCCAATCAATCGATGTACCCCCAAACGAAACACACCGAATATTAATATGCACGAAATCAATAAGGTGCTCAATCACATAAAGTAAATAAAGCAATGGAAAGGAATTTGAACAACTAATTTATTAAACATTGAATGTAGCATAAACCTTAGTTGAAGGTTTAGCCCCTCATGACAACAAAAGACATGATAATATCAAATGAACTCATGAAGAAACAAAACTTACAGTCAAAAAGCATTTGCAAAGACCTAGGCACAACAAAAGTCGTGTTTTTGCTCTCTCTGGTGCCTCCCAACGTCGGGTTACACAAGAAAAAGAATGAAATAATGAAAACTAGGGTTCTTCAGCGTGCTACCAAATCAGCTCTAGTGCACTCGATCGCACTTAGTGCACTCGAGCGCACATGAGTCTTTAAAGTCCTTGCAACGTGGCACTTAACGATGGCGCTAGGGTTTCAGCTGACGTGGGCATGCGTGATCGCACCTCTTGGGCTCGAGCGCAGTTGCGCTCAATCACAGCACATGTGCGCTTGATCACACTGCCAAGGAACTCTTATATCTTTTTTGCTTATTTTCCACACTTTAACCACATTCTTATGTCAATGACTTGCAACACACTAAAACACCAAAAACTAACAAAAATATTGGAAAAAGACACAGCTAAGAGCTTAACAAATATAAGTTAAGAGGCCTAAATATACAATATTTGGCACTCATCACATGCCACGGGAAATTTTGCTCCCCAATCTTATGGACTTCCCCATCCTGAATATTCGCAGTTCGATAATCCATCTTCCAATCCTTCATCATATGAATATCCTCCTAAACAATTTTCGTTGGAAAAAACTCTCTAGGAATTCATGCAAGTAACTAGCCAATCCTTTCAAGAAATCACAGAATCCACTGTGGCAAACACTGAAGCAATTGCAAGGTTGGAAGGACAATTTTGGTCATCAAGTTACTGAATTCAACAAATTGAGGAAGATGAACTTCAAAGTCAGGAGATGGTGAGAGGGCAGTACATGATTGATGAGGATTACCCCAGCGATCCTCATCATAAGCACGTCCAAGCCACCATAACACGTAGGAGTGAGGAAATTGTTGATTATAAGTGAGTTAAGCCTAGAGGACCCTAAGGTGGAGTGTTTTACTCAAAATGGAGATGATCTGAACTTAGACAAGTTCCTGCAAGCTAAGACTTTTAATGAGCCAAGTCTTGAGGATCCTTTGGAAGAGAGCTTTGCTCAGTTTGAATTTGATCTAGATCTTGATATGATATGTGAGCAAGCACAAGCCTTATTGGATCCCACTCCTAGAATGCGAACTAAGAAAGGAGAACCTGCTGAGACATCATTCCCCAACCCATGTCCATCAGCAGCTAAGCCTCTCATTATTGAGAACAACAAGGTGGAAGAAAAGGAGAAGCAAATTTGTCCAATGACAAGGAAGTGAGTACTAAAGCTCATTCCTTTGTCACAATCCCTCTCGAGACCCATCATGAAACCCAAGTCTCATTTCTTCAATGTCTCGAAGTGCTATCTTATGCCATAATCTTCAAAGATTTTTGCACTAAAGGTCACAAATCTAGGAACAATCTTCCTAAGAAAATCCGGTTAAGCAAGAAAATTGGGTACCTAAGATGGCGAAACATCCTTCTAGAGGGATATGAAATTCTTAAGAAGAAAGGATGGAAGAAATTGGTTGGACACCCATATGAACAAGGAAGGTGTAGTATTTTTTGTTTTTTATTTTCCGCACTTTATTTTTGCGTCATTTTCTTTTTGTCATTTTATTTCTTGTCATTTCATTTTATTTTATTTTGTTTCTAACAACATTTAACCGTTTGGTGTTTGTGCTTGTGAGAAAAGATTGTTGTTAGTTTTTGTCAGGTGTTTTGGTGTTCAAGTTCGAGGGATGCCTTGGCCTTTGCACTTCCTCATCCCACTGTATTGTATTTCTTGCCACATTGGGGACAATGTGTCATTTAAGTTTGGGGTGTGGACAAACATTACATCTTTTTGTTTGTTGTTTTATTGGTTGTTTTGTTTTGTTATATATATATTTGTTTTTGTCTATATATAAATTTTTTTTGTTTTGCTATGTTGTTGATTGGGCATCACTTACATCATAACTATGGATTGTGTGTCATTGGTGTGTTTAACTTGTTTGAACATTGCATATCATTAGAAATCTAGTTTTGATTCATGTGTTGGATTAGAGAGACTCCACTTGTTTGATTAATATTTCACATGCACACTAGCATTAGGGTTAGAGGTATGAGATTTGACTTTGAAGTATGTTTCTTGAGATTTTTAGGTTTTGTGATGTGATGATGAAAACCTTGGCTATAAAAAAATAAAAAAAAAAAAAAAAAATCATAAGTTGAGCTTTTCATTGAGTAACTGGACCTCTTACCTCACCACCAAGCATTGAGTATTTGCGTAAAAAGATGAGAAATTCTAGTTAAGTGATTGTATGGCTAGTTAGGCTTCGTAGCTCTTTTAACTTGAGTAATTAAGCCCTTAGGGATGTCTCTACATCTAGTGCCCTAAAATTGCCTAGTTTGGGAGTCACTGGCCCAACACTCATTACATAGGTCATTTAAAAGCTTAAGGGAGTCAAGCATTGCACAGCCTACACACACAAAAATTACATCTTTCGATTCAAGCATTAGTTGTATTTATCACATTGTTTTCCTATGAATTTTGGGATTCACCTCTTTGGAGAATAATTGAAACCCCATGATCTTGTGTTAGTTCACTTTGCACTTCATGGAGCATGTGTTGTCTCAATTTTCCAATTGTAAGTCGAATGATGTTTGGATGCCTGGATGATGTAGTTTGTATGTCCAACATGTTAAAATTGCTAATGATGTTTGAACCATGTGTTTAAGTGAAAGGCTTTGTCTGTCAATAACATAGTGCCAATAAACTGTTTATGGGTATCATTGCTGGTAAACCCTCACGAGACTTCACTCGTCCACTTGGGATGCCTAGGGGTTTAAAAGTCTTGTTGCATATGCTAAATACAATTGTTTCTCCCACAAAAGTGGATTTATGTTTCTTTTTTTTATTGTGTTTTCATTTTTGTTTTTCTAAGGGACTAGCAAAATGCAAGTTTGTGGTATTTGATCAACGCCAAATATTGTATATTTGATCCCTCTTAACTTATGTTTGTTAAGATCTTAGCTTTGTTATTTTCTAATATTTAATTTAGTTTTAGTGTTTTATTGTGTTGTAGGTTGTTGGTGTTGAAATGTGGTTTAAAGGGTGGAATTGGCCAAAACGCACATCTAGTCTCGCCAAGTCAAAGCGCTTGCACTCAAGAGAATCAAGATCAGCGTGTAAAGCCGTTGTTGCGCAAGAATTGTGCTCGGCGCCAAAACATGCGATCGAGAACACTCCATGTTAACTTGTGTTAGCCGCATCCATTCACACCGCATAGAGTACCTCTTTGTTTATTTGTAAACCTATGTTTGGAGACACCCTTGAGGTGATAAACCTCTACTGTTCTTCATTGTAAACCCTCTAAATTTCATTTAATTATTTAATGCTTTTATTTGTTTGTCATTTGTCTCTCTTTAGCATGAGAGGCTAAATCTTCAACCAAGGTTGAAGATGAAGCCTCACCATTTAATTATCTTCATGCTTTTATAGTTAGTTTGTACTTTAATCCGTCTTTTAATGTCATGAATGTTCGTTTCAATTCAATTTCGTGAAAAGATTGTGATTGATTGTACCGTAGTTGGATATTCATGGTGTTTTGTCCAATGGATACATTTCATCTTTTGATTTAAGTTTATTTATCGTTTGTCTTTTGTGTTAACTACATTCACATTTGATCCTTTGAACTAAATTGGATAAGTTTTGTCTTTTGTCAAATGAACAGATGCTTTGAATATTTCAATAGACACAATAGGATGTTCATAGGTCTTAAGGGTGCATGAACTAGCATGACACTAGAACATGCATTGTTTTTAGTCAATAGATGGGTGTATAAATTAATCATGCTAATATGTTTATTAATGTGGTGAGGTGGATTTTAGACCTTACTATTTTTATCTATTTGTTTTTAAGCATTTAGGTTAGTTTACATTTATTGCATGTCATAGTTTGATATTTGGAACTAGGTTAAGATAGAGTTAGTTTAGGCATAGAATTCGTTTTTCACAAACGCGATTCCCTGTGGGTTCAATCTCATACTTTTGCAATGTTACACGAACAACGACTCGTGCTATTGTGAGTACATTAAATTTGTACATCACATATGCTAAATGCAATCTTTTCTCCCATGAAAGCGGACTTATGTTTCTTGTTTTGAATGTGTTTTTCATTTTGTTTTGCTAAGTGATTAGAAAAATGTAAGTTTGGGGATATTTGATAAGTGCCAAATATTGTATATTTGAACCCCTTAGCTTATGTTTGTTAAGCTCTTAGTTTTGTTGTTTTCTAATGTTTTTGTTAGTTTTAGTGTTTTAATGTGCTACAGGTCGTTAACGAAAAAGTGTGGTTTAAATGGTGGAATTAACCAAAAGGAAGATCTGGTCCCTGTTAGTGTGCTCGAGCACACAGATTCTATGATCAAGTGATAAGCGCTGAATGTTACACATTCAGGCCCCTTAATTTGCATATGTTAATTCCTTAGCATTGTTATTTGTTTGATTTTGTGTTTTTTTTTTTTTGTTTTCAGGTATTTGATAAAGATACAAGAAAAACCATTGATTTTGGGCTTAAAGCACAATTTGAGAGGACCTAGAAGATATGATTAAGCTTAACCAATCATAATAGAGGACATATATGATGTGGTTAAGTTTAATCAAATCAAGGAAATAATAAAATCGGAATTTCTCCAATTGGAGTCAAAATCGGATCGGATAGAATTTCAGATTCTGAACATGTCTCAGTATTTTGGCCATAAAATTCAGCTCAAATATTGGATTAAGGTGATTCCAGCGGCATTAGAAAGATAATTCAAAATTTTACAAATAATGTTGAAATAGGATTTTCCTAAATCGGACTCCCGCTAGGCCAAAATTGCCCCGCAATAGAAGGAAGCAAATCTGGACGAATCTTATTCCGATTTGTACATGGATTGACTCCTAATTTGACTAGGAGATTGAAATCCGAATTTTCTAGGTTTCTTAGGGCTTCTAGGACTTGTTGCTCCCTACAAATAAGCCTCTAAGCTTCAAGAAAAGGGAGACTTAGTTTTAGACAGAAAATATTTCTTGGAGGCTTAGCAGAGTCATGAGCGGCTAAACCCCTTTGTGGGATGTTGATGTAACCCTTTTCCAAGCACAATGGTTTGATTGTATTTAAATTCCAGACTTTCAATTTATGTATGTTGATTATATAACTGTGAGAATTGTTACAATTGAATTATGTTCTTAATTATTAAAGCAATTGTTCTTAAATTTCAAAATCAATATTTGTGAAATTCTTATATTGTCTTAGAAAGTATTTTACTTTTATTGAACTCAAATCATTCTTATTTTCTGTGATTATGGGGATGATGGTTATATAATGGGTTTTAATAGACATGATTAATAGGATTAAGATAGGCCATGCCTAGGAAAGACGGGTCGTACTACACCCTAGTGTAGTGTAATTTAAGTAGACGATCCATGCCAACCGAAGATGGGTTATGCTATTCCATTAATTGTATGTATCCTGTTATAGAGTTTTATAATTTATGCCTAGGGAAGATGGGTTGTGCCACATCTTAGTGGTTAGGTGGATGATCCGTGCCAACCGAAGATAGATTATCCTTACTCTTTAATAAGGCAGTTTCTTGTTTAATTATAATATGCATAGAATGAATTTCTGGAATTGAATTTGATTAACCATTGTTGTGCGGATAGAGGAGAAGTCAATACCCTACACTCTCTCTCATACCTAAATTCTCTTTTATTGTTATGCACTTTAGTTTTAAGAAAAACAAATCAATCTCTTTTGTTTAATTAAGTTAATTTTAATATTTCGAATTTAGTAGCGAAACCCCTACAGTCCTTGAGATTCGACACCCTCAATATAGCCCTATCCTATGGGATTCGTTCTATTGCGAGTGGTATTTTATTATTGATATTTTGGTCACGAAATTACCACATCATTAAGCGCACTTGCGATCGAGCCCAAGATGCTGCAATTGAACGCACTTCACATACGCCCACGTTTCCCGCATAGCCCTAGCACCATCACTTTCATTGCTACACCGTGGGAATATTGAGCGGTTACATGCGCTCGAGCACAAGCATGCGCGATCAAGCGCACTGATTCTAACCTAGTAGCATATATTTTTGCTTATAAATAGGATCCTTATAGATTTTTGTAAGCCTACGTTTTGGGAGGCGCCTTCAGGAGCTAAAACCTCTCTGTTTTCTCATTGTTTAGCCTTCCATTCATCATTAGTTGTAAGCTTTTATTTCGTTATGATTAGAGGCTAAATCTTCAACTAAGGTTAAATATGAAGCCTCACCATTTATTTATCTACATGACTACATGTTTTTGTATTTAGTTTGTACTAAATCCGTCGTTTAATGTTATGTGTGTTCGTTTTAATTCAATTTCATGACAAAATTGTGATTGATTGTTGTTTATGAATCATTAAACGTCCAATATTCGGTATGTTTCGTTCAGGGGTCGAATGATTCTATCAATTAAATATCCATTGTGATTCTTTAACGGTAGATTCATTGAATGATTCAACTATATTTTATAAAAGCAATAGAATATGCATAGTGCTTAATCGATAGACGAATGTATGAACTAAGTAATAGCAAACAGAATATGCCTAGAGTATAATCATTACACGGATGTATGAACTAAGCATGAGAATATGTATTTTGATGTGGTGAGGTGGATTCTAAGACCTTAGTGTTTTCATTTATTTGTTTTCAAGTTATTAGTTTAGTTTATATTATTATTGCACGACCAAACTCCGAACTTGGAACTAGGTTGAAATAGAGTTAGTTTAGATAGAGAATTAGTTTTTGCAAATCACGATTCCCTGTGGTTCGACCTCCATGCAATATTACACACGACTCATGCTATTGTGAGTACAGTAAATTTGTACATCAAGAAGTTTACAAAGAGAAAACTCAAATTGAGAGCCACAAAAAACTAGAAAACCCGAAGTCTTTTTGCTCCTATTCTCTTGAAAATTCATCCCTAGCTGCCTCTCTTTTGTTCTTTTCTGTCTTTTTCTTTTTATATAGCTCTCTAGGTTTTTTTTCCTCTCAAAACGGCGCTAGGTAGAAGCTACATAAAACATGTCTAACGCATCCATCCGGATGGGAGTTTTACCATCCGAACAAGTGCCTTTTGCCCGAGTGTGCTCTAGCATCTTGGATGTGCGCTCGAGACCGCACATCCATCCGGACGAACACTTCTTGGTGTGCTTCACTCATGTGCACTCAAGCATGGTGTAGATGGGATCAAGCACAGGTGCGCTGATTCGTTTGATGTTGCTACTTTGGGCGCGAGTGCACTGAAGCGTATTTGTATTGTGTTAGTGTGCTGAAAAGGGTCCAGCAAAAGCTGCAAAACAGTAACCAAAAAACTTTATATATATATTGTTTTGTTTTCATGTTTTTGATTTTTATTTTACAAGCCAAGGTTATTCATCAATAAGTCATCCAACAAATCTCAAGATAAACATGATTAAGCTCAAATTCATACCTCGGAAACTATATGCTAATGTGCTCATCATAATTCAACTCAAAACAATTAAAGTCTCTTTTACCCAAAAATAAGTCATAGGACTCAGATTCCAAATGAAATGATCATGTGTTCAACACTTTAAGCAAGCCAATGAAATGCAAACCACAGTTATAGTTTAACTCAAACTTAACAACATCAAATTTTTTAAAAAAAAAAATTAATGTTTTTTTTTATAGAACAAATAGATAGATAAAAACAAACAAACAAACAGACAATGTGTCTTTCCTTAAACACCCCCAAACTTGAATTACACATTTTCCTCAATGTGTAGTATAAAAATACATTACCAAAAGGAAGGAAACATTTGAGGATGAAAAAGGCAAGGCGTCCCCCAAACTTAAACACCATAATGCCTATCAAAAACTTACAGCAATATTTTCTCACAGAAACAATCATCAAAAGATTAATTGTTGTTAAAAATGAAATAAAATGACAAGAAATAAAATGAAGAAGGCAAAAAAAGAAATCATGACTAGAGGTGCAGAAAATAAAATGGAAAATGAAACTTATTGTGTTTTCCCCGATCATTCAAATGTCCAACTAATCCCTTCCACCTTTTCTTCTTTAAAACATTATAGTGCCTTGGAAGAATGTTTCGCCATCTTAGGTAGCCAACTTGCTTGCTTTGATGACTCTTCTTAGGAAGATGGTTCCTAGATTTGTGCGCTTGCTTGCTTCGACGACTCTTCTTAGGAAGATGGTTCCTAGATTTGTGTGTTTGCATGCACAAGTCTTCGAGGATTTTGGCATAAGATGGCTCTTTGAGACATTGAGGAGCTGAAGCTTTGGGTTTATTATGTGTCTTAAGAGGGACAATGATGAAGGAAGGAGCTTCAGTACTCACTTCCTTGTCATTGGACAGATTTGGATTAGCTGGAGCCTCAATTTGCTTTGGGTGCTCAACTTGCTTCTCTTTTTCTCCCTCCTCTTTGTTATCAACAATTTCCTCACTTCCAAGTGTGGTGGTGGCTTGGACATGCTTATGATAAGAATTGCTAGCATCATCCTCATCAATCATGTAGTGTCCTTTAACTGACTTTGAAGCTTTTCTTCCTCTATTTTGTTGGATTCAGCAACTAGATGACCGACTTGTCCTTCTAACTTCACAATTTCTTGAGTGTTGACCTGAGTGAGACTTTTCATCTCTTGAATGGACTGGTCAATTGATTGTATGACCTAGTTAACTGTTTGCATGAACACTTTGAAGGTGTCTTCCAATGATAATTCTTGTGGAGGATAATTGCAAGATGAAGGGGTGGAAAATTAGTTATCGAACTGTGGATATTCAGGATGGTGCAATTCATGAAATTTGGGAGCATAATTTCCCGTAGCTTAAGTTTGCCATGAGAAATCAAAATGATTACTTCATTTCGGGTTGTAAAAGTTAGAATTTCATTCAAAACCCGGGATGGAGTAATTGGTACTCATTTGCTCATATGAAAAATTAGAAAATTCTTCAATGAATGGACAATTTCTAACATGATGATAAGGATTTGAGCAGTATGAACATGGTTCATGTGGGTTCAAAATATAAGGGGAGTTGGTAGAAGCAGGTGTCCTACAACTACGAGAAGCATGTTGTATAGAAAAATTGCTAAAATTATTGAAAGGATTTGGAAAATGTGCCCTCCCATTAGTTGAAACATGTTGCACCCACCTTTTGTTAAAATCATCTAAAGAATACATAACCACTCTCACTCTTTAAAACAAAAACATACTTCTACATGAAACATTAACCATTCTTGTAAAAATATTTAAACAAAATAAATATTATAAAATAAAAATTACTATTAACACAAAATCATAAACAACAATACCAAAATTGAAAACTAAAACTTAAAAGCTCACAAAAGGACAAAAATCATTTTACAAAATTTTAGTCGCTAAACTTGTTGATGCTGCATGTTGAGCGTTCGGATGCCTGTTAGTTGCATCTAGATGGTAATGTAAGAAGGTTGCTATATGTAGTCGCTGGGAAGGCGGCGAACAGTTGTTGGGTGCGCCGGATAGTGTTACAGACACAGAAGCCCAAAAAAAAATTGTATATTTTGTATATATACATTTTTTTTCAAGCCAAGGTTATTCATCCATAAGTCATTCAACAAATCTCAAGATAAACATGATTTATTTCAAATTTCATACCCCATAGACTATATGCTAACGTGCTTGTGATGATTCAACTCAAAACAAGTAAAGTCTCTCTTGCCCAAAAATGAGTCAAAGGACTTAGATTTCAAATGACATGATGATGTGTTCAAAATGTTAAGCTAGCCAATGAAATGCAAACCAGTTACAACTCAACTCATAATTAACAACAACATAGCACATTTTTTTTTTAGAACAAAATTGAAGCACACAACAAAAAGATAACAAGAAATGGACAGCGGTGTCTTTCCATACCCCTAAACTTGAATCACATATTGTCCTCAATGTGGGTAGCAATACAATACCGAGAGGTGAGGAAACAGAAGTGTGCAGATAGAGAATGTCCCCCAAACTTACTCGTAAAAAACATATGTCCTCAAATTCACAGCAACACAAAAACAAAAATCAAATCAAATGACAAAAACAAAAAGGAAAGATGGGTTGCCTCCTACAAGCGCTAAGATTACCGTCTTCAGCCAGATTCTCCACAATAGATGATGATCAATCTTGATAAGTAGGATCCTAAAAGAGCGTCTTTTCAATCTCTAGGTTCATCAATTCCAAGAGCCCTATCCCTCGTGGGCCAAGACTTAAGGATTTCAACCTCTCAAAACAAGAGAACTTAGCGGAAAACTTTCTAAAACTATAGAAAATAGAGAGCAGTAAATAAACATCCAATCAATTACACACCAGTGTAGATATAAAGCCTCATAATATAAAGATAATCATCAAATGTACTGGTCATCAGACCGTCATCTAAATAAAAGGATTACAACCATAACATAATAACATCATTGTCTTAGTAAAATATCAACAAATGAAATACTAAGCTTAAGTAGGGATAACGAGACTAAAATCTTGACCATATCAACACGGGTGGTTCCTCCTTTATCTCACATAGACTTCAACCATATCTAAAATCTTGACCATATCAGCACGGGTGGTTCCTCCTTTATCTCATATAGACTTGACCATATTGGGTCCATGTCCTAAAAATTACCCGAATTAGATCCTCAACAATCACCAAAGTCCGCTTGATGGCATCCTCTTCTGCGATAGCTAAACCATGTAGATATGCATAATGAAGGGGGAAAAACATAAATAATGGAGTAAGTCTAAGACTTAGTGAATATTAACGCATAAAATGCCCATGCCAATTTAGTAATGAACTCTGATTATTATAAAGTATGCAATAGTTCAATCATGATAGTTTTCCATAGGTATGATATAGATATATAATATATGCATATGATATAGAGTGATAGTCATAGTTTAACAGTATGGTCTACCCAAGATATTACCTGATTGTACCAAATTTAGTACTCGCAATAGAACGAACCGTGGTTCGTATACTGTTTGCGCAAGTACATGTTCGTATCCACAGAGAATCGTGATTGTTTACAAATCAATTTTAAATCTAAACTAATATTATTTTAACCTAGCTCCAAGTGGGTGTTTGTGTAACAAAGGAAACATAAACAAATTTACTTGCAGTTAAATAAACAAAAGAACCACTAAGGTTAAGGACTTCACCTCACCAAATCAGAAACACTAATTAAAAACACTAAGCTACTCATTCCGTTTATCGATTGAATCAAAACTTAATCTATGCGCCTATTGAAGGATTCAAAGAATTCGTCCCTTTGACAAAAGACAAACCATAAACGATTTAGGCCAAAGGATCCAAAGTGAATGTGACTTAACACAAACTACAATGGATAAATGAACGTAAATAGAAGGATGGAATGTATCCATCGGATGAAAAACTAAGAATAAACAACTATGGCACAATCATACTTGATTTTGTCACTAAACCAAATTGAAACGATAAAGCTATATTAAAGACATAATTAAATACAATTAATGTAAATAACAAGCATAAAAATCAATGGTGAGGCTTCATCAACCTTAGTTGAGGATTTAGCCTCCCATGTAAAGGAGACAAGAACAAGCTAAAGTAAAGCATTAAAATAATTAAAGCAATAAATTTTACAATTAAAATGGTGAGCAGAGCCAAGCAGGCAAAAGCTCTCAAAATGCACCCATGAAAATGTAGCTATCAAAATTTTACACAAGTGTCTTATTTATAGAAAACTGATATGCTACCAGGTCACAAGGATGCACTCGAGCACAAGCATGTATGCGTTCGATCGTAGAAGCCGCGATCAAACGCACGTAATTGCTCAAGTCCCACCGGCGCAAGGATAGAAGCGATTGCGGCTAGGGCAACGATGAAACGCTTAGTCGACGAGGCATGCGCCGATCATAGGCCTTTGGTTCGAGCGTAGCGCGCTAATCACCCTTTTGTGCGCCGATCGCAGCGGTGAATGTAACTTCACTTCTTTTGCCCTTTTTTCACCCTTTGCAACCATGGTTTGAATGCAAGGACCTACAACACCATAAAACACTTAAACAAGCAAAAACATTAAATAATAACAAGGCTAAAGGCTTAACAAACATAAATTAAAGTGCGAATAAGCACTATTTGACACTTATCATTACCCCTTCTCAAAGAAGGTTGGCGCTATCCGTGGGACTTATAATACAACACATGCCTCAAATATTGTATGCGCCATACCGTACATAACACTAGCGCATGTCCGAGTCCGACCTTTGGTGACTCATATCGCTAATGATGTCCATCCAGGAATGACTTGTTGAATCCAAAGCCCATATAACACACACATTTGACCATGAAGTTAACATATATAGTAAGCACATGACCATTATCCCGCACATACGTCTTTGGTGTACCATGACATACGAATCATATGATGCTAAATTATCTTGTCTGTATTTTATATGCATACTTTTACAAGTCTCACTTTATTAACATATTCAACACATTTTTCATAAAAAGCTAAAGTTCATGTGCAACAAAGTGTATATCATGAGAGTTACAAATATGCATGTTTTTGGTACACAAAATAGTCATGCAGTTCATAGAAAATAAAAGTGAGCATTATGTGAGTTAAAACTCACATGGGTCGTATAGCGTCTTCAAGTATTTTAAATGATCTGAGTTCCCTAAATCTGTGGAAAACCTTTTATTAGTCCTGATTCTATTAAAACAACTCTATAACAACAAAATAGGAGCTATCAGACGGTTGGTCAAAAAAATGTTCCCTGGAACATTTTGAACCGTATGTCCAATCTCAAAACCGTAGTCCGCTTTGAGGCTTTGAGGCTTTGAGGATGAACCTCATTTTGTCTACTTGTCCTCCTATTCTTCCAAATCAAATTCTAAGGCTATTTAAAGGCTTCCTAACCCAAAATTAAACCTCCATGCATACGAAATCATGTTAAACCAAGATAAACGCTAACCTAAACAAGATTTAAAACACAACCTAGCTAAAGCTAAAACTAACAACTTAAGACAACATTTAAGCAGCATAACAACGTAAAAACAAGCTAAGCTTAAGGATATTATCTCCTCGAAGCGAAACTTCAAAAACCTCGGTGATAGCATCGAAAGCTCACAAAACACACTTACAAGGATTCTGGCAGCCTCGTGGTGACGTGAACAGTGGAAATGGGTGTGTGATGAAGAAGGGGGTAGGGGGTAGGGGGTATTTATGGCTAAGGGTCTTACCAACCCTTGTGAAAGTAGCCGATGTCCGCGTACTTGGGAGCATATGTCTAATACTATTTACACAGCAATCCAAAGGCTATAGAGTACGTCCAGGTATTATTTAGAGGGTATTCCAAAAGTAGCATATGTTCATGTGGTCCCCAGTGTACATCTGTGTACCATTTTCAAGCGTACATACAGTGGTCCCCCCCGCGTATGTCTGCACTAGAAACAGAAGCGTATGTCCTCCAACCCTAGCGTACATCCAATCAAAAAATCCAAATTAACCCTCTAACTAGACTACGGTGGTGTTTGACAAAAGTTTTGTGGATGTACTGTTCATGGATGTTTTGTCTTTTTCATAATAAACCTTTTAAGGTCACCGAAATACCCCTCCTTTCTTCTTCACCTCCTTCTCTCCTTTATCCCCTCCTTTCTTCTTCACCTCCACCAATGAAGGCGTCAATTTATCTACTGCTATATATTAAACCCACACCTCTATTTCTTTTACAATTTATATATATATATATATATATATATATATATATATACCACACCCCCACCATCGTCACCTTTGTTTTCTATATGTTCCTCAAAACCCAAGCATTCCAAGGAAGAAAGAACCAGAGAGGAGAGAAAGAAAAGGAAGCCCTTTTGAGCATTTTGTTTGAGAACAAGTCAAGCACCAAGTTTGAAGCAAACCCAGTTGGTTCTTTGTTGGAGGAAGGCTGAGAAAGATTTTTTTTTTTTTTGGGTGGGGTTTTTTTTTTTTTTTTTTGGGAGGTTTGGATTGATTTGCAAAGTATATACTACGATTCAAGCGCAGTTGTATTTGGAGAATCTTGGGTCTTCGACGTGCGGGGCGCAGGATTGGATCATGGAAAATGGTTGTGGCGGTTTTGGTGGGTAAGTCGTGTGCTTGAGCGTGTGGAAGAGGCCGTCTGGCGAATCTAGTCGGAGATGGTGCTAAGGCCGAAGTCTGAGACCTTTATTTGCTCGATTTCTTCAGCCGTTTAGTTCTGGGGTCAATTTTTGGGGCACCCTCCGGTTTGATGGTCGAGATTTCCGAGGCTCGACCGTTTGAAGTCTTGTCGGACTGGATTACTGAACCATTCGATCCGTCATTGTTGAAGTCTTCAAGGCGTGTGATTGGGGAATGAACAAGCCTTATGGTGAAAAAGCATAAGAGAAGTCATTGTGAAGGAACCGCCGGAGGGAGGAAAACCATGGAGAACAAAGGAGATTGAACAAAACGTGTTGGAGGAAACCCAACAAAATAAGGGCAAAAATGTCATATTATTCAAACTCTAGTCAAACATTGTGGCGCTACAGTACATCCGAAATCTACAGTAGAACCAAAAACGGGTTTTCAAACAACCCCTACCTATGCTTAGTTGATTATTTGGGTCACTACATTCTCCCCTCCTTGTAAAAATTTCGTCCTCAAAATTTCTAGAAAAAGTACCAAAAGAACAGCATTCAAAGAGGAGTAGAATGTTACCTTGCATCCGTAGTATCATCAATATCATGCTCAATAGGTTCCTGGGCTATCTCCTCCCAACCATCAACTAACACTAAATCATCCTTAAACAACTACGGAAAATCATCTCACAAGTCATCCAATGCATCATAATGTTGACAATGCTATACCAATCGCCATCAATTTCAACTCCTAAGTCCATCAGCAAACAAAAGGAGTAATTCCACATACAGTCTGGGTCGATTGGTATAGGTGCCATGATCTTGTAGAGAAAAGTGAACTATTTCTTAACCAATTATTCCATTACCCAAAATGGAAATAGGTTTCCTATCCAAGTATAATCTTGAAGAAAATAGTCATACACAATCACTCAAACAAATACGGATAACGACTCTGCATGTCGTGCTCTACTTCCCACAATACTTCCTCGACACCATGGTTACACCACAATACCTTAACTATATGAATCATCTTGGTATGTAGTACTTGCTCCTTCTTATCCATAATATTCACCGGCTCCTTAACATAGGTCAATCCCTCTTAGATTCCTAATGGCACATACTCCATAATCACATCGCGGTTAGCGATATACTTCCTTAACATCGAGACATGGAAGATGTCATGTGTCCCAACCAAATATGGGGAGTAAGACGACTCTGTATGCCCACCTCCCTACTCTATGGGTGATCTCAAACGGTCTAATAAATTAAGGGCTAAGCTTCCCCTTCTTTCCAAATTAGATTACTCCCCTCATGGGTGATATCTTGAGGAATACACGATCCCCCAATTTGAACTCCAACAGTCACCTCCAATTATTGGCTATCTCTTTTGCCGACTCCGGGTTGCACTCATCCTTTCCCTAATGATGAGTACCTTGTCACGAGTATCCTCAATCAATTCTGACCTCAACATTTTTCTCTCACTAACGTTGTCCCAATACAAGGGCGGGTGACACTTACATCCATAAAGTGCTTCATAGGGCAACATTCCAATCGTCACCTGATTGTTGTTGTTGTAGGTGAACTCAATCAATGGTAGGTACTTAATCCAACTTCACTTGAAATCCAACACGAAGCTCGTAACATATCTTCCAAAATCTAGTTAGTCTACTCGATTGACAATCTATTTCGGATGGAAAGGGTAATAAACTTCAATTCCATCCCCATCTCCTTCTAAAGGCTTTGCCAAAACCTCGAGGTAAATCAAGAGTCTCTATCCAAACAATTGCTTTTTTTTTGGACATGTCTACACAAGGGAAGGGTGATGGGGTTTTAATTATGTTTTAGCAAGATTTTAAGATATTTGATTTTATTTAGCTTTTAATTAGGGGCAATTTGTTCTCTTTTTTATTTTATGTTAATTACGATGTGTATTAAATGGGCACTGCCCTGGGGTTAGGTTAGTTAGGGTTTAAGTCTTACCCTATTTAAGCATCTTTTTTCCGATGTAATCCGAAGTTTATGAAAAATGAAAAACTGGTTTGACAATCTCTTCTTGTCTCTTTGTCAACCCAATTTCTTGTATTTCTTGGTTTGTTAATTTTGGGGGGAAACTTGAGTTTAGCCTCCTGAACTTCCAACCGATTTGACAAACTCCCCCTCCACAAAAAAAAAAAACTTTCAAATCTCTCACTTTGGATCCCTGAAGTTTGAATTTCTCTCAATGTGGACCCCTCCATCAGATTTCAAATGTTACATGATGTTTATACCCTTGACTTTTGTACAAAATTTTAACTTCTAAGCGTTTTTAATTCTTAAAAAAACAAAAATCAATGATATTTTAGTCTTTTTTTGTATTTTTAACGGCTAATATTGACGAAGCGGTCCACATTGAGAGCAATTGAAAGTTCAAGGGTTCAAAGTGATAGATTTTAAAGTTCGATGGGGGAGGGAGAGGTGTTTGTCAAATCGACTGAAAATTCAGTGGGCTAAACTGAAGTTTCCCCTAATTTTTACAAATTTGTCCCACCTCACATGTACTCTATTCAACAATAAGGAATCCTCAACCTTGGTACGATCAACATCACAATTAAGCTCAAACAACCTAGTGCTCGGAGATTCTCTTTCAATTCTCAAAGAATTCTCACTCTCATTACCAAGAGACAAAAGATCAAAAAAGGAGACATTTTCATCCTCAATAGTGTTCAACCTTTTGAGAAGGCTTTTGTTCTTTTTGACTTGTCATTAACACACTCCTTATAGAGTTGTTCATAGGCCACTTGAAAACTTTGACCATCTTCAGACTCTCCTTGTGAACTATCTTTAGACTCTCTTGGTGAACCATCATTGCAAATATCACCATCCATCAAGTTAAACATCATCAAGATTGCCCATAGAAGTAGGGAAAGCCATGTAAACAATCTTTTAGCCTTTGAGTCTTCGGATTAATTAAACTTAAGACTTATAACTTGCAAAAGCATTAATGGCATTTTCGTTAGTGTCACAAAGCTCAACTTGTTGCCGAAGGTTTCCACCAAAAACCTAGCATTGATTTTGGTGACACATACAATCTCCTAGTCAAACCTACCACCATTCGACTAGTTCTCTCTCTTGCCATCTCATCCAGCTGCTCATGTGGCAGATTGATGTGCATCCCACCATGGATGGCTCTTCAAAGATCCAGTCCCCTGTCTTCATCCATCCTCAGCTTCCTCAGCATGTTTGCAAATTGCACAAGGTCCTCTATGGCTTAAAATGGGTCCCTCGTGTCTGGTTCTCTCGCCTTAGTGATCACCTCTAAGAGCTTGGTTTTGTCAGCTCACGCTCTGACTCCTCTTTGTTCATCCTTTGCACACCTCACTGTGCTACCTATGTCCTCATCTATGTTGAGGACATTCTCATCACTAGCTCCCGTCCTCATACAACAACCAACCTTCTAAACTCCCTACATGCTAACTTCGCCATCAAGGACTTAGGGCCTCTCCACTTCTTCCTTAGCATGAAAGCTATCACTCCTCCGCAAGAAGAACATGTCCGATGCCAAGCTTGTCGAGACTCCTATCCTATGTCCACTGCTCTCACTCTGTCCCTTCTCTTTAAATATCCCTCTTCCTACCACATTTGTGTCTATGCCCTACAGTACTCCCTCACTCGGGCTCATCCTGACATCTCATTTGCCATTAATAAAGTCTCACAGTTCATGTACCGCCCTAACTCTCTCCTTTTTTAAGCTGTGAAACGGATCCTAGGCAACCTTAAATCCACCATCTCTTATGGCCTCTTACTTTGCCAATCTCACTCCCACACCCTGCAACGCCAATTGGGCTGACTGCCCCAGTGACAAAAAATCCATCAATGGGTTGTGTATTTCTTGGAACCAATCTCATATCTAGGTCCTCCCGCAAAAAAGAGCTAGCTTAAGAAAGGAAAACATTAATTTGTTTTGTAATTTCTTCCAATGCTGTAAACTCAAATTTGTGTATAAAAATCCATTGAGCATCAATGAAAAGCAGTAAAGGTTACCTTCTCTCTAGAATTTCTCTTTTTCTTTTAGACGACACTAAGAAGAATTTCAAGAGTAGGGAAGATCTAAATTTAGGTCTAAATCTAAACTGGATCTAGATCTTTTCTCCTCTCCTTTCATGGTAGTAGTGCTTGGTGTCTTCTCTATAGACTCCTTCAGTCTCCATTTCTAATAAGTTGCTTTAGATCTAATTTGTAGATCTAGATCCATATCTAGTTTCTTCATTTTTAGATCCGATTATCTTCTTCAGCCAATGCATGCCTTTTGAAAGGATGTCTAATGCTGTGCTCCTCCGCTTTTGCTTGTAGCACTTTCGTTTTTTATTTTTTTGTTTATCCTGCCCTTCAGGTTGAGGATGAATTTATTGTCCTAGCCTTCAGGTTGAGGATGGAGTAAATTGATGTAGGGGCTGAACTCTCACACTAGATTTTTAGTTTCCAGTTTGTCTTTTAGTATTTGGTCTACCCTTGTCCTAGATTTAGTCTACAAAGCACATATATTCCTTAAATGTAATTGTACATAGGTTAGCGAAAATTTCATCAATGAAAATTCCATTGATGACTTTGTAACCTTCATATCTTTTAGCTATGATTTTCAAAACTTTAAGCTCATAAAATTTCATCAATAAAATTCCTTATTTTCAAAAAAAAAAAATAGTCCAAAGGCAATCATTTCAATACCTAAACACTTCTAAGCACTAACCCGTTTTTCATGTGTTATCAAGCAGAGACAACGCACAGGCCTCTCTTTCTCATCGAAAGGTCAACTTTATGGGTTGCCCGGCCCAGCCGAGAAGAGCCACAACTTGATCACTACCCTCGTGCACCAAATTTTTTTTTTCTCTGTTTTGTTTTTTTTTTTCCCCCAATATATATCATTGTATTGTTTACATGGCATCAAATCTTCATGTGATGCCATCTTCTCTGATTTTGTGAGTCGTACTATAGCCCAAGTTGTCACAAACGCAATACAAGTAGAGCTAATATATATATATATATATATATTTGCCACATCAAAAGTTACTATTTCCATAGTGACTACAAGATAGGACAACGATAACACACCAACATTAGAGCATTTTAACACATTAAAAACTTATTAATGCAATCCATAGTTCATAATAATATTAAAACCTAATTATACATTATATTATGATCTAATCTTTTTTCTTTTTTTCTTTTTTCTTTTTTTTTTTTTTTCCTGCTCTTCTTATATGGTAACTTAATAAACTACATGCCAGATGAGTTGAACTGGTATATTCATACAACACATGGTCAAGATGATGAACATTGCTTACAAAGCAAGTATTTGTTCACATATGTGTGCATGCCGCTGCCCAGCATTGATCTTATAATTTAGGAACAGTAATTTGTAGAAATCCATCCCTGTATCAACAAAAACCATGAGGATTAGCACCTTGTGTATGGACAATAATACTAGCATTCTGAATTTGCCAGTGCCAGTCCCTCCATTTACTTACAGAAGCTTGCATATCCTGCTAAATTTGCAAGCTTCTGTAAGTAAATGGAGGGGCTGGCACTGGCAAATTCAGAATGCTAGCACAACCCCTCATTAAAGCCAGAAACCGTCAACAAAACATGATTCTAATTTGCATTTGTGTGGTACTCCCCCGACACACTAACTAGCACATTCAAGGGTGTCATCACCCAAGGCACTAAGAAAAGCAATATAGATATTTGCACAAACAATTTAAGCTTATATGGAGAACAACATGACTTCAAAGTATATATGATTAGAATAAAATATGGTTAAGGCAGAATGAAAACAATTAGAAGTTTCCAGCTTAACTTTGCACGTGTAAAATGATAGGAATTATGAATTATCAGCAGAAATAGCTGATAAATTCAAAAATACCAGCTGAGCAGTTGGGTACCCTTGCATTCAACCCGAGACTCAGAAAATTATGAAATCCTTGCCTGCAGATCGCTTTGGTATCTGAATTATTGGAGGCTTTCCGCCTAAAAAACTCATGTCAATTGGACAAGCTAAGGTTCCTCATTAGCATCATGCAAGCAACATTGCTTCTCCAATACAATTTCTCACAACTTTCCGCTTATATTTTTATAATTTATTTTTCATAAGCTATAAATTCAATATATGGACAATAAATACTTGCTTCAGAATGACCATCATGACCTGCTCTCTTCACATCTCAGTATAAATACCTTCCCCAATAAGGAAAGGCTTGCCCCCTTTATTCGTTGATATCTTCTCACTTTATGAATGTCATAGCTAGCCTCTTTATGCATGTAGTTTAACATTATTCTTTTGACAAGATAAAGCAAGGCTGGCCAGGTAAAAAGAAAAACAAGATAAAGTAGGGCCAATGTTTAATCCCATCACAGCTGACTAATAATTCTATTTATCATATAAAAATTTATACAAATCTACGTGATAATTATAAGCTAGGTACTACTTCTGAGATTCCAGTTAAGGCAAAAGTATTATATTTATAATGAAGAAATTCCATTTTTATTCAAGTCTGATAAAGAAGCAAGCTTCAGCACCATCACCATCACAACTGTGTTTACACGACCAAGACACGTACTTCACTCCACTGCTACCATTACTAATTGGCCTCCATTTTTCAAGCTATCCTACCAGATAAAGCTACCACGTCAACTATATAGCAATACAAATTTATTGGATTTCCCAATATGCCAAATTGTGGGAAGATATGCAATGCCACAGAGCAGATGTAATCTAATTTTGCGGCTTAGCATTATCTCTGAAGCCCATCCTTAACTAGAAGCATTAAATCAGGTAGGAGGAATGCATCGTTATAAAGCTATAACTTACAAAAACTCCGCTGAAACACTGTCCTTGTTGACATCCGCAGGAAGCGGCCACACAACCTGGTATGGCCCCTGTAAGATCTCTCTTTTGTGATACGTAGAGATTGAGTCATTTGATAAGCGTCTACCCGAAACAGTTAACCTGTCACAGAGTCATTCTTCTCAGATAATGACATAAAAGATTGTTTCACTAGGTCAGACAACTCAAGAATATATATATATAAAAGAAAAAAGAGAAAAAATAAGGAACATGTCACAAGTATATCATGCATATGATATGAGTCATTTTCCATTGAAGAGTACTGAGGGATGACTTCAACAGAATAAATCTTGAAATTGAAGGTTCATTATTTGATTCAATCTATATAGTTACTTCTTGTCCTACTCCAATCTGAATGTGTAAAAATAAAATAAAATGAAAATCATCAGATATATCTTACTTTTGGTTATCAACCTCCACTCTTATGTCATTGATATTGACCCCTGGAATTTCCACTGTCATAACATAATTGCGTCTTGATTCTGCAACATCCATCCTAGGAGACCACTCAATTCCTGCATGAAACCCAAAAAAAAGCTCCATGAATTGTGAAGAACCTAAATGCATGTTTTTTATATTAGAAGAAAGCAATCAAGCTTTTCTCCGAAGCTTTTAACTTTACAAAATACACAGATCTGACCCAAAAAAAAAATTAAAAGCGAAAGAGATGCATTTTTTTTGTTTTGGGGTAAGATAATATTACATCAAAACTAAGAAAAAATAAATACAAGAGAAACCAGAAAAAAATACACAAAAGCAAAGAAAATCAATATGGGCAGGTCCACAGCATCAAAAGCCAAGCATGTACAGCTCTAGCATGTGCAGTATAAATGAAAATGGGAAAAGGCCTGGTCTAATGGAAGTCCTGAAAAATAGGTCAGCAATTTGATAGAAGTAGCCAGCAGAGAAGCGAGCAAGGTAAAACTTGGGCTCCACTAGAAGGCTAAAGTAAGCAGAGATCAACAACGAAATGGAAAAGGATTACAGAAGGGGATCCACCATGATGTCCCTCCTGATAGAGAGTGGCCCAACAACAAGAAAGCAGGGACAAGGGATTACAGGAACCAAAGAGATGTTTGTTTAAACATTAAGTACTGCTCGCTCTTTTCTTAGGTCAAAATGAAGCTAATGATTTAGTGGGAAGACAGAATGGATTTGAAAATCAGTCTTTACCACTGATTTCTAACCTGCTCATCTCCAAAAGAAACAAGCAGGAAACAACATCTCTCTGCATATTTCACAAGTCAATGAATAGATGCACCATATTTACATAAATGAAAACAAGAAAAGATCCAGTTAAAATTTTGAAACCAAACATTAGATGCTCGTGCATATAGAGATCAAAAGCAACCATCAGATTCAAAGGAGTGTATTTTCTTCTTGGAATGCAACTGCTTTCCATTTGCTCTTCTGCTCGGTTGAGCAAACTTAGGAGGCTGAGGCTTGGTAAACACACAACCTTGCACCATAGGGAGGCCATTTGCCAAGTTTGGTTCTTTTTCACAGGTCTAGAAAATAATGGTGCTTCAAAACCGCTACAAGATCTCTCATAACCAGAGGATTTGTGAGACACACCAGATGGAGCTGAACTGCCCTGGCAGAATATTTTAATAACACAGAGCAATGACAGAATCAGTTCCTTGATAATTTATTAGACAAAAAAGTGGAGTGTAAGAAATTGTTAACACCTCTTCAATGGTAGCCTGCCTCATGAAATAAGCTTGAGAAGCAGATCCTTGCCGTGCAAAATGCATTCTATTATCACCCCTTCGGATCACAGAGTTTAAAATGCTACTGTAGTTCTGAGACAAGAAAGACAGTGGATAAATCAAGTGACTGTAACTGAAAATTGTTGATGAAGTTCTAAGTGGAAGAGTAGTTAGTATATGCTAAAATCACTACTTATCTCAAAACTTTAGGCAGATAGAAAATAAATTTAATCATTTAATTAATACTTTAACACTCTAGTCAAACTCTTCCTCAATAAGTAAGGCTGAAATATTGAAATTGATATCATATTAAATCACCACTTATCCTAAAAACTTAAGTGAAAATGGTGAATATTATCATTTCATAGTTTAACATTGTGAATGGGAGATATTTTGGAGCAAGAAAGATATATAGTCAATTATCTTTTGGAAGATATATTGGATTCCACGTGGCAGAGGAAATATCAGTTTGAGATACTTATGGAGATTATTGAAGACTTTGAACTATCTTGACAACCTCTTAGAAGATTTGGAGAGGTTCCTCCTGTTTAGGAGTCTTCTGTTTTCTCTTGTTTTTAAATGGGAGTGAGCCTCATAGAAAAATGGACAAACGAGGATCTAGCTGTAGTAGATATACCACTACATTCCTCCAGGGTTGTATCTCACAGACAATTTGGGCTCCTAGAAGGTCTTCTTCGCCCTCCACCTAAGTTGCACAAGAAAGGCCCAAAGACAATCACTGGGAATAGTGAAGCTTCATAGGGCTTTTAACGTAGTTTCAACTTTTCTGTTAATGAAATATATAGAGAGAGAACGAATTACATTTTGGTTTTTCAGAAAAAATTGAGGGAAAGGAAAACAAACCCCTGATTTGATCAAAACAAAATACTACACAATTTAATCTGAAAACCAAAGAATACAAAAAGAAAAAAATCAGAGTTTGTCCCCAAACCCAAAATCCAGTTAAGCTTTTCCTTACTCTTAGAATAGTGTTTTTCTTTTTAATCTTCATCTTCTCCCACTCACCTCTCCCCCCAGTTACCATCACATGGGCAGTAGTGTAGCAGTTCATCATGTATTTGACCTTTGACTTTACAGTTGCAAATGTTTGTAGTGTGTGTGGTTTGCATTTCTAGTTGGCTAATTTTGTTGAGTTTTTTAACTTTAAAAAAGGCATCATTTGATATCGGATGGAACTTAATAATACTTGTGTCTAGATTCTATTCACTTTTACTTTCGAAATACATAACTGGAATTACCGAAAATCTGAACAAACAAACAGTTGATTTTGTCAAAATCATAGAATATTTTCCTTTTCTTTTCACTCATTTTTTAATGATCCAAAAATATTCGAAATAGAATTTTACTTAGAAAAACTTAAAGAGAGATGAATCGGCAAATGAGGAAGTAATGGTGGTTCTTCAAATCTGGCAATACAAAAGCAAGGCAATGACCCTATTTTCGCCCCTGGTGATCTCGAATTTTCTAGCCTGTCATTTAGCTTCCACTCTAACTTGACTCTCTTGTTCTCCTCCCTTTTACACAATCAGGTGGACTCACCATAGATTTTTTACCGAGTCAAAGAAAAAATTCTGACAGTTGGAGAATGGGGATTGAAAAAGAGAGAGGAAGAAACTGGTTGATTTCTAAAAGTTTCTTAACATCTCTACATAATGGTGGCTAGTTGAAGTGGCTATTTGTTTACCTTTGGATGCTTACTTAGCTCGTATCCAAAGAAGAATGGGAGCAAACAAGAGGATAATAACAGGAGGGGAGCTGACCCAGAAGATCTTTCAAAATTAGATAATGGGGATGTAGGGGTGAGCATCGGAATCAATTTCTCATTCTGCCTCCATCAGCATCGAAATAGGTGGAGTTGGGCAAATAGTTGGAAGAGATCCGATGAAGACAAAGACACACAAAAACCGGCCTCCCTACCCAATCCCACAAAGACTCTGTGCAAATCCCAGAAGAAAAAAAAGATGATGATGATGACAATGATGACAATGATCAAAAATAAAGCAAAGCCCCACGTGTTGATGTGAAGAATGTGGATGACGGCGTGGCAGAGATGATAACCATAAAAATACACATGAGATCTTGCATTAAACACAAATTGCGGTGCACCTTCTTCCAGAAGTCAATTTGAGCAGAAGCCTCGTTTCCCAACTTCGCCCCACACATGGTTTTGAGCATTTGAAACCTCAAAAGTGCTTTGGAAATATTTTACCAAACGATCCTATTTTTTCTTAAACGGGCTTATGAGGCTTCAAAAGCGCGTTTTGGGTCTACAACCGCAAACCCTAACATGCTCAAAGAGAGTCTTGAACGACACGATTAAGTGATTGAAGGTTTGCTGTGGGAGAATTTATAAGGTTCAAAATGACACCATTTTCGCTTTAAAAAATATCCCACGACATAAAATGATGTCATATTATAAATTATATTTATAAAAATACAAAAAAAAAAAAAATCAATTTGGTGGGTCCAAATTTTATTGGAAACGAAAACCTACATGTCCCTACCTTCAACTTTCATTGGAAACCAAAGCAGGACTCAGCCTCTGCCAGCCGTCAAAAGCTAACCTGTGCGGGGTCAAAACCATGTCGGCAATTGGAAGGCCAAAGATCTGCACACCCCTATAGGGTTGCTTTGCTTTTCTTGGCTTTTATTCTTTCTACATCCAGAAAGAGAAATATACGCCAATAATATTTAGTAATTATTTGTAGCACCCCACACCTCATTAACACACAATATTGTCTACTTTTGGTTCTTCTAAGCCAGACTTCCCAAGAGGTTACTCATCCTAGTACTACTCTTGCATAAGCTTTCTTAACTGCGGAGTTCTGATGGGATCATGAATATCTCAGCTTTAAAACGCGTTGTTGTTATAAAGGATATGAGTATACATATAAGCACATTTCCAACTCCATACCCAGGCGATGTAGAACGCCACAATTACCCTCTCTTGTGACCCAACTTCCTCGCCAGCAACCCTCAAGGGATTAGCCCATTCTTAGGATCCCCACGAGGGCGCTAATCACCCTTATAGGCTTGTGCACGCTCCTCCCATATCAAGCTGGGCAATAGGTCTAATACCATTTATAGCACCCCACCCCACTGACGCACAATATTATTCATTTTTTACTCTCCTGAACCAGACTTCTCAAGAGGTCCTATATACTACTCTCACATAAACTCGCTTAACTACAGAGTTCTGATGAGATTATGATCATCACGACTTTAAAACGCATTGTTGTCATAAAGGGTGTAAGTATACATATAAGCACATCTCTATAGCCAAGCAATATGAGACGCCACCTTATTTTAATTAAACTATGACAAGATAATAACCAACTCTTAGAGATTAGTCCTCATTCAAATGGTTTAATAATGCCTAATGTTATGAAGATGGAAGAAGAATAATTTCATTCAAAGTAAACAAGTTGTTTCCTCATAACAAAAAAAACAAAAACAAAAAATCCAACAACCCAAAAACCACAAAGAACCCTACACCTTCTTGCCTTTTCCACGGCTGGCTAATGGAAATTGTATTATGAGGACAAAGCAAAGCAACAACATCTCTTTTTATAAAGAGAGTTCTAATTACATTAAGAGAAATGCTAGAAATGCAAATTTTTACTAACTTGTTGACTTGTCAAAATGATTGAAGAGCATTATCTTTTTTTTTTTTAGCGGTTGATGTGAACCTAATCTCATGTTAACATGTGTCATAAGTCGTAAAAGAGTTGCAAGTGTAGCATTACTCTTATGTTAAATCCATGAACAGGCAGGAACTGGAAAGTGAGAAAGTTATCTGCATTATGTAATTTAGTAATTCATTTTGAAAAAGATTATAGGAAGGAGGAATAGCATATGCAGGTTGGCGGCAACAGGTACATATCCAGGTTTTATGCATTTTGTATTTCACATCAAGTGTATAAAATTTAAAAAATAAAAGTTACTTATATTCTAATATCAATATACTTCTTATCAATCTACCTGCACTTTGTGTGGCACAACGGACTGAGCAGAGTCACCCTGGCAGAATATTTGAAAAACACAAAAATCAACTACAAATCAGTTCCCTGGAAGTATAAAACAATAATGTGGACTGTTAGAAAATTGTTAACACCTCTTCGATGGTAGCCTGCCTCATGAAGTAAGCTTGAGAAGCAGATCCTTGCCGTGCAAAATCCATTCTATTATCACACCTTCGGATCACAGAGTTCAAACTGCTGCTGCAGTTCTGAGACAAGAAAGATTGATGGATAAATAAATAAAGAGTGTAACCAAAAATTGGGAAAACAAAGAGACTCATCCTTGGTACACAAGATTCACACACAGAGTAATAACATGTAAGTGATAGAATAGTTGCACAGATATTGCACACACACACCCACAGAGTAATAACATGTAGGATGCTAGAATAATAGCACAGATACTGTTCACATTACGGGTAATCTCATTAGTTCATGTGCTGATAATTTTGTTCGCATAGGACAAAGTCATCATTTTTTTTTGGGGGGGGGGGGGGGGTTTGTTGCGGAGTTGAGCTTGAGAGCTTGAAAAACATTAACTGCAAGAGGTACCAATGCCTAACTTACAAAATTTGTATACAATTATGAGACCGTTTGAATTTATCAAGTCAGTAGTTGGAAGGGTAGTTGCACACTCAATTTTGTTTGCAAAAAAGAGGAGAATAACTTATATAGAGACCTGGCACAAACTAGGTACTTTGTGCCCTCCACTTAGTGGAGAACCAAAAAGGCTTAAGATAAAAACACTGGATTCCCTATTCTCTCCACGGATTGACAAAATTTCTCCAGTTCCTCCTCCGACCGATTCTTTTCTGGCGGTTCCTCCTCCAACCACTTCTTTTCCAGTGGCTCCTCATTCAGCATCTGCTTTTTCAACTGCAATTCCACCAACCGCTTCTTCTGCCTTGATTTGTTTAGTCTCCAACTTTCGTTACCACACAAAAGATTGAGTGAAAAAAAGGTTTGCTAAGGCCACTGTGGTGGTGTTTACACCAGCCAAAAATCCCTTTTTTTAAGCTTTCTATAACGATATTGTACTCTTGTTATGAAATTTAGTACTGCTTTCTGATGAAGCTAGAGCTACTGGAGAGAAGTGGCCAGTGGAGGTGCGGTCTGAAAAGCAAACGTCAAAGGAGGAGACACACTAGGAAATAATCTGTCAGTGGAGGAGCTAGAGAGAACTTTTGTTGATTCATGAAGAGAATAGGGTGAGATCCAGTGTTTTCATATTATGTAGCTTTAATGTTGTACGCTGATGCGTCTACCTGTAAGTAAAGGGCCCAAAAGACCTAGTTTGTGCCAAAAAAAAAGGGTAAAACCTCTTACTTGTACTTCATAAAATGAACCCAAACCTTTCTTAAAAAACTATCATTGAAAGTGACAAATAATATGCACCTCCATTTGAAGATACGATCACTGGTTCCCAAACATCAAACGCCACTTTAAAACTAACTCTTCATTGTAGAATTCCAATTTCATGATGTTACACCTTTCAACAAATTCTGTTTGTAAAGCTCAAAACATATGATTCTCGCCTAAATGGACAAGCCGCATGTGCCTCAAAATTGTATCATCAAAATCTAATTCTGCTAAAGTGGATGTTGCAACTCCACCACGTTCTCAAGTTACTTATACAAATTGCCAATTTTCTGACCTTTCACAACCACGAAAGCATGAAACATATCTGACATTAATAGTTGTTCTCACAGTCCCATCAAATATCCTGATTTTTATCATTACCCATCAAAACAATACCAACAATAGGGATTTAAACATTTTAAACCACTGCCTATTTAGACACATACGAAATGAGCAAGTGGAATCCAAAATTTAAGACTATAAGAAAATTTGTGCCTGAAGAAACTAAGAGAAGATCAACACTAACCTCACCATCATCAAACTCTTCATGATACTGACTTAATCTGGAAACTTTTTTAATTCTTTTTGTCTTCAAAATCCTGCTTCAATACCCTGTAAAATCTTATGTAGTGCACTTTCTTATGACAATAATAACACTCTAAATCTTTTACATCTAACTGAGATTCTTCATTATTTGTAGATCATGACTTATAGACCGTGACTACTTACCTATGACATTATTCCCCTTAAACTTATCACTATTTTTGTATTTCATATTTGGTTAGTGAATTTCTTCATGATCGCCTCTACCTGCAAACGTATCCCACATTGAGGAAGAATGTGAATTTTGGAGTTCTTCTGTGTGATTTTTTGTATTGTTTATCATAATTGGGATCTTTTTGCACAGCATACTGTAATCACAAGACTAAGTGATTGATATAACACAAGTACAAAATACAAAAATAAAGTGTTATACAGACGTATTGTATAACATAAGTTATATTTCAGTCACGAGTATATATTTCATATTTGGTTAGTGAATTTCTTCGATGACAATACTACATCTCTCAGTCTTGAGTACATGGATAATAGACACAACTATAAGAAAGCACTCAATAGTGGATCCCAATATGGAAAATCCCTACTAAAGTAAGCCTAATCCCAAGTGTAGGCAAGAGGAAATAAGCTGAATTTTGTGGTCTTTTATTAGATACTCATAGAATTTAAACAATGCTCATAGAATTTCAACAATTTTATATTGGTCAACAATCAAGATTGATTAACAAATTTGTTGATCCGTAAGAAGAAGGCTTTGTAATTTTTTATGATCTTCAGGATGATCTTGTTCTATTGGCTTTTGAATCATCTAAGACGCACTTTGTTAGATTTGTGAGGCATTAGGTTCCACTTATGTAAGCCTTTACCATGGAGAAAAGTGTTGAGATTGATTATCTAAACCAGGCATATGGTTTTCATTCTCTCACAAGTCATAGTTATGAGAACATTTTTTTTCGATAAGTAATAATCAATCTTATCAAAAGCGTATATGCCCAAAGTACACCGAGAGTATACAATAAGGATCAAAGCGTACAAGGAACTCATCATAGCTAATCAACACCGGACAAACATACGCCATACAATCCGAGATACAAAATACAAAACAAGATAATAATATGTCCTCGGAGGACCTCTCCAAATCCTCAAAGCACCTATTATTTCTCTATCTCCATAAACACCAAAAAAAGCAAGTAGGCACCATTTTCCAGACCGCAGCACTCCACCCCACCCCCCTCTCTCTTCCCGGGACCACCAACAGCTAGCAACTCGAAAACCCTTCCAGGTATCACACACAACAACTCAAAACGACCAAAGAAGGCACTCCACAAAGCAAAAGCTACCTCACAATCAAGAAGAAAATGATCATCTGTCTCCTCACTCCTCTTACACATACAACATCTGTTCACCACAATCACATGTCGCTTTCTGAGGTTATCTAAGGTCAGAATTTTGCCCAAAGCCGCCAACCACTCAAAGAAAGCCGCCCTTGGAGGAGCTTGTGTCCGCCACACACTCTTCCAGGGGAACCTCCTCCCTTCTAAATACGCCAAGGAGATAAAGAATAACATGACCTTAAAGAGGCCTCTTTTTGAGGAGCTCCACCATAATCAATCTTCAAACCCTCGTATCACTCTAGCTACATGCAACACTTGGAAGAAAGAGGCAAAGACATCCACCTCCCAATCATGAGCCTCTCGAGAAAAACTCACATTCCACTTATTGGAACCACCAAGCACCTCCAAATTATCTGCAACTGAGGCATCCTTCGCACAAGCAATACTAAATAAAATCGGGAAAGCTATCTTGAGAGCTGTATCTCCACACCACCAATCATGCCAAAAGCTAACCCTAATCCCATCCCCTACCACAAATCTCGTAAAGCCTTTGAAGGTAACTCACCCTTTCGTAATATAGTTCCATAACCCCACCCCAAACACTCCTCTAGGCTCAAGAGAACACCACTCTCCCCATAAACTTCCAAACTTCGAATCTACCACAACTCTCAACCAAGCATCTCTCTTCGACCCATAATGCCACAACCATTTCCCTGGAAGAGCGCAATTGAACACCAATAAATTTATAATACCAAGCCCTCCCTCCATGATCGGAGTGCAAACCTTCGACCACTTCACCAAGTGGTACTTGAACTCTTCACCAATTGCGTTATAGCTTCTCAATGCGCTTAGCAACACTCACTGGTAAAGGGAATAAAGACAAGTAATAAGTGGACAAGTTAGCAGGAGTGCTCTTGATAAGGGTAACCCTTCCCCCCTTCAACAAATACAACCTTTTCCAACTAACCAACCGGTGTTCTATCTTCTCGATAACTCCATCCCAAATATGCTTGGCCTTAAAGGAGGGTCCCAATGGAAGACCAAGGTACTTCACTGGCAAAGTGGCAACCCCACTCCCTAAAATACAGGCTAACAAATCCACGTGCTCCACATTCCCCACAAGAATTAACGTCGACTTAGCTAAATTAACCTTCAAACCAGAGGCAACTTCAAACAGCAAGAACAAACTCCGCAAATAGCGTAACTGAGCGGGCATAGAATTGCAAAAAATTAGGGTGTCACTGGCAAATAGAAGATGAGAGATAGTAATATTACCGACCGTGAAGCCTTCTAGCAACCCCCCATGAATCGCCGCATAAATCATCCTACTCAAAGCCTCTATCACAAAAACAAACAACGTAGAGAAGGGTTCCCCTCGACATAATCCCCTGGAACTGCTAAAAAAACTTTTAGGAGAGCCATTTACCACAATTGATAACCATACCGAGGAAATGCAATGTTGTATCCAAGAACACCAAACCCCTCCAAATCCACACCTCCTTAGCAAGTACATTAGGAAGCCCCAATTCACATGATCATAAGCTTTTTCCAAATCCATTTTGCATATAACCCCTGCTCCCCAAATCTCAGCCTACTATTAAGGCATTCACTAGAAATCAAAATGGGATCTAGAATCTACCTACATTCGATAAAAGCATTTTGCGACTTGAAAATAATCTTGTCCAAAACTACCTTCAATCTATTAGCTAAACCTTGGCTATGATTTTGTATATACCTTCAACAAGGCCAATCAGGCATAAGTCTTTGAGATTGATGGCACCGGAATCTTCAAAATAAGCAAAATGAATGTAGCATTGAGGCTCTTTTCAAACATCCCTTTGGCATGAAATGCACTAAACACCTTCATAATATCCTCCTTCACCACATCCCAACAAGTTTGGAAAAAGCCATAGAAAACCCATCGTGGCTCAACGCCTTATTCCCATTGCCTTAGACACAACCTTTTACCTCTTCCTCTTCAAAATCTCTCTCCAACCAACTAGCCTCAACCTCCAAAATGGAATCAAAAGAAATACCATCTACCATAGGCCTCCAACTGCATTGCTAGAAAAAGAGCTTTTGATAGAACTTCGACAATGTGCTCACTAACCTCGTTATTATTTGAAGAAGCATAAGGGTATCTATAGAGTTGTATCTTTTGTTCAAGTTGGCTATGGAGTGAAAGAATTTAGTGCACTTATCACCTTCCTTCAACCACAACACTAGATTTTTGCCTCCAACTTATCTCCTCCATAAGAATACACTTCTCTAGCTCTCAACAACCTCGGTCTTTCTCATTAGCTCCTCCTCATCCAAGGCCCTACTTTCTTCTTGCACATCAAACACCCAGAGATCTTCAAGAAGAATCATCTTATTCCTTTCTATGTTTCCAAACACCTCCTCATTCCATGTCTTCAGGTTTAGCTTCAAAGCCTTGAGCTTGCAAGCAAGAACAAAGCTCGGAGTACCTTGGAACTCATAAGAATCCCACCATCATTTCACTAGGGCCACAAACCCTTCCGCTTTAAGCCACATATTCTCGAATTTGAACAGCCTTTTCCCCTTTGACACACCCCCCAACTCAAGAATGATTGGAAAGTGATCCGAGCAAAGGTGAGGAAGCCTCTTTTGCCTCACCCCCATAAACGCTTCCAACTCTGGGGAAACTAGAAAATGATCAATCCTTGACCAAAGAGGAGGATCTTGAGAAACCGACCACGTAAAAGCACCCCCAACAAGAGGAAGGTCCATTAGCCCTTGTTCAAATAATCAAAGAATACCATCATAGCAGAATCCAGCATTTAGCTCCACTCGATCTTTCACTTGGGAACCGAATAACATTAAAATCTCCCCAATACACCACGACAAGTTCCACCAACTAAGAACGCCAGCCAACTCATCCCAAAGGAGCTTTTATCCCTATCTCTTGCTCGACCATACACCCCTAGAAAAGCCCAAATGGAGAGATCCACAACATTCTTGAAAGACACAGCCAAAGTATAAGCCCCTACACAAACATCAACCTTCTCCACCACCCTAGTATCCCACATAATCAAAATACCACCCGAGGCCCCACTAGAATCCAAACAGCCCCAATCCACATGACTCAGCCCCCATAAACTGGACAATATCTCAAGACACACCTCAAGCTTTGTTTCTTGAAAGCATACAATATCAACTTTTCCAATTCTAAGCAATTACTAACCCTCACATTTGTCCCTCTTGTTTAACCCTCTCACATTCCAAGAGAGAATGCTTAGCTTCATAAATCTACTACATTCCCCCTTCCCTTCCTAATGCCACAGCTAGAACTCACACTTCTAGCATCGTAATTCACTGAGCAATCCAAATTCCTCCATCTCCCTCTTACCCTTGGTGCCACTACTTGAAGTATTTACCATCGCATTATTTCGACATTCCTCTTCTAAAAAGGTTAACAGGGCCATCAACTGCAGCTTATGACCCACATACAAAATTCCCACAATCAGATAAATCTCATTAGTACACTGAATAATCCAATCCGAGAACCCTACCGCACCCCTGGGGTAGGAACACAAGTGTTCAAAGGAGAAGGCCCCCCCAGCCCCCTCATCCTCCTTACTTATATTACCTCACCCTCCTCAAATCTTTGGACTTCCTAACAAGTCTCAACCCACCTGCCTCCCTCTCCCACAACCTGGCCAGCATCCTGAATCTCAACCACATCTAAACACCAAAGGCCTATGTTTGTAGGACAATAAGCAGGCAACCCAACGTTAAATCGTTGTTCCTGAGAATGACCCAAACCCCTCACTAACCTATACACCAAACTTATTCAAATCGCCAAAAGACCATGGCACCAAATCTCTGACCTCACTCACCGGAACTAACGTCACTGGCGTCATCAATTGCAAAGCTGCCTTCCCACTACCCAAAACCGCAATCTCTAGCAAAAACAGGGTCTCCAACCTCTTTTGGCGATCCAACCCCGGTAACCTTACTGGGCACAACCAGCTCCGGGTCATTGCCGGAAACTACCATGGAATGCTTCTCCCGCATCGTCTGGGGCAAACTTGCATTCCCTCTGTCCAAAAGCACATTCGCCGGTGAACATAGCGTCCCTCCATCCAGTGTTGACAAACCCTCACCGTCGAAAGACTCTCCAAGCAAGTCCACGTGGAACTCTTAAGCATTGACGGGAACAACCATGGACGCCGGCAATCTCATCTCTAAGCGCAATTGTCCTGCCGACGTCGACACCCCTAGGTTACCAGCCTAACCCGTTTGCCAGCCCACCAATGTGTCGTTAGAAGTTTTCGGTTAAGAAAAATTAATAGGTCTTATCCCAACTGGCCCAGAACTACATGGGCTGTCCAGACCCATACCCAAGCCCACAAAAGACTTCAGCTTGTAAACAGCCACCTTTTTCTTAGTCTTAAACCCTCTCGTGGGCCGTGGGCCTGGAGCAGCCCCATCCTTCTCCTTCTGTTCACTTCCTACTAATAGAGTGGGGTAATAAAGGGCCCCTCTCTGCCTGCAGCAGCCCACTAACCTCAACCCTATTAAGCGTCAATTCCGACTTCTGCAGACCTACATCAATTTCCCCTTTCAGCCACCTTAACATCTCTCTGCAATTTAGGAGCTCAAGACTTGCACCAAAATGGGTTTGACACTCAGAGACCTCCCTTCTCTTACACGCTTCCTCAGTAGCGTCATTCAATGCAAACTCTTTCACCGGCGTTTGAAGACCACTCGTCGGAGCCTTGGCCATTGTCGTTTTTATCCCCACCATTCCTATCTCCTTTGGATATTGTGTTCCAGCCTTATCCTGGCCACTTAGAGCTCTCGCTGGAGTCTGGGTCTGATTAGTCAACAACAAAACCATGCCTACACCAAACTTCTCCAAACCAGCTGAGGACTCCTTCAACCATCTGGGCACTCTAGCCAAAGGCTCTGTACAGGGACCAAAGCACTGCTCTGCTGGATTCACCATCATCGCCAATACCTCAGCATAACTCCTTCTTTCCTTCACCATCTGCCCTTTTCTCCAGCCTTGACACTGAAGAGCCGAGGGCCAATCGCACTTCCGATATGAAGCGATCCCATCCTTGCCCAAAGCGCCCTTCTAGAATAATGACCGAACCAGTCCTTTGCCTCCCATCAAATTCCTCTATCGTCAGGAAACACCAGTGTATATTGGAGCAACGCTGCACAATAATCAATAATCCTTCTATAACCCACTCTGGATTGATCCCAAAAGACCTTTGAATCTTCTACTGCCATCAAATCCCCCACGATATGTACCAACCACTCTAGCTCATCCTTTTGCATGAAGATGGACCTTTGCTTCCCTTTGCTCCTTTCAAAAATCCTCACACCAGAAGCCCCTGCCTTCACTATCAATTCAAATTCCTTTGCCTCCACAGACCATCTTCTTCCTCCCGACATGATATCCCCACCCTATCAAGTAACAGCACACCTCACGCGCCACTCGCCAAGAGAGTGAGAGAGAGAGAGAGAGAAATATATTTTTAAAGTCTTATGAGAACATTGAAATGATCTTTTGATAAATATCAAACTTTCTATTTTGTGGAATCTAAATTATTCTGTCTCAAGAACATTTTTTCTTATAATGAAACCTCAGATGCGGGGCAGAGGTTCTAGTTTCCAATATATTGCTCCAAATTAAAACCATTCAGCTGAAAAAGAATTAAACTGAAATTCTGTTTGGTTTGGGGTCCTCTACAACTAAAAAAACACATATACTGTTTGGCTAGAACTTTGGATATACCTTTCTTGATTTTAGAAGTAAAAAACGACTAAATTCATTCTCGATAACTAGAAAATTTCCATAATGACACTAACAAAATTAAAGCCTTAAACTGAAATTTGCTATTAAGTATCTAAGCAGATAAAATGGATGTCACTGATAAAATTGCATGCACGACCTGATTTCTTTTACTTATATATCTGAAAAAAAAAAGAACACACACACACAAAACTAATTGATAATTTCTTATTAACAATCGCAGTAGTCGCTATTGCTCTGATTTTGCTGAGCAAAAACAAGAAATAATGCTTATAATTTTTCATTTTAAATGCCTAATAGAAACAAAGAGCTTGAGAGTATAAGATTGGAAGTTTAATTTTGTTTGATTTTATTGGGAAACAAACAGGGGGGCTGTGAATGGAGAATGAAATTATACCATGGGGAGGACGTTGGCGACAGAGATATCATCAGTGGGTGCGAAGTGAGCTGCAATCATGTCGATTCTGCGTCTCGCCACTTGACTCTCCATTTTCTTTTTTCTCCGTCTCTCAACTTCACTGGAAGTGGGATTATTACTTGGCGAAGGGATGTTAGAGAGGTAGACGAAGTTATAAGTGGAGTGGGCGAGCACACGGGGGTGTGAACTGGTAATTATCTTTTGAATGATAAATTGGATGCCACGTTGAGGTTATCGAAGACTTCACAATCCATTTGAAGATTTTTCAGCATTGAAAATGATGCGGTTGTTTGCCTTTCTAGGCTTTTATTTTTTCAATGGTTCATTAGGCAGGAGAAACAAATTTAACAAAAGAAAAATGTTTTTTATCCAAAAATGGGGAAATATCAGTTTCCATCGTGTTACTAACGGTGCGTTTTAATTGCAATTTTGTAAAAATAATTTATTTAAAAAATATATATTGTAAAACATAAACCTTTTGGATATTACAATTTAAAAAGCAATTGTATAGTTATGGATCAGTCACTTAGCGCCCAATGGACCCTTCAAGCCCATTTGGCATACCAATACTCAAACCAGGCCCAAATGAGAGTCAGACCAACCCGACACTTAGGCTAATAAACCTAAAACTTTCCAAGCTTGTTAAGCAAGCTCCAACGATTTGCCACAACAATATGATAATTGATAATAAGATTGTGATAATCAAGTTCATCTACAGATCAAAGATAGACCACATGGTTCAATTTTGAATCACTCCATCATAAAGCCATTAAACAAACTTGCATCTTTATCAACACCAAACAGCAAGATAAAAATGAAGGACTGAGATTCAAGGGATGACCATCATCCCTAATGCCTGTAAAAGGAATCTCCTATTCACAATCCAGTAATGGCAATCTCTCTTTCATTTTCATGGTGTTTATAATTTTCCTAAGCTCTTTACTGACTTAAGCATCAGAGCTTCCTTCTCACCATACCATACCACCACTCTGATCCTAGTGTTCTCCTTTGCAACAGAAGATTCAACCGCCCAACCCTCTTCCTAACAACGTGTTGAACATGCTACGCCATTGCTCGTAAACTATCATCAACAACAATTGATCTAAAAATAAAATTAAAAATAAAAATAAAAAATGCGATTTCTATAAGTAGGCAATGGGGTGCTTATTTGAAAATGTGCAAATTTAAACTAAAATCACGATTTCGCATAACAAATTGTAACACTCGAGAAAAATATATATTTTTTCTAATTTAATATTTTCAATTTGAACTAAGAAGTATACCGTTAGAGCTAGCTTCGATTCACATTATGGATTATTTGACATTCAAGATTTACTTAATTAGATGCCTAAGAATTAATAGTAATGGTACTACTAGTGTGATGAATAATTTAATTAGTTTAATGAAATATATATATATATATAGATATATATATATAATAGTACAAATGCACATAGACGTGAGCTCTAGAACATTCAAGTGAATGTTCATATGTGAAGGGTTGATTTTACATTAAATAATAAATATACATATATCTTTACTTAGTAGATATATAAAAGGTCCCTAAGAAATAAATTAATTTGTACTACGCCTAAAAGCATTTTCAGTAGTAAGAGGTATTCTACATAGTCAAAAGTATAATTCTTTATTTTAATTATTCATTTTTAATGTCAACTCCAACAAATTATTTATTTCTTCATTCTATACTTTTTTAAAAAAAATATATATTATTTTTTAATCTTTCTTTATTATTTTCTTTTTCTAGACTTCATTCATCATCAATCTAAAGCATTTCCTAATACTCATCTAGTATATGAACCCCTTCCTCTTCTCCTCGGTATGGTTTTTATTACCAACCATGCCCTTTTGGATCAAAGCAGTCGAGAAATCCATGCCCTCTTGGGTCATGTTCTCTTGGTCTGAAATCTATTGGGGGCAAAAAGGATGGTATCAAAACAATAACAATTTCAATAATGTTGAGGAATGAGAATGAATCGCGATAATAATGGGAACCAATATTGCTAGCGTCTCAACAAAAACAGAGTGTAGATTAACTTTTTTGTTGGAGAAAGTGAGTCTCCAAATGACCAAGGAACGTTGTGCTGCATGAGGCCATTGAGAGAAGAGAGAGAAAAGTTCAGGGAGAAAGAAAAAATATTAAAAAATTTAAACATTGTGTTATAGTGAATAGCAAGAAGTAGCTAGTCACTGTAGCAAAATATGTAGTTTACATACTATAGAGCTAATATGTTGAAGATGAAAAAGTGCTCATAAGTCATAATAGCAAAATATAGCTATTATGAGCCATTTAGTTACTCTGCTGGAAATGCTCTATTGAAGATGATGTCATTAATTCAAATCTCCCTACACATTTCCTTGTGTGGACATGTAAAAAAAAAAAAAAAATGTAGATATATAAAAAGAGCGAGTTGCTCTAAAATAGTGATTTTTGTTGTGTAATGCTAAATTACAATTTTGGTCTTGATCTTTGTTCATCATAGTAAAATTATGCAAGGTTATTTACGTCTTTTAGATTTTTACATTACTATTTTACCCTTGAATTGCTAAATAATTTGATGGGCATTATTGTCTTTTACTAATGATTACTTTTTTGCTCATTGCATTTGTAAGTAGTCAAATTTGTTTGACAAGGTTCTTGGGTATTTCACCCCAATTACTGTCCTACCATTCAGTTTGTGACCATCAAATCCATAAAATATGAAATCATCCGTAACGCCCCAAAATTAACCTTAGCTAATCCGGTGGAGTCACTAACAATTTACTCATTTAAGCCAACTTGTGACCAAATGGGAAATCATCATTTAAAAAACGTTAGAGTAAATGCAAGAGAATGTGAATAAATCTGAGTCACTATAATTCATCAAGTAAGAACATGGAGCTACTAAACAATAAAGACAAACCTGTAATTATAACTGAAGCCTAACCAGTTAAGTAGTAGCATCTTTTGCCACTTCCATAGCAATAAACTAGTTACCTAAAAAATAATAACCATGTAAGTCTAATAACTTAGTAAGTAAGCCTTATAATTTAGATACTACATGAGTCCGATTAATGAAAGTAAACGTGCAATTTGAGTAATAACTAAAAATAGGGTATTACCTCTTTTAATACACTATTTAATAGGTTTTAGGGTTTTCAAGGCTTATGGTGTAGAACCGGCGATAATTACCTAATTGTTTTAATGCAAAAAATGATAATGCATTATAAGTCATAACTCTCATACATGGTCTACCCAATATATTATCCATTCTCAGCAGAGTTGGTGCTGTCCCAAGGGATCTATAGTACAACGCCAGTGCCCCACCCATTGTATAACATACCGTACGTAACATTAGTGACATAATCGAGTCCGACCTCAAGTGACCCACACCAACTAATGACGTCCGTCTTCTAATGACCGAATCATTGAGAATAATTGTATCGTGGTCATGAAACCAATGGATCCAAAGTCCCGTATAACACACATTTAACGTAGTCTATATAGTAAGCTCATGGCTGTCCATACCGCACATACCAGTGTACCATGTCTTATGATGCATCTTAGCAGTTAATTAATAACATAGTTACCAAGTAGTGTAGGTATGCACTTGATCCTAGGCCACGCGCTCGAGCGCATGTGTGCTTAATCCCAAGTGCAACTGCACTTGATTGTGGTACTAGAATGCCTCCTATTTTTGCCTTTTAAGCATGATTTTCAATGGAATTCTTGTATTTAATCAATAAAGACCTGAAACACAAAAATAAAATAAAATAAAATAAATAACAATGCTAAATAATTAACATATACTACTTAAGGGGCTTGAATGTGTAATATATATTTATATATATATTATTTTTTTAATTTAAAAAAATTAGGAGCAATATGGGAATTTTGGGAGAAAAATTATCATGTATGTCACATGTTCTTTTAAATGCGATAAGGCAAATTGTAATTGTAACAAGTGGTTAAATTCCAAAATTTTGTAATTTTGTGAAAGTACATTGCAAATTTTTAAACATTGGAGTTTAAATTGAAAAAAAGTGGTCAAACTTCTGGGAAATAGGGGTAAAGTGTATTTTCCCCATAAAATAACCTCTAAAAATGAAATGTGTCTTTAACATGTGAGAAGCACATTCTTTTTTAATAGCATGTACTTCTTATATGCTTGTTTAATAACTAAAAAGACACATGCCACTTTTAGTGGTTAGTTTGTATTAGTTTCTTACAACCTAATTTGTAGAAAAAATTTAGGATAAAATCCCCCTCTCAAACTACCATCCAATTGAGAATGTCCCCACAAATATTTAATTGTGATAATGTCCTTCCAAACAACCAAAATATTGTCAATGTCTCCCATAAGGTTAGCAAAAATATAAAAATCCATATAAATAAAAAAAAATAATAACAATTTTCTTTTTTTTAAACGAAAATTTTAATTTAAAAAAAAATCATTTTTAAAATGAAATGTTTATTTTAAAAAAAGATTTTTATTTTTAATTTCGTTTTAAAATACAGAAATATTTATTTTTTAAACGAATTTTTTTTAAACTGAAATTTTATTTAAAAATTATAAAAAAAGGAAAATTTTAATTTTTATGAAAAAATTGATTTTTTTAAAATTTTTTTCTTATAAAAGTTTTTTTTTTAAAAAAAAATTTAAATTCTGAAACCCCTTATATTTTTTTTTTAGGTTTTTTTACTAGACATTTTAATATTTTTTGGTTTTATTTATGGGTAAATATATTAGAAGTACTTAGGTTAACAACTTAACGAGCTAAAATTTTTATCTCTTTATCTTTAAGGGTTTTTTTTTTCAAAATTTATTTTGAGTCATTCGAAAGGTCAATAAAATTCAATTTATCAAAATTTTTAACTGTTATTAATCTCAATCAAAATGCACCGTTTTACTAGATCAGTATATTATTTTTTAATTAATTCTAAAAATTAAAAAAATAAAAATAAAATTTGAAATGGTGGCCAGCGGTGGGGCTGCCGTCCCTGGCCACCCCAACACATGCGAATCCAATTAAAAACAGTACCACCAACACAAATCTGAAAATGAACCAAAACTGAAAATTAAACTAATATCCCAATTTAAAAAACTCTTATCATTCCAAAGAGAAGACCATCCAAATCCAATAACTAGAAATTGAAATATATACAATAACAAGGGAGAGAAGAAGAGAGAGGGGTCTGGAATATGCGTTTCTACATCCAGATAGCAAGCCGAAAAGGCTGATGAGAAACAAATACGAAAGGGAAAAAGGAAGAGGAAGATGTTCATTTTATTGGTGAGTGACAGAGTGAGAGGTGTTGAGACCTGAGAGCTAGCTGTTCATACGTAGACAGATTTCTTTTTCTATTTCGTGTTCTTGGAATCTACATCACAGTAATTGAAGTTTGTTTTCTTATTCATCGAAAAAAAACAGTTTATCTTTTAATTTCTATCATTATCTCCTTCTGTCCTTTTTCTTTTTGATGGGTTTGATTTAACTACTTATTAAAGTGAAAAACGAAAAAGAAAGAGTACAATTTTTGGTTTGGTAAAGCAGGTTTCAGTGTGCATGAATTGCTTACCAAGTTAAAAATTGGTACATGTTTGCAGTAAGTCAAATACTGCAAACATGTCTAACAATACTGAGGGCTTTTTGGCTGGTATAAATCATCGAGTGCTTCTGTAAATACGGGGGAAAATTCCGCAAAAAGCTCCAAGGGACGTGAAGCATGAAGCTGTAGCTTCATGTGTGGACTCTGTTTAGGTTTTGTAAAACAGGGGAGAACAGAGTGACGTTGTGGGTTGTGACCTTTTTTATGTTCTTTGCATGGGAGATGTGCTTGAGCTGGTCTGTCCTGTCTTCTACTGTGTTTCTGGGTTTTTATTGGGCATTGTGTTATATGTTAGCGTGCTTGGCATAATGGCATTGAATTGATATAATTACCATGAAAACTGGGTCTTTTAGGTTCAGCTTGTCTTGGCATAAATAAAGTTCGAATATTTGGTTCTGGTTCTTTATTTCTTTTCCTTTATGCTTTTGCATCTGAGGAGTGCTTGAGCGGTTCTATCCTCAATTGGGTTTCTTGGCTTTTATTGGCTTTCTTTTCAGTTTTGGTATGTATTAGCTTCCTTGACATTATATTGAAGTATCAAGCGAAGTCTTTTTGGTTCATTTTGAGGTTGTCGTGGTGGGCTTATTTATAACTTGAATCTTTGGTTCTTGCCTTTTCAACTTCTATTTGGTGTCAGCTTCTGTAGGTATTGATTTTTACCGAATTGACGCCAATTTCTAGTTATTGGATTTGGTGCTCTGTTTGGAATGAAAAAGAGTTTTTTAAATTGGGATATTAGTTTAATTTTCAGTTTTGGTTATTTTCAATTTTTCATATTTGTGTTGGGAGTAGTGTTACTCATCAAGCCGGTGTGGTGAATAGTATTCATGCTGGCTTTTTAATAATATTATAATAATTATAAAAATTAAAATTATAAAGTATTCATGCTGGCTTTTTAATAATATTATAATAATTATAAAATTAAAAATTTTTATAATTATTATAATATTATTAAAAAGCCAACATGAATACTATTCATCCACGTCGGTCTCCTAAATATCACAATTCCTTGTGTTGGTGGTATTGTTATTAGTTGGATTCGCATGTATTGGAGGCTTCGCATGTGTTATTTATTTAATTTTTTTTAATTAAATAAATAAAAAATTAATATATTGACATGGCAAAATGATGAATTTTGATTTTGATTAACTGACTGTTAGAAAATTTTGACAGTAAAAATTTTATTGATATTTCGATTGATTCATGAGTAAATTTACAAAAAAAAAAAAAACTTAAGAAAATAAAAATTTTGGCACAATAACCCAAGAATTCTAATATATTTACCCTTTATTTTACTAAGGGTAGTTTTGTTATTAAGAGGAATATTGATAATATTTTGGTAATTTGAGAGAGACATTGTTATAATTAAAAGTTTGAAAAAAATATTATCAATCGGAGGAAGTGCATGGACTTTTCCCAAATTTTTATCCATCTTATTCTATCTTCTTCTATTTTTATTGTTGACAAAGACTAAAATATCAATTTCACGTACCAAAATGCCATAATTGTAATTAACCTTGGAAGGCAAATGGAAGGAGAAACAATTAATGGACGGCTCTTCTTATAGGAAGATAACATAAAAATTAGGGGAAAATATTCTTTATCCCATAAATTATTTATCCATTTACATTTTTAACTATAATATTTAAAAAGTGACATTTTATCCCTTAAAGTATTTGACATTGACATTTAACTTTCATGAAGTACATTTTGCCCCATTTGAAATATTTTGTGTTGACTCTTTATCCTTTTGAAATAACTAAGTTTTAGGGGTAAAGTATCAACTCAGGGGAATAAAGTGCCAATTCAAAATACTTCAGAGAGTAAAGTATACTTCATGAGGATCAACTATCAATGTCAAATACTTTGAAGGAATAAAGTGTCACTTTTTAAATATTTGAGTTAAAAATGCAAATAAATGATTAGTTTAGAGGGATAAAGATAAAGTATATTTTTGCCTAAAAATTAATGAACAAAGTTTTCCTCTAAACTGGGTTGAAGGAATTTTCTTCAACCTATTATATAAAAATGATATATGTTTATTTTTTTAATAACATGTGATATACACATGAATTTTTAATAAACTTTATTTCAACTTTGTCTCTATTATTAAAAAAACATGTACATCTTACATGTTCAAAGAATACGTGTCACTTTTATAAACTATATTGAAGGAAATTTCTCCAACCTAGTTTGGAGGAAAACTTTGTCCAAAATTAATAGGATAAAATTTTTCTCCAAACTGGATGAAATTTTGTCCAACCCACATAAAATTGTGTTAAGTGTTTAAGCATTTAATATGTATATTAAATACTAAACGTCATTACTAACTAAGGTTAACTCTTTTTTTTTTTTTGGTTTTGGTTTTTAATCAAATCTGATGTTAGGTCTTCCATTTTTAAGGTTAATTTTAATCTTGGTGAAAAAATAAAACGTTAGTATAACATTTAACTAAAAGAAAAAAAAAAGAGAATTAACCTTAGTTAGTAAATTATTATTAATGACTTTTAATATTTAATGTAAATATTAATTTTATGTGGATTGGATGAAATTTCATCCGGTTTGAAGGAAATTTTTGTCCAAATTAAAATCGGCATAGCTTGGAAACTATTGAAGTTATAACTATGTAAGTTAATTTGATAAAGTGCACGGTGGTTGTTGATCCGTCATGTGTTCCTCACCCACAAAAAGTAAATGATAATGATATAAACAAATAAAAAGTGTTTCCTTTGGATTTACGTTTAGTTTATTTAATCGAGTTGACTTGCTTAACTTTTTTCTTGTCAATAAATTTAACTATTGGTAAGTGGAAATATAACAACCACAACCCCGTTTCCTCGTACCAATCTTGAGTAATTAATTATAGTTAAGAGAGCCCTTCCTTAAAGACATTTTGTATAGCATCCGATTAAATTCTGACACTTCACTTAAAACACCAAAACACAATAAGCCTAACCACACATGATTACATCTCCTTCAAACCCACCTGTCCCTAAATTAATGGACGAAAAGATGCAAAAGAAGATCCCTTGAGCATACAACAAAGAACACTAACACCCTTTCAAGAAACAAAGAAGATCCATTAAAAGGGTAGGCTTAGGAGGGCTCCAGCAACAAACAAAGCAACTTGTGCTGCATTTTCTGCAAGTGAATAAAACCATGAACGGATGCAGCCATTTCTTTGCTATTTTCTGCATCTCTAGCGTCCTTTTATATGTGGGTGAGTCCGTGAGTGCTTAATATGGAGAAGGCCGTGGGTCTGGCCGGCCGTGACCCGGCCTTTTGCCCCTTTGTCTATGTGTTAAATCCAAAATCTTGTGTATTTGTTCTAGAATATTATTGTGCAATTGTTTTGCTTTATCTTAAGTGTCACCATACTATAGGATGCTGTAAAACCCCTCTTCTATGCCAGGCCCGGATACAAGTTTTCCCTAAAATTAATAGTGAAGAAAAAAATTGGAGTGTATCGAATTAACAACAGGTGTACCAACAAAAATTATTATCAATAAAAAAAAAAACAAATATAAACGATAAGTTTGGTATTTACGGACAAATCTCCTACCTCTTTGCTTCCTACTGTTCAGAAAACCAATAAAAAAATAAAAGAAAGGAAAAAGTAAAAGACATAAATCGTTTTCGTTTCGACAAAGCAAAGAGAAGCGACGCGGTTGAATTGAGCAACCATAACAACAGACAATTATAGCACCCGAACCTAAAAACGACCAAGTTGCCTCGGCTGACTTGGTACCTTCCCAGATCGGATCTGAATTTCTTAATACATCCATCCGCCTCTCTCTTCTCTCTCTCTCTCTCTCTCTCTAACGATCTCTGCATACGATTTCAGGTCAGGTCAGTCTCGCATTACAGCTCTAAGAATAACATGTACTATTATTTTATAATATTTGGTTTAGGGAGAGGGAAAGTTTACGAGTTTCGTAATTTGAATCGTGTCATGGTTCAATGTGATGCCTTGTTTGGCTGTGATTGAGCTACTTTCTCTGTTTTTTTTTCTTGGATTTTGATTTAGACAATGTTTTTTGGAGTCTTTGAATTGATCTGAATTCAACAGCGAAATGACTGGAAACTCTTGCTGATTTTTTTTGGTAAATTTTTTTTTTTTTCGTGTTTCTTTTGTTTTTGTTTCGCGAGCTGTATCCCGTTTTCTTTTTCAAGTGAGGTCCAATGCTCTGTTTGGTTCCGGAGAAAGCCCTGGAAAATAATGAATCAAGACAAATTTTGGTTTCTTATTCTGCGATTTTTTATTTTTTATTTTTAATAAAGTCGAGAGATATAAAAAGAGCTCAAAAGCTTAGCTCAAACAAAGAAATGTAGGGTAGTTCGTTGAATTTGTCACATATTTTTTTTCTCATTTGGTTAGGAAACTAAAACAACGTCACTTATTGTGATTTTTTTGAACTTCCTTTATGCATTGTTTATGTACAACCTAATTCAGCATTAGATTTGGCAAATTTAGCTATTTTTTATGGAGGTTTTTACTGAAATAGGTAGCTTTGGAGATTTCAGAGTGATTTGATTGTATCAGACTGGCTATTTGGCAGTCTTAAGATCAAGCCGAGATTCCTATGCTCAAAATGCTGCCTATATGCTAGTTTGCAATCTGCTTGTGTCAAATAGTTCTGCTGTCTGATTTGGTGTTTACTGAATGTATTTACTGGCTATGTGGTTGTGTCAAATGTAGCGTAGGTTGGGTTGCGTCCAGGTATATAGATGGCTTTAAGTTAGGATAAGAAAGGAAATGGTAGAGAGTGATTTGGATAGAGAAGACGTTGAATACACAGGAGTCAACTACGCTCAGAGTGGAAATCAAGGTTCAGGTCTTCGCTGAGAGCCCTCATTCTCGCGCTGGTGTGATGAAGACGGAGAATCCATTTGGATCATCAGTTAGGAAATACAAATGAATGTGTAGAAGAGGACTCTGAATTTGAGTTGCCTTTGCTCCAACAGGGCGAGCTAGGAAACGGGTTTTTGGACAGGGAGAACTACCATAAATTTAAGGAGATAATTATGCACTTGAATGGTAGTGATATGGGTGATGTTTCCATTCATGTTGGGGGAATAAAATGAGAAGTATGTGCCTTCGATATTGAAAATGGGCCTGCAAGGGATACAAACAGTGTCGATATCTCTATGTCAGAGGGTAATCATGAAGCAATGGTACCATATTCCAAGGATCCTATTTCTGTTGCCAATGTGTTGAAGACATTGTTTTTCATACTTGTATGGTACACCTTCAGTCTATTTTTAACCGTGTAAGTTCCTTGTTTACTCAGTCCATGATTCAATGCATGATGCTTCATTTAATTTTCTTGTTGATGCAATGAAAATTTTCTTTCATTCTTATTTTGTTTGCATTTGATTAGGTATAACAAAAGTCTGTTAGGAGAAGATTTGGGAAGGTTCCCAGCTCCTTTATTGATGAACACTTTCCATTTTACATTGCAAGCTGTTCTATCAAGGTCCATTACATGGTTTTGGTCTCATAGGTTCCAACCTACTGTTGTTATGTCATGGAGGGATTATTTTGTGAGAGGTAAAATTTTCACCTTAATTTTATTGTCAATTTGCTATGTGGAAGCTGTTTATTCATTTTTTCTTTCCAACCAAGCTAGTGCTAATGCCTATTGGTTTTAAGTGGTGGTTGGTTTTGAATTTCCAGTACTTGTGGTTGTTAGGATGACCAAGAAACAACTCTTTCTTAATTGGATTTTCCTTTTTCTTTTTTTCTTTGGGCTCCAGTGCTAGTGTTATTGTATCTAACGAAATAGATGCTTATTGTATCTATAGCTCAGATTTAGTTGTTTACTTGAAACTAATAGTATTTGGGTACTGTTTTTTGATAAGTAGTATTTAGGTAATGACTTCTTGTATTGAAAGGCTTATTAGGCAGAAATCCCAAAACATCTTCATAGGCTTTATTAGTAGAAAATACCAATTTCTCTAGAAAACAATTATAGGCATAACATATAACATTTATTAGCCTTAGCCCTATACTCAGCTTCAGTGGTAGACCTTGCCACCACATTCTGCTTATTGCTTTTATACGTTAGGACCCCACCAACAAAAGTACAAAAACCTGATATAGACTACTTTTCTGAAGATGATCTCCAGTCCAATCTGCATCAGAAATTCCGAGAACCTCCAATTTCTTAGAAGGTTGAAAAACTATTCCTTTACCTGGGGCTCCTTTCAAATACTTTAACATGTAACATACATCCTCCCAATTTGGTTATTTAGGGTTTTGCATGAAATGACTTACCACACCAACTGCAAAAGTAATATATGGTCTTGTTTCTGATAAATTAGTTTTTCTGCTTGTCTTGCTGTACCTGCCTGTATCTTCATCTTCGTCTTTACTGAACTTTGTGTTAGAATCCATTGGTTTATCTATGGATTTTAGGTCCTAACATGCCAATTTCTTCAAGAAGATTTGTAACTTAGAACAATACTGTTTTTGATCTAGCAACCTCTATACCCAAAAAGTATCTTAACTAGATTTGACTGCATTGTAGTTATTTGCATGGCAACGTTATCAGATGCAGAAACAGGAGAAACCAAAGCTGATTAATTAGTTTCAGCCATTAAATATAATATGGCAATCTATAAAAGATTGACCAATTAACAACTTAGACTGCAATTTAACCTGTCACAACTTAGACCTTCTTGACTCAAGCAATCAACTAATTGTTCTCCATATTATATATCATAGGGATCAATCCAAAATCAGTCCCTATGGTTGGCTTAAATTACAGATTGCTCCTTGTGGTATAAAAAGTAATACAGAGGTCTTCGGGGTAGGACAAAATAGCAATTTAGTTCCTGTAGTCAAATTTTGTCAAAACACTTGACGGATTCCGTTAGTGTGCCATGTCAGCATTAATAAAATGATGACACACACTCATAATAAAACAATATATAAATATATTAGAAATATAAATATATAAAACTAAAAAAATTAAAACCCTATTATATTATTAGTTTTATATATTTTTTATAAGCGTGACACTGTCATTATTTTATTGGTGTTGACGTTGCATATTAATGGAACCCGTCAAGTGTTTTGACAAAATTTGACTATAGTGACTAAATTGTTATTTTGGCCCACCTTGAGGACCTCTGAATTACTTTTTATACCGCGTGGAGTGATTTGTAATTTATACCAGCCACATGGACTGATTTTGCATTTATCCCTAAATCACATAACAAACTTGTATAAGAGTTGGAAGGAAATTGATAAACAACTTATAGTAATGAATGTTCAACAATAAAAATATACGAATCAAGGCACCATTGACTTTAAAGAAACTCACATAGATAATAATCAAAGGCTGCTGAAGCACTTCCATGGTAGCCAAAAAACTGAATTTTGGATGAACAATTGAAAAATAAAAGTTTTAGCGGGAGACAGGATGAAAATGAGTAGGGCTATGTCAACAGGCCTTGGTGTTCATATAGTCTATATGATTGTATGAAAGAGAAAGATGAGAAAAATTACTATTTTACTGTTAGAGTTTTGGATCAATTTTCAGATACCATGTTGTGTTGATGAGTAGAGAGAAAGAGAGAATATGAATTTCTTACATATAATACTCTAAAACCTTTGATATGTATGCTATATGAATAAGAAGAAAAACATGAATACAATTTAATATCATTTATCTTTTGCATTTAAATCATGATATGGGTGAAGATTGAAGTTCTCCATTTCTTATGTGGTGGAAGAAACCTTTATTGTGTGTGGAATGAATCTTTTAAAGGAATGAAACCATTGTAGTAGAGTTTAAGAGCGTGGTGGCCTTTTGACGTTTCTCATCTTTTTATTTTTTTTTTTTTTAATTTCATTTTATATGAGTTACTTTAATAGACAATGGGATTTTTGGTTAGTGGTGAATGGTAAGAAGATAGAGAAGTGGTATGGATTTTTTATAGGGAAAAATGCTCTTAAGGTCCTTGAGGTATGGTAGGTATGGGTTTTTGTCAAATCACTCCTGAAGGTTTAAATTTTATCGATATAGAAATCCATGCCCAATTCTCTATCTTGTTCCCATTCACCACTAACCCAAAATGCTTTAAAAGTCCTTGAAGTATATATTTTTTCCAAATCACTCCCATGGTTTAATTTTATCGATTTATTCTTTAAGGTTTCAATTGTTATCAAATAGTTCCTTTCAACTATCTTCCGTTAAAATTTTTAATGGTGTTGCCATGTCATACCCAATTAGAAGGTGACATGTGTCCCCTTTAATAAAAAAGATCAATATATATATTTGATAACAATTGAAACCTTAAGGAGCAAATCAATAAAATATAATCTTAAGGAGTGATTTGCTAAAAAGTCTCCTCAGGGACCTCAAGAGCATTTTTACCTTTATATATATATATATATATATAGGACAACCTGTTGATAAATAATACTCTACTTTGTTTTGCTTCATGAGTGGTACTGAATTCTTAAATGCGATATAGTTTTTAACCCTTAACAAGGAGATAATATGTGTCCACAAGTTGTCAATTGAACTGAATACCTCTCAAAGTGAGGGTTTCTCATATTATATAGACTTTGTACAGCTAATTACATGACTATCTCTCCGTAATTTACAGCAAACTAAGAGAACAAATAAGGCAACTATAATCTACCTATTAATTACAAAATACTATAGCTATAATACAAAAACATGCCATAACTAGAGAGAACAAATAAGGCTAAATATATATGCCATAACATCCCCCTTCAAATTGATGGTCGATCAAGAAGCATCAATTTGCCCACAAGAAACCGATAGATTGCCGTGTCATGGCCTTCGTGAACACGTACCATATCGAAGATTAGTGGAAACATGAGGAAGAGAGATAACACGATTGTCCAAGGCTTCCCAAATAGAATGACATACCTCAATATGCTTCAGACGTTCATGGTAAACAGGATTAGTAGCTATTTGAATGGCACTAGTATTATCAAGATGAAGAGTAGAATCAGTTGAGAAAAACCAAGCTGTTGAAGCCCACGAAGCGGACAATCTCGGAACAAGCGGCGGACATTGCCTATTCGGATTGAGAAGATTTAGAAACTCGAGCTTGTTTCTTACTCTTCCAAGAAATCAAAGAATCACCAAGAAACATGCACCAAACCGTGATGCATCGTTGAGTATCGTGACATCCGCCCAATCCGCATCACTATAAGCAACAAGGTGAAGAGAAGAGCCATTGGGAAGAACAACTCATGGCCGATGACCTCAAGATATCGAATGATATAGCAACAGCGCTAAATGAAGATGGTGTGAGTTTGCATAAATGGCTAACTCTTGGACATGACAAGGAAATATCAGGCCAAGTAATAGTCAAGTAGTTCAGGTTGCCTACCAACTGTTGGAACATAGTAGGATCAGAAAGAAGATCACCCTCTTCGCTTCGAAATTTCACATTGACCTCCATAGGAGTATCCACCGAAGAAGAATCCTAAAGACCAGCCAAGCTAATCAAATCCTAGGTATATTTGTGTTGATTCAAGAATATACCTGAAGAATCGGTGTGCACCTCCAACCCCATAAAATACATAAGAGGACCTAGATCTTTCATATGAAAAGAAGCTGAAGATTCAGCTTGAGATGTTCAATCAAACTGGAGTCGGTGTCAATAATAATAATATCATCCACATACACCAGTAAAAGAATGGGACCAGTAGGAGTCTTGCAAAGGAAGCGTGGTGGGCCCATAACCCATAGGTCCCAGGATTGAAACCTGGCTTTGATACCATGTCAATTGAACTGAATACCTCTCAAAGTGAGGGTTTCTCATATTATATAGACTTTGTACAGCTAATTACATGACTGTCTCTCCGCAATTTACAGCAAACTAAGAGAACAAATAAGGCAACTATAATCTACCTACTAATTACAAAATACTATAGCTATAATACAAAAACATATCATAACTAGAGAGAACAAATAAGGCTAAATATATATGCCATAACACAAGTGACAATTTTGCAGAAGAAATTGGTAAAATATTTTATATTAGTCTCAGATTTCATTGCTCGTGATTTGTTTTCATGTTTTATGATATGTCATTCCTTATGTACAGATATTGTTGTTTTCCAATTAGTATTCTAATTCATATAAGTTTCTTAGTGCAAAATTTCTTTATTGCATGTTAAATTAACTTTTCTATCAACTAATGCTACATGGACTTTGCCTTTCACAGTTATACCAACGGCTCTTGAACGGCAATGGACGCCAACCTGAGCAACGATCCCTTGTTTTCATATCACCACATTTGCCACAATGGTTGGTTATCTTTTATTGTATTACGTCATCATGAAATACTTGTCTTCTCAATAACTTTTATTCTTAGTAAATCCACATCCATTATTTTTAAGGTTAGTGAACATTTTGAATCTAACCCTTCTTTTGTTGTGCAGTGTAAATCTGCTTCTCCTATATTTCTCCTTTTATTTGCTTTCGCTTTCAGGTGAATCTCTTGTCAACCGAGCTTTTTAACCGGTCCCCTTTTCATATATCATACATGAATGTTGTGCTCTCATTGCTATCATTGTCATTAAGAGTTAAATATGTCATCTTCTAGTGTTCTTCAGGTGGATCTTTCAATTTCTTGAACACTTCTTCATAGTTCTAAAATTCTAAAAATTAATTCCACATCAAAACTATTCTACATAAGATTCAAACATTGGATCTACCGCATCTTTTCTATGCCTTGGTCACGTAGCCAGGTGGTGAATGCTATCCCTATTTCTAGAAGAAAGTGGGAACCAATATTTGTTCTTAGGTGATTATGTGCAACAACTCTTGGTTTCCCTTTTTCTTCATCAGCTCTCAAGCATTGTTTTGTGTTTGTAACACTCAGTAACCAAGCCTTGATTTCTTAATTAGCTCCTCTCAATATATTCATCTTGATCCAATGATTCTCCAAACCATTAGTTAGATAGGGCAACAAACTGCAAAGTGATTTAACTCCATGTCAACAATCCATCCAAAGCATGCCTATCCTGTATTCAAAAGCTATTAGGCTTTCTGGGTGTCGCAATAGCTTGATTGGAAAAATGATTTTGATTATCCTTATGGTTGTCATTGGTTCATATGTAAGCTAAAGGTATACTAGTAGTTATTACTTTTATGGGGACATTGGTTTGTCACGTTAATGCATTAATATGACCTGGACTTTGAGGTCCAAGTTGTTTAAAGCTGAGTTTGATCTTGAGATTAAGCTCGCAAGGCAGAATGAAGTTATTATAATTCCATCAAATTGATGTTGGTTAATAGTTACTTCGAACCAATTTGTGATCAAGGAGCTCATTGTGCATTTCTATAACAGATTGTTTACAAAATAGTTTAGTTGGTGGCCCAAGTTGGATGGCCTTCCATTTGATTCCATTGATGAGGAGGAGGCCACTTAGAGCATCTGTTTGAGGAAAGTGAGGTACTAGAGGTGGTGAAAGGTATGGATAGGGACAAGGCGCCTCGACCTAATGGTTTTACTATGGCTTTCTTCCAAACTTGCTAGGAGGTGATTAAATATGTTATGAGGGTCTTAGGAGCTTAGGGCTTAGAGCTTCTTTGGGTCTTAGGATTTTTTTATGGAGTTCATTTTGTGGGCTAGCTTTGGTTTTCCTGTGTATACTTCCCATGTACTTAGTGGTGCCTTAATACTTTTTGATATATACAACATTACTTATAAAAAAAAAAAAAGATGTTATGAGGGTATTTCATGAGCTTCATGCTAGTAGCAAACTTGAAAAATGCCTCAATGCTACTTTCATTGCTCTCCTTTCAAAGAAATTGCCAAAGTTCTAGCCACTATATTGAAAAGGGTTGTAGAGAAGATCATCTCGAAGCCCCAATATGCCTGGATAGTAGGATCATATTAGGTGAGCTAGGTGTTCTTTGCAAATTGGATAATGAGAAGGCTAGTGATCATGTTAATTAGGAGTTATTATTATACTTGCTGAGGAGATGTGGTTTTGGGGATAAATGGCGTAATTGGTTACTAGCATTGTATTTTTTCGGTGCAATTTTCTAGTTTGGTAAACGGTACTCCTAGTTTCTTCAACAGCTCTTGTGGTTTGTGACAGGGCGATCCTTTATCTCCATTCTTATTTCTCGTAGTTATGGAGGCTCCGAGTAAAATGCTATCCACTACTGTAGATGGGGATTTCTCTCATGCTTTTCTGTGGGGTTTAGTAACTCTAGTTTGATTCATATTTCTCATCTTCTATTTGCGGATGATACCTATTTTTTGCAAGGCAAACCTAGAACATAAACACTTTCTTGGTGCCTTATTCTCATGCTTTGAAGTTGTCTCCAGTTAGAAAATTTACTTCACCAAGTCATCATTAGTTCTTGTGGGTGATGCCAATAATGTTGATGGCCTGACCAGTATTCTGGGGTTCACGCTGTTTTCTTTGCCTATGAAGTATCTTAGCCTTCCATTGAGAGCTCCTTTTTAAGTTCAAATCTATTTGGGATGGTGTTATTGGAAAGATTGAACTACGTTTAGCTAGGGTGGAGGATGATGTTCTGGTCTAAGGGTGGAAGGATTACCCTAATAAAGACATATTGTCCAATTTTTCCATGTATTTCTTGTTTCTTTTTCCCATTCCTATTGGTGTTGCCAATCACATAGAGAAGCTTCAATAAGATTTCTTATGGGGTGGGCTAAGTTATGAGTTCAAATTCTATTTGGTAAGTTGATCCAAGGTTTGTTTTCCAATCTGTGAGGGAAAGTTGGGGGTTCGAACCTTGAGTGTTTTTAATCGTGCTCTTTTGGGGAAATGACTTTGGTGCTATGTGCAAGAGAGGGGGGGCCTTGTGGAGAGTTGTAGTGGATTCTAAGTATGGTAGCTTGTGGGGTGGATGTTGTTCTAATGACATGCATGGGTTGTATGGGTTGAGTTTGTGGATAAATATCAAGAGGGTTGGAGGGAGTTTTGTAGTCGTACCAAATTTGCATTGGGAGATGGCTCTAATATTAGATTATGGCATCACAAATGGTATGGGCATCAGGTCCTTCAGAATATTTTCCTGTATTTGTTTAGTATTGCTTGTATGAAGGATGCTTCCATGGCAGATTACTTGGAGTTATCCGATGAGTCTTATTAGTATAATGTAAGTTTATTAAAGAAGATGATTGAGAGGTGTATGTCTTTGCTTCATTTTATAACTTGTACTCCTTTAGAATGAGACAGAGAGATGAAGACAAGCTCTGTTGGGTTCTTCCAAACGGGAAGTTTGATGTTAGGTTGTTCTATAACATCCTTTTACATCAGGAGCTCTCTCTTCCCTTGGAAGAGTATTTGCCGAGTAAGGTCCTTGTGAGAGCTACATTTTTGCTTGGACAACCTCCTTAGGGGAGATACTCACCATGGATAACCTTAGGAAGTGGCATGTTATTGTCATTGACTGGTGTTGTATGTGCAAAAGGAGTGGGAAATTTGTGGATCTTTTCCTTCCCATTGTGAGATTGCCATTGCCTTGTTGAGTGCTATTTTTAGCTATGTTGGGTTAGCTTGGGTCATGCCTAAGAGAGTGGAAGACCTTTTGCCTGTTGTAGAGAGTTGGGAGGCCTACAAAGCACAATTGCGTGGAAGGTGGTTCTGTCTTGCCTTTTGTGGTGTCTTTGGAGGGAAGAGAAGTGATAGAAGTTTTAAAGATAGTGAAAATGTGGTGACAGAACTCAAGTCTTTCTTTTAAAAAAATCTTTATCATTAGACATCTGCCTTAGAAAGGAGCTTTCAGTTTCTAAGCCCACAAAGTCGTGGGTGGCGGAGCGGTGTTCTTGGAATAATGAGGTGGGTTTGTTGGGCAAGAATCCTACTGTGAGCTTGGCAAATGAGGAGCCGCGAGAGATATTGTGGCGATAGGTGAGCCTAAAATGACTGGTTTGCAGGGGGAGATGGAGGTTTAGGCGGGGGAGAATCCATTTTTTTTTTTGATAAGTAATGTGAATATTATAAATGAAGCGCAGAGGGCGCAACCCTTATACAAAGAATATACAAATGAAACCCCTACAAAATATACAAAGAGCACATATTCAAGAACTCTTCTAAAGTTGAGACTTCAATCCGTTGATGGGCCATCGCCCACAAGTGTAGCATAGAGATCATGTTCTTCCTCATCCCATCCATCGAACACTCCTTATCCTCAAAGGTTCGGGCATTCCTCTCCCGCCAAATACACCATGTGACGCATAAAGGCACCATTCTCCAAATAATTTTAGAGATCTCCTACCCCCACCCAATTCCAGCAAGCAAGTCATGGAAGCTTCATAACCCATTCCACCCCAAACAATGTAAAGACATAATTCCATAGCCGAGCCGCCTCTTCACAATGCAACAACAAGTGATCCACGGACTCCCCATTTTTCTTCACATACAACACCATTCCACTACCACAATACTTCTCTTTCTTAGATTGTCATGTGTCAGAATTTTCCCAAGAGCAGCAGTCCATCCAAAAAATGCCACCCGTGGAGGCACCTTAGAGTGCCAAATACTCTTCCATGGAAACACCTCATATTTTTGAATGGACAAGGCCTCATATAACGTCTTCACCTCAAATGTACCCTTTTTAGAAGGGGACCACCGAATACAGTCCTCATTCCCATGAGAAATCTTATAAGAGTACAATTTTTCAAAAAAAGATGATACCACATCCACCTCCCAATCTTGGACAGAACGAACAAAAATCACGTTCCACTCAACAATCCCATTTCTCCAAATAAAATTCTCCTTCACCCATGCTTCTTTAAACCTTGCAATACTAAACAAGGAAGGGAAAACATGTTTCAACGGTTGATTAGAGCACCAAACATCATGCCAGAACCGAACTTTTGATCCTATCCCCACCTCAAACCTCAATCCCTTGGAAAAAGTATCCCAACCTCGCCTAATGTGCTTCCACAATCCCACACCATAAGGGCCCGGCACCTCCTTCGAACACCACCCCCCATCCTGATCTTCATATTTGGCTTTAATTATCTTGTGCCAAAGAGCTTCCCTCTCTGTCGCATACCTCCAAAGCCATTTCCCCATAAGTGCTTGATTAAGCTTATATACATTCCGAATACCAAGACCTCCAGCACTTAAAGGACGACAAACTTGGATCCAACTAACCAAATGTAATTTTTTATCATCCCCCATTCCTCCCCACAAGAACTCTCTCTGAATTTTTTCAATCCTTTTGGCCACACTCATAGGAACAGGAAATAAAGACATGTAATAAGTCGGAAAGTTAGATAACGTACTTTTTATAAGAGTTAACCTCCCACCTTTTGATAGATACAATTTCTTCCAACCAGCCAAACGACGTTCCATTTGCTCAATCACAGCATTCCACATAGATGTTGCCTTATATGAAGCACCTAAGGGTAGACCCAAATACTTCATAGGCAAAGACACAACATTGCACCCGAGAATATTAGCCAACTCCCCAGTGTTGTCCACCTCTCCTATAGCAACAAGTTCTGATTTTCCAAGATTAACTCTCAGCCCCGAAACAGCCTCAAAGCATAATAAAATAAGTCGCACATATCTAAGTTGCTCCGGGTATGCTTCACAAAAAATCAAGGTGTCATCAGCAAATAACGAATGGGAGACCACCACATCCGAAGGGACCCTTTCTCTATTGTCGCATTCACCATTCTACTCAAAGCCTCCATGACCAACACAAATAGTAACGGCGAAAGCGGATCCCCTTGTCTAATCCTTCGCGAACTATGAAAAAATCCCTCCGGAGTTCCATTTACCAAAATGGAGAATCTGATTGTCGAGATACACCACTCTATCCAATCCCTCCATCTCTCTCCAAACCCACACCGTTGCAATAGATATAACAAGAACTCCCAATTCACATGATCATACGCCTTCTCCAAATCCAATTTGCAAATAACACTTGGCGTCCTTGATCTCAACCTACCATCCAAACATTCATTAGCAATCAATACAGAATCTAAAATTTGTCGCCCACTAAGAGCATTCACAATGGATGGGCTAATTTTTTATGTAAAATAACTCATCAAAACTTAATTTATCTAGTTTAGCTAATAACTTTTTAAGGACCTCCTACATCCAATTAGTTATATTTTTATCTATATCATTTAATTTTAATTATTTTTTTATTTTTTATAATGACTATTTTTCTTAATATCTTATTTTTCAACTTTTGAGAAAAAAGTGATGTGGAGAGAGAAATAATAGGAGAAAATTTTGGAAAAAATGAGATGTGAAAGAGAATTAGTAGGAGAAAATTTTGAAAAAAGAGAAAACATGTGAGAAATAATAAAAAAAACGTTGAAGAAAATTTTGTGAGAGATAATGGGAGAAAAACAGCGTGGGAGAAAATGTAGGAAAATAGCTTTTCAATATTACGCTACATGTAACTTTTTTTAGCTCATTTAACAAAAATTTATTCTACATTTTTTTTAGCTTATCCAATGCAGATGGTATTTTATCAATTTAAAGAGCTATTTTAGATAAAAATGACATTTAGCTCTTCCATTGTGAATGCTCTAATGAAAGCATTTTGAGAATTAGAAATAATCTTCCCCAATATGGTTTTCATCCTAGTGGCCAGCACCTTGGAAATAATTTTGTACACCTCCCACCAAGCTAATGGGCTGAAAATCCTTTATCTCCACCGCTTCCACCTTTTTTGGAATCAAGGACACAAAAGTTACATTCAGACTCTTCACCAACTGCCGTCTTCGATGGAATTCGGAAAAAACAGCCATAACATCTCTCTTCACCACAGCCCAACATGATTGAAAAAAAGACATGGTGAACCCATCAGGTCTCGGTGCCTTGTCACCCTCCATACCTTTTACCACCTCCCACACCTCATCTTCTTCAAAATCTCGTTCTAACCAGTTTTTTTCCTCCTCATCAATGGATGAAAAAACTTGATTATCCATTCTCGGTCTCCAAGTGCTTCGCTCAGTATATAATCTTTGATAGAACTGCACAACATGATCTTTAATCTCGTCTGTATTATAAGACAAAACACCATTGATACGTAATCCTTCCACACGATTATACCTCCGATGGGAATTGGCCACCTTATGAAAGAACCGAGTATTTCTATCCCCCTCCTTTAACCACAACGCTCTCGATTTCGGTCGCCAATGAATTTCCTCGCAACAATGTATTCTCCAATTCTTTCACCATATCGGCCTTTTTAATTTTTTCATCCCCTTCTAAACCCCCAATTTCTGCCTTAGTATCCAGCTCCTGTATACCTTCCAACAACTCCTTTTTTTTCCTCCCAATGTCACCAAACACCTCCTCATTCCACTTTTTTAGGTCCAGCTTCAAGGATTTCAGTTTATTGGCCAAAACAAAACTAGGCAAGCCATCAAACCTATACGATTCCCACCAAGCCTTAACCTTGTCCACAAATCCTTCATGCTTTAACCACATATTCTCGAATTTAAAATATTTACTCCATCCTCTATACTCCCCACACTCCAATAACAAAGGAAAGTGATCGGATAGTAGATGTTGCAGCCTTTTTTGTGACACCTCCGGATAATGATCCTCCCAATCCGGTGAGAATAAGAAACGATCAATTCTTGACCAGATTTCATCTTCTTGATTATTAGACCATGTAAACTGACCCCCTTCCAATGGAATATCCACCAATCCTTGCTCCGATATAAAATCTGAAAAATCCATCATGCCTCTAGACATATTTGAGTCACTAGATCGCTCACTAGGGAAGCGAACTATGTTAAAATCCCCAATACACCATGGAACCTCCCATACAGCCCTCAATCCAGCTCCTCCCATAGAATCCTCCTCTCCACATCATCATTTGGTCCATACACCCTCCAAACGCCCATACAAAATGGTCCTGCTCATTCTACGAAAGCAACAAGCCATTGTGTAGTGCCCTATACATTCCTCCATTTTCTCTACTACCTCCTATCCCACATCAACAACATGCCTCCCAAGCCCCATTAGATCCCATAAACATCCATCCCACATGTTGTCCCTCCCCATATGCTATGTACCACCTCCGGAAATAGAATTCCATCTTTGTCTCGATCAGGCACACAATATCTGCTTTCCACTCTTTTAAAAGGCCCCTAATCTTCAATCTTTTCTTGAAGGCATTCAGCCCTCTCACATTCCATACAACAATTTTTGGCTTCATAGACCACCATGTCGACCCCTCCCTCTTCCCTTTCCTTGTTTGGCTTTTGAAAGGCCCTTGTCATAATTGACTGAGCAATCCAAGCTCTTCAACTCCCTACTTCCTCTGGTAGCAGTAACACAGGAAAAAATACCCCCCATCTCTGTAGCTGGCTGTTCTCTAGATGCTTCAATATCATTGAGTAATGCCTCCATTTTATCATTTTCCCCCTCACAGGTCACACCAATTTTGGGGTAAAATTCTATACAGCTTTCTATCACCCAGCTTCTGGACACTGGTATTGACCCCGCCGAACCATCTTCTCCATTAACTAATTTTTCCACACCCAAATTCCTCTCTTTTTCAAACATACCTGGACATGGCCCATTATCATTCGACGACCCTGCACCTTCAGAAATGTCTATCGGAGGCTTTTGCATCACCCTGGTTAACTGTCTCTTTTCTCCATCCTCCCCTTCATCTTTGTTGCCATCGCTGGACCTTTCTCTACCCCCTCTCCTCTCCAGCTCCTCCATACCTGACCCAGTCCTCCTACAACTTGAATATAAAACTCTCATTACCGGCCCTTCGAAACCTCGACAGTCATTGCTCTATCTCCGGCAATGTCCAGCACCTCGCTTCCTTTCCCCGAGCTTATCCACTCCTTCTACAGCTTCGATAGCTTATAATCTCATCTTCGGCCCTTTCTGCTTCCTGCCCACCTGGTTCCGCCTCCTATAACTCCGGCAATATCTCTGGTGGTGTCCAGCACGTGCACTTCCTGCCCCTCGATCTTAGTCACTCCTTCCGCATCTACAATATGGCTTAAATTCACCTCTTCGGCCCTTTCTGCCGCCTGCCCACCTGCTTCCACTGCTTCTGCAGCTCCGGCGATGTCTCCGGCGAAGTCTATCACCTTCGTTTGCTGCCCCCCGATCTGACCCACTACTTCTGTATCTACAAAATGGCCCGCAAATAATGCATCGGCCCTTTCTGCCTCATTATCTCCCTTCCCATCGGATTCCACCACTGCCACACCGCCTGGCGCTTCCTCCGCTGACACACTACACTCAAATACAGCCTTCGTAGCATGTCCCCCACTTCCGTCGACGGTGTCTGTGGTCTTTGCCTCCGCTGTCTTCTCCGACGAACTGCTCCTGCATGTCTCCGACACCTCCTTGCTTCCTATTTGCTCCTTCCGCCCCTTCAATTTTGGTCTCCATCGTAATTGCCTTCTGGGTGGGTGTCGACGTACGTATATCTTGTGATATCGGTTAATTATTTGCTGTCTAGTGGGCTGATCTACTGATTCCAGCACTTGATTGGGCTTAGCAATACCTGGGCCCGCTTGGCTTGTAGTCCCACCCTTGGCACAATTAAGGTCCACTCGGCCTGCTAATTCCTTTACCTGGCCTGTGCTTTTCTTACTCTCGCAGCCCATCTCCAGCTTGTATAAACAGCTGGCTATTTCCTTTTGAAAGGAAATTAAAATCTCCTTCAAACCACGCGTGAAATCTTCCTTTGAAAGATACTCCAGATTCTTCATTTGTTGCATAGCTTGATTTCCGGTCGTTACTTTCTTAATCTGTGCACCTTCCATAGTGGGTTTTGGAAACCCCTCGCCGGCAGCTTTGATCTTCTCGCCGGCCAAATTAACCAGCGGCTTTTCAGACTGTACCTCCACCAACGGCGTCGCAACCTGCTCCCCACACCTCTGGCCTAGCGGTTTCTTCCCCTCCACCACATCAGCGAATGTTCGCCCAGGCACCACCGCTTGTGTCGGAACTGATCTAACAGTCTTTTCCTCATTTGCATCTCTCACAAGATTCAGATGTTTCAAGAGCCTCCCCAGTTGTGAGATACACTGCCTCCACCCTTGACTTTCACTTCCCTCCGGTATTACAATGAACCCACGTCTCCCTCCCCGTCCAAATTCCGCGATCTCCATGTATTTCCCATATTTATTCATCCGTTTCTGCAAAAACATGACTGAATCACGCGCTCGATGGTCTCTGCAAGCACCAATCCCCGTTGTTTCTGGCACCAACTCATTCATCATCTTGGATAACCATATCACTCTGGTGATTCCCATTACAACTGTGCTCAAATTCGCCTTCCCCCATTCAGTGAATTTGACAGAATGATTCCCATCTCCATAACGTAACTTGTATGATTTCGATTCCACGTAAAAATATCCCACATAACCCATCTTAGAAGAGAAGAAAATCGAGAAACGACCACGCCAACCGTCTGAAAACACTGACCTGAGACTCACATGCTCCGGCAATGCTCCTCACGCGCCGATAGGACTAGAGAGCATTTCCATGCTGACGTGGCGAGAGCATTTTTTGTGCACAGGTCCACTAGGCGGGGGAGAATCCATGCGATGAGGATGCTCCTTAGATTGAAGTGGAGTCTCTGCTTGAGGACATTGAGCGGAAGGATCAGGGGAAAGGGGTGCTTTCTCTAGCTTTGAAGGAGTTGAAGTTGTTGTGGAAAGTAAAAGGGATTGCAGGTTTGTCGTGTGATGGGCAAGAAGGGAAGCTCAAAGGTGTTTTGGGATAGCTTGTGGCTAATAAATATGGGAAAGGGGATTCTTCCTTAGTTGGGTTTGAAGCAGATAATAACATGAGGTTGAGGGATGATTGCATTTTTAATGAAGCATAAAATCTTGTCTTGGAATGTGAGAGGGTTGAATGAGGGGAAGAAGCAATTGAAGATCAGACAACTGCTGAGTCAATGGAAGGTGGAATATTGTTTGTCTTCAAGAGACTAAGCTGGAGATGATCTCAACCGGTTTAGTGCGGAGTTTGTGGAGATGTCCTTATGTAGAGTGGTGTCATGTGGATTCTATTGGGGCTTCGGGTGGGATTTTGCTTATGTGGGATAGTAGGGTTGTTTTTAAGGTGGACGTCTGTTTGGGTAACTTTGCGGCAGCTTGTTCCTTCAGGAATGTGGAAGATGGCTTGGAGTGGGCTTTTGCAGGGGTGTATGGTCCTAATAGGGATTCTCATAGAAGGCATTTGTGGGAGGAATTGGTAGGGTTGTTGTGCTTATGGGAGGTGCCCTAGTGTATAGGGGGGGATTTTAACGCCACTCTTTTCAAAGTGAGAGGTCGGAGGAGCTCAAGGAGGAGAGCAATGGCTACTTTTGCTGATTTTATCATGAGATGGGTCTCATGGACCTCCCTTTGGCAGGGTGTGTCTACTTGGTCCAATAATCTGTCATGGTCTAGGTTGGACCGCTTTTGGTCTCCAAGTGGGAATTTAGCTATCCTGGGTTGTTGAAGAAGCTTCTTGAGTGTGTTGGATCATGCACCTATTATGTTGTTGAAGGGCTGTTTGCAGAGTGGGAAGAGTTTGTTTAAATTCGAGAATATGTGGCTTAAAGGGAGGGTTTTGTGGATAAAGTCAGAAATTGGTGGTCTTCTTTCTCTTTCATGGGTTCCCGAGCTTTATTTTGGCCAAAAGCGAGAGCTCTTAAGGGGAAATTAAGAGGTGGAACTTGGAGGTTTTGGCAATGTGGGGCTAGAAATAAGGCTTGGGTAGAGGAGTTGGAGTTGCTGGACAGATCTGAGGAAACAAGAGGGCTTTCGAGGAGGAGAAGGAGAGAAGGAGGCGTCTGGCTTCAGATTTGGAAGCCTCTCTTTACAAGAGGAGATTAGCTAGAGACAGGTGAGGTGAGTGGTTAAAGGAGGGGACAAGTGCACTAAAATTTTCCATCAAGTAGCTAGTGCTAATAGGAGGAATAATTCCATTGAGTCGCTGATTGTGAATGGTGCTTCTACCTTGGATCCGATTACCATAAGTGAGCATGTGGTCAACTTCTATGAATCCTTGTTCTCGGAGCCTCTTAGTTGGAGACCTCGGTTGGACAACCTTGAGTTTGATATGCTTAATGGGGAAGAGGTGTCCAGTTTGGAGAATCCTTTCGAGGAAAGGGAGGTGAGGGAGGTTATCAAAGGCATGGATAGAGATAAGGCCCTGCCCTGGATGGGTTTTCTATGGCGTTCTTCCAAGATTGTTGGAAGGTGGTTAAGGGAGACTTGATGGCGGTCTTTGAGGAATTTCGAGAGGTAAATTTGTGAAAAGTATTAATTCTACTTTTATTTCTCTTATTCAAGATTCATGGGGCCAAGGAGATCAAGGATTTTCCCTATTAGTCTTGTGGGTGAGTTTATAAGATCATTTCTAAGGTTTTGTAATAGAATGAGGAGAGTTATGGATAGGATCATCTCCAAGCCCCAAAATGTTTTTGTGAAAGCGAGACCGATTTTAGACTCGGTTCTCATTACGAATGAATGTTTGGATAACAGGTTTAAGTTCGAGGATCCGGGTGTTTTGTGTAAGTTGGATATGGAGAAAGCGTATGATCACGTTGATTTGAGCTTCCTTCGTACTTATTGAGGAGGTGTGGTTTGGGGAGAAGTGGTGCTCTGGATCAAGCATTGCATTTGCCGCTTGCTGCTTTTGATTAATGGTGTACCTTCCGGTTTCTTGGGAGCTCTCGGGGTTCGCCAAGGTGATCCGCTCTCTCCGTTTCTCTTTGTTTTGGTGATGGAGGCTTTTAGTAGGATGCTTGGAGCCTTTTCCTCTAGGGGGCTGATTTCGGACTTTTCTGTGGGCTCTAGTGAGTCGGATTGGGTCACGCCTCCTATCTCTTTTTGCAGATGATACCTTGATTTTTTATGGATGCCACAAATCGCCATATAGGGGTTTGAAGGTCAACTTTTCTAAGTCGGCTTTGGTCTCGGTTGGCCCTTTGGATAATGTGGGGCAGCTAGCTGGTTTATTGGGCTGCAGGTCTGGTGAAGTGCCTTTGAAGTATTTGGGTTTACCTTTGGGGCGGCTATGGGTAGTTGGAGGACTTGATGTCGCGGCGGTTGGCCCTTTGGAAAAAGGTTGTATCTTTCTAAGGTGATTACCTTGATAAAGAGTACCTTATCAAATATGCCTACTTATATGTTGTCTTTGTTCCTATCCTTGATGTGGCTAAGTGTATAGAGAAGATCCAACGGGATTTCCTTTTGGGGGGGATGAACGATGAATTTAAGTTTCATTTAGTGAGGTGGGATAAGGTGTGTTCTCCCATTGATGAGGGTGGTTTAGGGATTAGGAATATGAGACGGTTTAATCAAGCTCTATTGGGTAAGTGGCTGTGGCGGTTTGCTCATGAGGAGGGAGCTTGGTGGAGATCGGTTTTGGTGGCTAAGTATGGGGTGGTTTGGGGGGGGGGGGGTTGGCGCACGGGAGTCATTTCTAGCTTGCACGGGGTAGGTTTGTGGAAATTTATTTGTATGGGGTAACAGAATTTTAGGAGGTTTTTCAAGTTTGTTCCGGGCTCAAAGATCCGCTTTTGGGATGATGTTTGGTGTGGGGATAGGGCTCTCAAGGAGGTGTTTCCAGGCTTGTTCAGCATTGCTAGATTCAAGGAGGCTTCCATTGCGGATAGTGTGGAGCGGTCTAATGGTTTCATCCAGTGGAATATCCAGTTCACTCAGTTGCTTCATAATTGGGAGGTGGAGGAGTTGGCCTCGTTTTATAGGTGCCTATATGCTTGTAAGCTGAGAGGGGAAGGGATAGATAAGTTGTGGTGGGTGCCGTCGCGTAAGGGTCTTTTTGAGGTTAAGTCTTATTATAGAGCTCTCTCGCCTTGCGGGTTGCTCTCTTTTCCTTGGAAGAGCGTTTGGAGATCCAAGGTGCCTCCTAGAGTGGCGTTTTTTGTTTGGACGGTGGTTTATAGTAAAATCCTTACTTTGGATAACCTTGGGAGGAGGGGTATGGTTGTGGTGAACAGATGCTGGCTTTGTGAAACGGAAGGGGAGTCGGTTGATCATCTTCTTCTTCATTGTGCGGCAACAAGTGGTTTGTGGAATGCCTTCTTTGCTCGGTTTGGCTTATGTTGGGTTATGCCTCACTCTATAAAGGAGTTGTTTGCGTGTTGGTGGATGAGAGGTTGTTCGAGGAGCGCTGTTGTTTGGAAAATGGTCCCTCATTGTATTATGTGGTGTATTTGGAGGGAACGTAACAATAGATGCTTCGAGGACTTGTCGAGGTCCCGAGAGGAGCTCCTCCATTTTTTTCTTTTCACTCTCTATACTTGGATTGTCTAGCTTGCCCCGCAGGTCATTAGCTTTGTAGATTTTCTTTCTTTATTCTCTCTCTCCTCCTAATCCCCCTTGTATACTTCCTGTGTACTAAGGGTTGTGCCCCTTTGCACTTTTGATATATTTTATTGACTTATCAAAAAAGAAAAAAGATTTTAATTTGCTTAGTTTTCAGGATTTTCTTGACTTGTTCTAGGTGTTTCTCCTATATACTACTTGTGTACAAAGAGTTGTGCCTTTGCACTTATAATGATATTCAGTTTACTTATCAAAAAAATTATTTTGTAAGTTGGGTTGGGTCAACAGCATAGTCAATATTGACTGGGGACAATTGTGTAATAACACCATGTGTGTGCATTCTTTTTTGCATGCTAAATTGAGTTTTTGGATTTTGGTGCACTCACATAATGTTTCCATTACGGTCAGACGTGGCTTCATATGAGTGCTTTTGAAGTTGAAAGAGAAAATTAGAGTTCTCATAGTTAATATGAATATTTTCTCTCGCAATTTGGTCTGCTGTCTAATATACTTGAAAGTGTTGCATTATGTTGGTGCCCAAATGTGGTGGATGGGAAAGAATTTTCATGTTGTGGGGCATAGCAAAACTTGAGGATAACATGAGAGATCCAAGTAGATGGTATTGTCATTTGTAGAAAAGATTAGCGATTGCAATAGTAAGGAGGTAATTGGGTTACATGGACAAGTGGACAGCTGAAAAAGAAACTTGTTGAGGGTGCCAAGCTGTGGAAAAAAAGAATAGGTGTAGTAATTTGTGATCCTAGATGGTGTTTTTTGATGGTCTATGAACCCCATGTAAAGTTGAATGGCAATAAAGATTTTTGTAGCCAGGAAGAAGTTGACAGAATGAGGCTTGTTGAATTGATTTTCACTATCTAACTTTATTGCATACTAGAATGCTTTTCAGTTTTGAGATCTCTAATTTTCATTCTGTTATTCCATTTTCATGTTTCAAGGTTTGGTATCTTCCTAAAATGTCTTTTTTTTTGTGATGTTTGTTTTGTTGGAATATTATCTCATGCTGCTTCATCTATCATATGACATCCATATTGTAATCTAGATATCTAATCATCCTGTGCTCTAGATCAATGTTTTGATCATGATTTTTCTTTTGGTTGTTACTCTGTTATCTGTACTTAATGCCAAACTTTATTTGGAAGGTTGGAGTCTCCAAGCATCAAACTCTCTGGCATAATTTTAGTTATCTCAGTTGGAATTCTCTTAACAGGTATCAGGGTTTGTCAGTAGTTGCGTTTATCTCTGATAGTTATTTGAATATGCATTTATTTGTTTTTAAAACAGAAAGCATCAATGTTAGGATATACTCTGTTTTCCAAATTTCTGAGGATGTGAGTTTTCTAGAGTGGTATACCTAGTTGCTTGAGTGATGCTGCAAGCATGCAGTTGGTGGATCCACCAAGACAGCCCTTTGACGCTGTTTTGACATGGGATCCCAAGTGGATGACATGACATAACGTTGGTTTTATTGGTTCAAAGGTGTAAAGACCCTGAAGTTGATTCAAACAGGAAAATGAAAATATATATATATATATATAGAACGATTTCCCTCTTCCCTTTCATCCCTCCCTTTCTCTCGCTTACCTGTATCTTTTCTATGTCATTCTTTCTCATCTCTATTGCACTCTCTCTCCTATATTTTCAGGCTATTACAGTAATTCTTCCTTTAATTTATTAATGGGGAAACATTCAGTCACGAAGATGTGATATGCCCAAAATATAGGGTATGATGTCAGCTGCATAAATTCAAACCTCTTCATAAAAATGTCACTAGACTTGTTTACCCCTCATGGATCGCACTCTCTCCTATATTTTCAGGCTATTACAGTAATTCTTCCTTGAATTTATTAATGGGGGAAAATTCAGTCACAAAGATGTGATATGCCCAAAACATAGGATATGATGTCAGCTGCTTAAATTCAAACTTCTTCATTAAAATGTCACTAGACTTGTTTATCCCTCGTGGATGAACTACATGTGAGTCCAAAAATTAGAAGGAATTTTGTTTCCATTATCCTTTTATTAATCTAAATTCAAATGTTAGCCAAGGTTCTTTGCAAGTTTTATACCTTCAAGAATCAAGACTTCTTTAAGATCTCACAATGAGGCAGATGCATTTTGTTTTGGAAAATTAATTTTTAAACTTATTGAGATGTTTTAAGATATGAAGATTCTCAACTAAAACTTAAAAAATAACAATTTCATTTTGTGATTTGCCCTTATATTTTCTGCAATGCAACTGCCCTGCTGTTGTTGATTTTTTGCTATGATTTATGTGTTGCAGAATGATTGCATTTATGATTCTCGAATGCATGATTGGATTACTTTTTTTGGCAGTATTCAGTATTCATTTCATTATTTTCTTTCTCTTCTTAATTTTAGATTGTATCACTAGGTACTTCTCGTGTGTGCTTGTTTTGAGTGTTTTTTTTTTTAAAAGAAAAAAGAAAAAAGAAAAAAGAAAAAAGAAAAAAGAAAAGTAACCCAATGTTAATATTTCTCTGTTTTATATCTATCTCTGTATGGCAGTTGCGAAAGAGACAGAATTTGAGTTTTGGGGTTTCATTTTGGTTATGCTTGCTGCTGTAATGTCTGGCTTCCGCTGGTCCATGACTCAAATTCTTCTTCAGGTAGGCTTTGTTTATGTTTCTAATTTACTTCCTTTTTGCATGATATATAGATTTTGACAATTTTTTCCCGGTATCCAATTTTTTTTTTTTTTGATAACTGTGTACTTACTTAATTTTTTGTTGGCTTGGAATCTAATTTTGCATTCTATTCAATGCACATCGACGCCAAAATCCACATATAGAAAGAAGCCTATGGTAAGTGCTTTATGTTGCTTTCTGGAATCCTAATTTAGCATAGTTTCAATATTGTATTAACATACTGCATATGGACTAGGATCATCAGTTCTCAGTTAGGTATCATCAGTGGATATGTATTCAGAACCTATGATTGTCACACACTCTTGCTACTGTTACAAGTATTATATGTAAAGAAGGGCAATCTCATACTTTTCATATTCGTGTATGAATAGAGTAACCAACCACTCTAGCATTATGCCACAATTTTTTCTTGTTCTTTCTCTCTCTATCTTTCAACAGCATATGTATCAGGTGTGGCGTGCTTAGAAGGTCTTGTGTTTGTATCTGAGGGACCCCCACTTGTGTTATTTTTCATTTTCTAGTATGCTTGATGTACATTCAATGGAATGTTAGTTTCTTTCAGTTGGTCCACAATTGGGAATTGGAAGTGCTAGCCTCATTCTATACTTTGTCGTATTCGCATAGAATGAGTAGGGAAGGGGAGGATAAAATTTGTTGGGTTCCGTCTAGGAAAGGAAGTTCAATGTTAGGTTGTTCTATAACACTCTGGCAAGTAAAGAGGCCAATCATTTTCCTTGGAAGAGTATATGGTGCACCAAGGCACTCTCGAGAGTGGCTTTCTTTACTTGGATGCGGTGTTAGGGTCCTCACTATTGATAACCTTAGAAAAAGGAATCTTATTGTGATCAATAGATGTTGCTTGTGCAAATCGGATGGGGAGACTATCGATCATCTTCTTCACTGTGAGATTGCTTGTTCTTTATGGTATGCTGTTGTATGGAAAGTGGTTCCTCTTTGCATCGTGTAGTGTTTATGGTCAGAAAGGAATGTGAGATGCTTTGAGGATTCTAAGAGATCTTTGGAGGATCTTACGGCCTTCTTTTTCTACGCACTTTTCACTTGGACAGCAGCTTGGCTTGCTCTTTTAGTGATTAGCTATCCTAATTTCCTTGTTCTTTTCTCTTCTTCTAGTTAGGTGTTTTCTCTTGTATATTCCCTGTGTACTAGGGTTGCACCCTTTGCACTTTTGATATATAAACATTACTTATCAAAAAAATGTACATTGTTGGCCACTTGTTGACAGCTCAAGATTTCAAGATAAATGATTTCCAGCAAATTTATTGAGTTCCTATGTCAAGTGATCCTTAGTTATTGACAAGTGACAGAAGTCCTATCACTCGTGAAAAGAATTAAAAAACATTGACTGTTAAAAGTTGTAAGATTTGTGCTTATAGAAGATTAGAAATCATAGTTGACCAGTTTTTAGAATATGAAAGTTTATGAGTTTGTGCAGCCCCTTCTTTAAGTACCCCTAAAAGTTTTGCAATTTATCTTGCTCTATCTTCCTATCTAGAGACATGTAATTCAAGAGCCAGGAATTGTGTTCATTGGGAATAGTTGGCAATCTTCAATGCTAAAAGTTTTAGTCTCTTAGTAATGGAATTTACTTTCAAAAGAACTTTTGCTGATTTTGGAGTTTTCACATGTGAATGTGCTACGGGAGGCTTCACATAGAGGGTGAAGCTACAAGAAGCCTGGGAAGGTCCATGCCACCCCAAAAATTAAAGTTGGGGAACTCATTATCGAAGAAAACCAACAGTAGCTTGGAACTCAAGAGAACACATTATATGTACCTATTAACTCATAAATTCCCAACCTATTAACACATTAAAGTATGACTATCGCAACATAACTTCCTAAACGCTCCGTTCTCTCTCCTCTGTTTCTTTTCAAAATTCAAATTTTTTTCAAAAAACCTTTGGAGATTGAAGCGTTTGGCGTCGATGTGAGATTGCATTTTCCCCTTTGTCCTCCTACACACTTGCCTCTTTCTCCCTCCGGCGAGGATATAGTTACATTCACTCTACTCTTGGTTAAGGATAGGGCTTTTTCATCTAGCGGTGGCGCGTTTGGACGTGTCTCGCTAGAAGTCTGTGTTCTAGGTTGGGGGAGGCGCTTCGTACAGTGTTAGATGGAGTGTAGGTTCTCTGTGGTGGGCACTCTGTAGCGTACGATGCAGCGACGATTTTCAGTGGAAGCGAAGTCCTTCTCCTTTTTGGCGAAGAAGGGCAATGCGGTTCTTTGATTGGAGGAAAAGAGGAAAGGATTTGGTGGGTTCATTTTGTTGGGGACCAAGTGCTCAGGTTGGCTAGATGATGTGGTGGAGGAGGTGATTGAGGCTCAAAGGAAAGACGGTTTCGCCATATCGTTTCGGGATGAAGTGCGGGTCCTGAAGGTTTGTACAGGAAGCAACAAGGTGGGGATGCTTCCTTGAGGCGGCTGTCTTCGTCGAGGGTGACCGAAAGGAGTTATTAGGCTCCTTGAGGGTCGTGGAGGGTGGGGTTGGCAACGGTTCGTGGATGAGTTACAAAGTCTGCTTGCGCAACTCGTTGCGAAAGAGATGCCAGAGGATTCTGTCGTTATCGCCAGAGTGGGTGGTAGCGCGCTGTCCTTCGCGAATGTTCTACTGCGCCCTTAGGAGATTTGAAGCCGTACGTAGTGGAAGCGCCAGTCTCTGTGGAGGTACGCTCTGACTTGGGAAGTCATCTGTCTCAGGGCGGCAGCGTTGAATCGATGGCGGCCCTAAGGAGGTTGGTGATGGAGTTTTTGGGGAAGTTCAGGGCAGAGGTGGACCTGGTTATTTGCTTTGGGCTGGGCTTTAGGGTTAAGGCATCAATGGACATAAGGAAAAGGATGGGCTGGGTTTTTTCACGGTTGGGCTTGAAGCCCAAGCTTCATTTTGGGTGTAAGTTGAGGGGGAGGTGCAAGCCCAGGCCTTTGGTTAAGGGTTCACGGGTTAAGGCTGGTTCGGGTCAGGGGAGGCCTTAACGGAGTTCGTCTTGGTGTCGCCAGAGAAAAATAGGACATCGCCAGCCATTTCTTCTTCGAATCTGGCGGCGCTAGAGGTCGCTTAGAGTTTGCTGGCGATGATCGATGCAGGCTCTGTCCTAATGGGTTCCCTAACATTGCTGGAGCTCGCCCAAATAGCTCTGGTGGGGGTTGAAGAGAATCCTGCCCTGATAGGTTCCACTCAGATCATGCCGGAGACACTACTGACATCGTCGGTGTTCACCCAGATAGTCCAGATGGGGGGGGGGTTGAAGAGATTCCTGATCTGATCGAAGAGATGCCGGACACTCGGTTATTGTTGGAACTGGGCTAGATCTTGTCGAAGAATACCCAGACTGTGACGGTGGGGGTTTCAGGGGAGAAAGGTATGCTTTGTTGGGAGTTCTTGCTCCGACGTAGTGTTTAGGAGGCTGCTTTAGTCAATCTACTGTCGCTGGAGCTCGCCCAAACAGTTCCGGTGGGGATGTCGTTTTCACCGGGGTCTTCTGGTCTCGTCGTTTTCAACGAAGGGTCCGTGCCTGCTCTAGATTTGGCCGTTCCCGAGGCTCAGCTTTTGGTCCATGGTTTGATTGAAGCTCAGGCTTGGTTTCTTGGGTGGTACTCGGAGCCATGAGTTGCTCGCTGTCATTGATTGTTTTGAGGTGTAAACGCGGAGGAAGAATGAGGTTGCTCCTCCTCCGGTCTGTTCTATGGAGCTCCCAAAGTTGAAGGCGGCGCTTGAGGCAGGGATACGGGACGAAAATCGGGAGACTGTGGTTCGAGGTTGGGCTCTTTCTGTTGCGGCAAGCCTTGAGGATGGTTCTCCGGAGGCGGCGGCTGGGGTTCTTGCAGTTCCTCCGACGGCTGCTGCTGAGGTTGGTTGTATCACTCCCCCGGATGTCCCTGTTGGGTGAGGGAAATTTTTTCTTTTCCCTCCGGTTTTAGAGGATGCTTCCACATTCACTGGTCTTGTTAAAAGGTCTCTTGGTTCCAAGACCACTCCAAGGAGGGAAGCTATTCAGTTGTACAAGATCACTTGTAGAGAGCTAGAGCATAGGATTTCGACTGCGTGTTCCGTCTATTTTGGGGACAAGGATTGGGGTTAGGGTTGTGAGGAGCTTGGGTTGATTATGTGGGGATTGTAGGGGTTTTGTTGGGTTTGCAGGGGGTGTATGGCTTGATTCTGTGGGTTGTTTGTAGGGTTCTGCTTTGGGTTGTTGCTTTTGATTCTTGTGGGTGCTCTTAGTGAGCTTGGGTCTTCTTTGGGTGCACTTAGGTGCTCTTAGTTATACTCTTTGTATAATTGGGTGGTGCCCCCTTTAAATTTGCGCTTTTTGATATAAATTTTACTGACTTATCGAAAAAAAAAAAAAAAACTCATAAATTCCCGGTTGAATAATTAAATAGAAAAATTAGCCTTTGTTATGCCATTGTATGTGAAAAACACCTTTTTTTTTTAGTACATCAATCTCATTGAAAGCGGAAAGGGACACAACCCAAGTACATAGGAAGTATACAAGACAAATTCTCAATTAGGGAGAAGGAGAAGAATACAAGTCCAAAATTTAGAAAAAGGAGGATTATTGTATGTCACCAACCAAAAATAAATAGATCTGAACATATAAAACTCGAACCCTGATTTCTCACAATCTTCAAAGCTCATTGTGCTCCACGCTCTTTAAATGCACCACATTATGCACAGAGGAGCCACACTCTAAGCTTCTAAAATGCAATGAATTCGCAACTAACTCTCTTGCTAGCCAACAACTCAACCACCCTTTTATGCATGACCCTTCTACACCAAAAACACGGAAGTCTGCCCAGAATTCTTTAGGCACTTTATAGTGGAGAAGAAGATGATATATCAACTCCTCTTGCACATGTAGTACCAATCCATAGAGTTCCTCTTTCTCAGGCTATCTATTGTTAAAATCTCCCCAAATACTGCCGTCTGCTCAAAGAAAGACACTCTTGAAGGAGCCATATGTCTCCAAATGCTCTTTTCCATGGGAATGGGGTGAGCAAGTAGGAGTGCAAAGCGCATGATAAAAGGATCTAACCTTGAACATCTGCCTTTTGGAAGGGATCTGACAGATCTTATCCTTGCCACCTCATCTCAACTTGAGAGAATACAAGTGATCAAAGAACGAAGTGACCAAGCCCACCTCCTAATCATGCATTGGTATGGTAAAAGAAATATTCAGTTGAAGATTGCCGTTAGAAAATTGTGCATGATTTGCCACAGAAGCCTCCTTACAACAAGCAATGCTAAACAATTCTGGAAAAGTTACCTTTAGCGGATGATCCTCGCACCATGAATCATTCCAAAACTTGGTCTTAGATCATCTCTCACCTCATATTTGACAAATCTTAAAAAAAACCCATCCTCCTAATTTTTTTACACAGCCTCACCTTGAAGGGTCAAACAACCTTATTGGAACACCATCCTCCCCTCATGCTATCATATTTGGTTTCCACTGCTGATCTCCACAAAGTCTTCCTCTCCATGGCAAAACGTAATAACCATTTTCCCAAGAGAGCTCAGTTAAATTGAATCAATTTTTTAATACCCAAACCACTAGATCAAATCTGGGAATAAATCTTAGACCAACTGAATAGATGGAATTTGAAGTCTTCACCAACTCCACCTTACAAAAAATCCCTCTGAATTTTTTCAATTCAGCTAGCAAATCTTACAAGGATGGGGAAGAGGGACAAATAATAGGTAGATAGATGGGAAAGAGTGATTTTAATCAATGTTGACCTACCATGCTTGGACAAATAAAGCCTCTTCCAACCAGCCAAATCCTGTTTCATTTTTTCAACATTACCATCCCATATTGATTTAGCCTTGTACTTAGCCCTAAAGGAAGACCCAAATACTTTGAAGGCAAAGGAAGACACCCTACAACCAAGGTTACAAGCCAAAACTCATCCACAATGTTGATAAGTTAATCTTCAACCTCTAGACAGCTTCAAAACATTAGAAGAGGTAGCACGGATAACGGAGATGACTTGGATTTGTCTCACAAAAGATCAAAATATCATCAGCAAACAAGAGATGAGAAACTAGGTTTGATAAAAGCCCTCTATCCATTGTGGCAGATAACATTCTATGCAGAGCCTCTATGACAAGTAGAGGCAATAAAGGATCCCTTGTCTCAAGCCACAATAGCTATTAAATTATCCAGAAGGAGATCCATTAATCAAAATGGAGAAATGCACCGTAAAAATACATTGAGCTAGCCAAACTCTCCATTTCTCCTTAAAACCACATCTCCTTAACTGTTTCAGCAGAAAACCCCAATTAAATCCTCTTCCAATCAGGACACTAGGACCCCTTGATCTAATTCAACTATTGAAACATTTGTTATCTAAAAGACCCAAATTTGAAATTTGTTTACCACTGATGAACACATTTTGAGACCTAGAAATAACTTTCTCCAATATCATTTTCAGCCTGTTTGATAGGACTTCAGAGATGATTTGATAAACACTACCCGCAAGACTAACAGGACCGAAGACCTTAATATCTACAGCCCCAACTTTCTTAGGGTTAAGGGAAATAAAACTTGCATTAAGGTTCTTTTCAAACTTACCTCGAAGATGAAACTCCTGAAAAAAAGTCATATATCCTCTTTAAGGACCTCCCGACAAGTTTAGAAGAAAGCCATGGAAACGATACTTATTATTCCAACCATAGGATCACATAAAGATGGTCAAGCTTGTTATTGTAAATGCTGTTTTGTATTCTCCTGATAGTTAAGTTAACAATGCTGTTAGTTTTTACAAAATCATCCTAAAATGCTTGTTTTTAATTTTTTCAGGTTTGAAAAATCCACTTACCTTGATGAGCTCTGTGACTCCAGTGATGGCAGTGGCAACTGCCCTCTTTTCTCTTTTATTGGATCCTTGGCATGAATTTAAAACAAGCAACTACTTCAACAGTCCATGGCATGTGACGCGAAGTTGCTTGCTGATGCTTTTTGGTGGAATACTTGCCTTTTTTATGGTAAGAATTTAGGTTTAACTTATTTTCTTTTTAACAGACACAAACACACATACTTTCAAGTATATGTGTGTCTTGTGTTTGTGTGTGTGTGTATATATATATATTTATAGTCCTTTAGGTTTGCTTTTGGGACCGCTCACGGGTGGGGGAGGTGGAATTGGTTGGATTTTAACTAATTACACATTATATTTTAACCAATTCACTTGTTTGACTTTGCTTGCTTCTGACATAGTTAGCATTCCTTTAGTCATATATCTGTCAATCTGAGTTCGTGTTGGTCTTGCTGCAGGTATTGACAGAATACATTCTTGTCTCAGTAACTAGTGCTGTCACAGTAACAATAGCAGGTGTTGTCAAGGAGGCTGTCACTATATTGGTATAGATTGCTCTTTAGATATTTTCCTTTTTATATATTTGTTATAAATTGAGCTTGTCCTTCCTCTAAATTTATGGTTCAGCCCGACCTTCTGGGCGTCTTTGTTGTTACGTTGTAAATTTCTGTAGCCATGTTTTAATTATGTTCTTGAATCATTGCTCATGTATTCTGTTATGATATCATTTTTTAGCTTTAAAAATCAGGTGCTCCTAGTATAACAACTATTAATTTCATCCATGTGCGTGCCAGAAGAGTTTACTTTAGATTTAGGAACCAGCAACCCTTTTTTTAAAAATTAAATCTAAACATATCATTCCATGCTATATGCAAATTTTCATTGGACATTCCATAATTTTGAAGCTGACCTGAATAGATTTAGAGAATCTAAAGTTATTTAACTTTGATTGAGCTTATGCCTGTTACTGCTGATTTAGATGAGCGAAACTGCTATTTTATACCTATCAGTTAGGTAAATTAGCAGTAGACGTGTTCACTCGGTAAATTCTGTCTCATCCACAACAGTGCTGATTTCTTCTCCTTCCTGTTCCCCTTCTGTCTCACCCAATTCTGCTATCCTTTCTTCTCTCTCCTGATGTATCTTTGTTCTTTTCTCTCTAGATGTCTACAATGCCTAGTTCCCTTCTGCAAAAGGGGCTCGGGATTTTTCTTTGCAGGTGTATGCATTTTTGTATAAGTATTAGAGAGCAACTTCCGTTCATTTCATTTATAGGATTCTATCTTTTTCTCCTATCAATTGTGAAGCTCAATTAACAATTAAATGGAAGTAACTAGAAACTAGTCCTAATAGAGTGTGGTTGACGAGAGAAAAACAGTTAATCCAAAGTTTGCCAGTGCATTTCAGAGGCATCTTAATTTCCATTAATTGTTTGACTCTGTAAATTGATTGAGATGCTGACTACATTAATTCTAACTTCAACGAACATAATCCTATGATGCCCAAACTATTTATTTATGTAATTGCTAATTCTTAGCTTATGTAAATTTTGCAGCGGTATTGTCTTGTGGCCCAGTAAATGCTAATGGTGTTTTGGCCTGGCACAGTTTAAGCTCAATTTATTGGCTCACTAACATTGAATTTGAATCGAGAAAAGTTCAAAACAATTCATTGTTAATTAGCATTGAACTGATAATACGTTGATTAATTTTCTCTGCTGGTAAAACAATGTTATTTGGAGGCTGATGATGCAAATCCTGTGTAATGCATATTCAGGCTGCAGTCTTCTATTTCCATGATGAATTTACCTGGTTGAAAGGTGCTGGTCTCTTCACAATCATGTTTGGTGTCAGTTTATTCAATTGGTACAAGTAAGTCATCAGTTTTGAGCAAAATATTATGGTATGCTCTATAGCTTTTTCTGTTTTTTAATCCTTGTTCATATCTCAACATGAAACTAATAAAGACTATCAAGAAATCTCTATCTTCTTCCTTTTTTCTTTTTTTCTTTATTATTATTATTATTTATTTTTTAAAAACTTTGTCAATGTTGTTCTTGTTATGAGAAGTTGATGCGCACAAGGTTCATTATTAACAGAAGACTTGCCATTTGTCATATTCTCTATGTTAAACTAATAAAAATGTGCTACGATCCACATTATCATGCCACATGGGCAATTATACCCAATTTTTTTCTTTTTTCTTTTTTCTTTATTATTTATTATTTTATTTTTAAAGGGTTGGTGGAGATCCATCCCACTACCCCCCCCCCCCTCCCCAACCCTGCCCTTGCAAAGGGGGGTGGCTCCACCCCTGTAGAGGTGGGCAGGCTCCACCCCCACAGAGGGGCGGAAGTGGAGATCTCCACCTCTGCAGAGGAGTCGTGTGGGGTGGATCTCCATTTTTTTTCTCCCTTTTTCTGTTTAATTTTGACTCTTTTGGGCATAATTGTCTATATGGTATGGTGACATGGATCCGAATATACATGGCATGTTTTTTTTTTTTTGATAAGTCAATGTATTATATCAAAAGCGCAAAGGGGCGCAACCCTTAGTACACTGGGAGTATACAAAAGGGATTAGGTAGAGAGAGAGAAAAGAGAGAGAAAATCTACAAAGCTAATAACCCGTGGGACAATCCAGCCTGTAATCCACCCTATGTCCAAGAAAATCTACAAAGCATATACATGGCATGTTTTTATTGGTCTGACATGGAGAAGATGACAGCTGACAAGACTTTCGTAAAAAGCTAGTTGGAGAATATGATGGAAGGATCTACAACCCTGACTTTGCTTGAAGATGTTGCTCTGCTTTTGTAAAAGAGAACAGTTACACTTTGCCTTCCACGTCACACTTAGGCTTGCGTAGAGTTGTAGCTTTAGCATTTAGAGTGTGCTTAGATAAGAAATTTGAGAATTATAGTAATTTTGAAATGATGGGGATGAAAAAACAGGGATTTTCTATCCTATATCCTAGAAGGTATTTGTTTGGATGACTAGTTTGAGAATAAGCAAGGACTAGTCCCTCAGATATGGATCTGTATAAGTTCACCCTTTTCTGGAGATTGACAGCCTCCTTGACAGCACTCGCTACAAGGCCCTCTCATGGGAGATCTCAAGCAATGGATCCTTGAAACTACTGCTGTCAACTCTTTGGCCAGATGTCTGAACTCATTTAATGCTGCACATACCACCCCTTGAGTCTTTGTTTTAGGTCACTCGATCCTCTCTAAGTTGAATCAACCTCATCTTTGTAGTCAACCTTCCACATTTTCCTGATGCTGTGATGGCTCATGCTTGGTCAAGCAGTGGCATGCCACATGCATGGAAAATAAGAGAATGATTTTATGCCTGGCAAGAGATGGAGGGAGGGAGTAAAAGAAAGTGGTCTTATCTTTTTCCTATATGGCTTAAGCAATTGGCAAAAAATGCAGTAGGCAGAATTTTTTTTTTGATAAGTCAAAATATATTAAGAAAGCGCAAAAGGGGCGCAACCCATAGTACATAGGACGTATACAAGGGAAAGCCTAAGGGGAGGAAGATAAGTGAAAAAGAAAATCTGGAAAACTAATTACAAGCAGTAGGCAGAATTTTAAGAATGTGGAACCAAAAACCCATCCTAAAACTATTGCTGAAACTTCAAATTTCTGCCTCTTATGTTTCAAAATGCAAAACTGTTAGCCAAAGAAATTAAATTTTTGTTCCGCCTCAATTCCCATATATTTACGGTTATCTTGCCATAATAGTGAATGTGTATAGCAAAAGAAAAAAGGAAAAGTTTCATCCTATGTGCAACTTAAGTTTTGATGGCAGCACGTTTTCAAGCAGCATTAGAACACTTAAAAACATTTTGGAAAGAATTCCCTGATGTCATGTTAGAATTTGATGAAGTTTGACTCTTCAGATTTTTCCTGAGGTTGTTTCTTGCACTTTAAGGAATCCGTTGAGGAAGCTTTTCCACTGTATGGTAGAGGAGTTTTCAGATTGATGAGAGGATGATAGTATTGTGAATCACTCTGCTGCCTGGTCATATTGATCTGTTTACTTGATTATTAGGGGCAGTTTAGTTCAACATTTAGGGAGGAGGGCTACTGTATGAAAAAGATTCTTATTGTGTGATTTTGAATATATATAAAACATGGATTACATAACTGAATATTTATGTCTAAGGTTTGAATTTTAATTCATGTTTTACAACTTTTGTTGGTATTGAATGTTTATGCCTAAGGGTTATATTTTTAGCTGTTGTTGTCTTGTGGAGTTTTTGGACACTTTTTTTTTTTTAGAGGTAGTTGTTGTACCCTTGCTAATGAAACTTGCTTGATCTTGGGTAATGCAATATCTTTTCAATGAGGCTCGTCACAGTTTCTAAGATTTGTAGGCAATTTTAGGAGAGCTCTAATCTTTCTCTAGATTGCACTGTTCATGTGACTGAAATTCAGCAATACTTCTTCCATTGTAGTAGTTGAAACTTTCTTCGTGAAGGGTCTAGTGATAAGTTAGTGGTAGCATATTTAACAGTGAAATGTTAATTTGGTACAGCCAAATGTGGATCATTTGCTCTTCACTGTGCGTTCAAGCCCTGTTGTGTGTGTTACTTGCAAATTCAACAAACAAAAAAAGAAAAAAGAAATTTTAAGTGTTATCAGACATCAGTTTTGTGATAGGGTTTTGGTATTAGCTTTGTTTTTTGTAATATTGTTTGTGTCAATTATACAAGAACCCAAACCCCACAGAACTCATGCGGTTGATGAGTGGCAGACCTGGTGTAACTAATTCTGGTTTGGCCAGCCAATTGTAAATTTTTTACTCTTTACTTTCCCTGTAGATTTTTGTATCTTTATGTTTGATCATTGGCATTGTTTTCATCTTCTTCAATTCTTTTTCTACTTGACTTCTAAATCATGATTAATTACATCTAAGAGTTTGTTGATATAATCCCGTAGTTTGTAAATTGTAGGTAGAGCTAAACTTTATATCTGATCATTTTTTTTTTCTTTTTAATCCTGAAAAGTAATTTCAAATAATAGAACATTAAATAGCTGAACATGAGACTTGTAGCATGTTAATCTACTCTCTCAAAGTCATCCTTGTGATCAGAAGTATTGATCATTTTACTGTATTTTATTTTAGATACCAAAAGCTAAAGAAGGGTACAAGCGAAGATGACAGTATGGAATCATTCAAGACAAATGTTGCTGCCAAATATGTGATTCTTGAGGAGATGGATGAGCTAAATGATGGTTCTTGAAAACCTATAGTAGTCACATCACCTGAACTCAAAGTAAGCCTCTCACATCTCCTTTAGTAGTCTATGTATGGTTCATGTACATTTTAGCTTTCAGTTGTTCATGCATCCATTTTGTATGCCATACATGGCACCAAATGCATGTTGTTTGATGACGATGGTTTAAATTGATCCTTTCACTTCTAGCATTCCCAGAAAAATAGATCAGAAAATGTTCTGCTTTTAACTTCTACTGGTTCCTACCTTTTCTTTTTTGGCCAAATATAATCTCATAATCAATATGCCTTAGCTGTGGGGAATCTAATTTTATCCCGTAGAGGGTTGTACAAATACATGTTGTACTTTGTTTGGATTATTAATTATAGTTATCTGATTGATATAGTTCAAAATTGGATCGGAACAAATTCTGGTTTTATTTTCTTTTCTTTGAATTTACCACTAGGTTACTGACATTACAGTCTCAGAGTCAGGCAGGCTTATACTATTTTCACTCACGAGCAGTGTCTTTGAAATTTTCACTTCTTTGAGGGGCTTGGACCAAGACCATGATGAGTAGGATAGACATCAAAACCTGAGTGCATTTGTGTGGTCATCACCAACTTGTGATACTTGCTGCTGACTATCACCTCCAAGAAAACTAGATTTTTTAAATAAATATTGTTGCGTCTTCTATGGTGGACATCTAATCATATTTTTTTCTTTAAGAATTGTTTGTTGTACTGTGCAGTAAACTTAGCGAAATCACATATTGGCCTCTACTTGTGCTTCGTGATTTGCTTGGAAGCACATATTTATATGATGTGCAATTTTGTGTATTTAACTAGAAATTGCAATTTGTGTTAAATCAAGTTCTCTCTTTGGTGAAGCTTGTAACAAGAATTGGTTTGGCTTGTCTCTGCCTCGGCATTTACAAATTCCTATGCCATTCAAACTTGGCTCTTGTATCTGTATGCTTCCTCTTTTGGTTGGATGATCTTGGACTTCAATGGGAGTCGAGTGAAGCGAACAATTCTTCAATGTCAACGGTCTATATGCATTCAGCACAAAAGCCCTTTTGGTATGCCAATTTTCCTCAAGCTTCCAGTTAATAGGAATACTTTCTGGGTGTCATTGTTCTTAAGAGTAGGATGTAGATTATGTTTGTTTTTATTTTTAATTTTTTATTATTTCTCTTCTTTTTGGTTCCCCCTTCTCTTCCAATTGTCCGAGTTAGATGGGGGGTTAATTGTCTTGGATGTAAATAATAATAATTACACTGTGACTGAGCTATACCTTTTTCCGGGAGATATTTTTTTCATGAGAACATTCAAGTGTCTAATTTTTCTCATGCACCGCTTAACTTATTCCGCTTGTTCATTATCCTTTGGTAGGCGAAATGGCTTTCGAAGTTCGAACTGACCCTGGTCAACTGTGGTACTGGTATTATTATTTCTTAAAACAGTTTTTAATCAAGACGATGCTGTTTTGCCACCCGATATTTATTTATACTCCTACTCCTTTACGGCTATTGCCATACACTTATGTGATACTCGCTCTTATCATTGGATTTGAAATTAATTATTATTATTATTTTATTAAATTTCGATATAACGGTGAGAGTGGAACTGCTATAAAAATGTGAGTGAAAATAAAAAAATGAGAGTATTTATAGATTATTTGAAAAGAGTAAAGTATAAAAAGAATTTCAATTCTTTTTTTTCTTGGGTAAGAAAAAGGTTAAAAGACAAGTAGAATTTTATTTTACGGCCTGTGAGACCTTATTGAGAAAATGATTTTTTTAAATAATAATAAAGAAAAGAAAAAGGAAATCTTACACATGTTTCGCGACTCCTTGATATGGGTTTTGGTACGTAGATATGAATGGGTATTGATGTGATGTAATGTAAAAGGTAAAAATAAAATATAAATGAATTTCAAATAAATAATATGAAAAAAATTATTTTTTAGCTATGGCCATGGCCAAACGTAGCCGTCGTACCCTCTTCACATGTAAAGGAAAAAGGATGGGTGCTTTCATATATGCATGCATTGAGCCTTGAGCGCCTGGCTGTGCCCTAATTACGTACATATCCAATCAAAATTGGAAGCTGATGATTGTGAAGTGAGGACTCTCAAAAGGAGTGCATGATGTGGGTGGTGTAGAAAGGATGGCCATTTGTGTCGGAAAGAAATATCTCTGTCACTGTTTCAATTTCTTTATATATGAGAAATGATAAAACGGTAAAACCAGATGCTAGTGTGTAAGGTCAACAATGTATTTCGTAACCTGTCCACTAACGTAAAACATGACGTATATTTCAGGGGACCTGGGTGGGAAGTAGCAAATTTAAGAAATGTGAAACATACTTAAAACGTACTTAAATTTAAGAAGGTATTTTCAAAATCTAAGCACTTCTTTCAGAGCCTTTTTGGCCCATCGATCATTGTGAAAGACATTAAAAAATGAGGCAATTTTGAAAGAAAACAAACGAGGCTCTCGAGTCTTGATCAAGTTTGCATACTACAACACTAGTCTAGAGGAAAGTCAAATTAATCTTTATTTTTTTAATATATATAATAATAATAGTTATGTTATTTAGTAAATATTTAAATGATGTGACAGTGAAAATTAGATTTTTTTTTTTTTTTTATAAAAATAAAAATAAAATAATAATGTTAGTAAGTGCAAAAACAAGTAAACCATATGTTTTCACGAGGAAAATAGACCGGAATTAGGATGGTTGGCCCATTGAGAGAGCCCGTAGTAGCTTGGTGGAATTTATTGATATAAGGATGAAATCTCATTCTCATCTTCTTGGAAATTAGAGAGAGAGAAAGAATGGTAGTTGGAGTAATGGCTTCCATTTGCCATTCAGTTGGTCAAGTGCATTGGCAATTTCAACAAAGAAATAGCTTGAGCATCACCACCAAAAGCTGTAGTACATCTGGTGGGGGGCAGAAGTTGGAGGTGGCAGAGATAAAGGAGAGATGCGAGAAGTGGGAATGGAAGGGCAAATACTCCATCAATTACTTTGTTTCTCATTCAAAAAATTCCAATCCCCCTCTTCTTCTTGTGCATGGATTTGGGGCCTCCATTCCACACTGGCGCAGGTTACTCTTTTCACTTCTTCTTTGTTTCTGTTATTCAGCATCACCCACCCACTACTTATCCACACCATCCCTATCTATCTATCTATCTATCTATCTAATTCATCTCCACCGCACAACTTGCGCACAACGAAAATAGCAATAGATAAAGGATGACATGGATATCATGTTGTTTGATTTGAAAAACATCCACAAGAATATATATATATATTTTGTCTACTTTTAGTGGAAAATTAGATAAATTAGATTCAACTAACGAACTGAGAAAGATGCGACAATTAAAATAATAGCTGATAATCCAATTACAAACCCATCAAAATAAAATTATCACTAATCTGTTTGGAACTTCACCTCTAATTAATTAAAAATTGAATGGTTGATTTTCCTAATATGTTGAACATTATTAATTATTAATATAACTGTTGGGTTTCTTTGATTCATGAATTTCTCCTTCATTATATTAATTAATAAGATACATAATTTTCAACATGCTTCATCAGGATACCATTTCACTCTTTATTCTTGGACTCTAAAGTACTGTAAAAGCCGTTTAACTCTGGTTTTATCATATCTCTCTCTAACTCTCACTCTCACTCTCATCATTAGAATTAAGCATAGCCTATGCTTATACTCAAAAGAGCTTATTTTGTCTCTGGATGCACATTCTATTCTATCTCTATTTTATTGGGCTTATGTAGCAATGCTTACACAGTCCTTTAATTTCTTTTTGGTTTTTTTAAACAAGGCTAATGTGGAAGGGTCGATTGAACACTGCCAGCCAGGTCAGTCAAGTAGGGTGGGACTAAGCTTAGCTATCATGGTATTATTATTAGCTTGAGATTTTGTGAGGATCATCTTAGTTATATGGGGTAATTACCTTTTCCCCCATCAACTATAACGTCTTAGTACTTTTCCCCCATCAAACTATCAATTGTGACACCTAACCTCTATAAACTACCATTTTGTGCCTAAAACTCCTTTCGTCAATTAAAGGCGTAAATTCAGATGGTTTACCCATTACTTTGCCACAGTGAACTACAATTCATTGTCACCTTACCCTTATAAATTACAATGCATTGTCACTTTGCCCCCGTGAACTATACACATTGTTAATTTGAATGTCTGAGTTAATGCATTTAACTAATGGAAAGGGTGTTTTGGACACAAAATGGTAGTTTATGGGGACAGATACGCAGCGGATAAATAATTCTAGATATTGAGACTATTAATGATCTAAGAACTCTTCTTGAAAATCTAGATACTCTCTAGGATTTTGAAGGAAAAAGAGGAATAAACTCAACTCCGAGTATTCTCATAAACAAAATCAATACTAAACAACTCATTTCTTTGGAGGTTAAAAGCATATATTTATAGCCCAAAACCTAAACCTAATAAAATATGATGTAAATACCCCCATAATCCTAAACCTAATAAAATAACGAAATAAAGACTCCCAAGACCCTATCCTTAATAAAATAACAATATAAAGTCGGTTTAGAAAATAAAAGAAATTGACGGCTACGCAATCTGTATCATTCTCCTCTTGTTTGAGAGAATTCGTCTACGAATTCAACCAATTCTTTCCATGATCCTTTGGATGCCCAATCAACTCATTCTGTTCGCCATTCCTCAAGGTCAAGACAAAGCAACACACCACAATAAATGCGATGCATTTCATCATCGGCATATCTCGATGTTTGTAGTTAAAGCCCTGCACATCACTTGGCAAATATTTGACTTTGCCATACTTTTCTCATTCATTTTCCATTTTACATGCCATGAAAATACTTAAGAATGGGTGAGCCATTGTTTCCCTTGTAAAGATATAATTCTTCTCATCAGCATAAAACTCACCATAATCTTTGTTAGGAGAATTTAAAATATCTTTTACACCAAGGAAATCGACGTAATCAACATCTTCACCATTAAAATTAGGCACTTCACTTGAAAATCTTCATCAACATCTTCATCATCGGCAATGTCGTCTTCTTCATAATCGGTGATGTCATCCGTGGGCTCTTCATCTTCCAATTGGTCATCTGCGTTGGGGTAGAGGCCGCTAAACATAGGATGCAATCCATATTCTTCGTACTTTTCCTCTGGGTCGGATTCCAAAGGTTCTTCAATTGGCTCTTCCTCATTGATGTCATCATAATAGATTGGTGGAGTATCCCAATCTATAAGCCCTTGTGAATGATCTTCATCTTCAACATATTCATGCTCAAATTCTTCATCAATGAAGTTGGATTCCTAAAACATTCAATCCATAGATTCTTCTTCCTCCTCCACAGAATATGGATTCGGTTTATGGACTTGTGGTTGGCAAGTAGGAGTCCAATTGGCCTGTTGTGGACTCTTCGCTTCATTCCATGTCTCTCTAAATACCTCTTTTTTGTAGAAATTTTCTATTTTCTTTGTCACAGCCATAAACCTTGTCTCCAATTTTGTGATTGTCTTCCCATGGTATAATTATGGGGTAAGAAAGCAACTTGAATCTTTTTTAATAGGTGCTCCCAACTATTGATCTTTAATTTGCTTTGCTGCACCCAATTTTTCTTCAGTTGTTGCCACCACGCAGCAACTCTTCCTCGGAATGTATATACTATCAAAGAGACTCATCGTTTATCAGGCAACCCTTGAACTCAAAAACCTCTTCAACAGCTAACACCCAATCCAAAAATTCTTTGGGTTGTTGATCTTCTCGGAATTTTGGAATCTTGAGTTCAAATCTACTCATAATCTACTCATTCGAATCTACTCATCCGCTTGTGCAAGGTGTTGACATCCCTGCGTTTGGCGCTTCGTAAATAGGTTTCTAGATCCATCCTCATTGTGACAACACAAGTTGGATAATTGGGTAGTGAGAGGTCTTCAATTTGATTCCTCATAGCTCAGAATTGATCCTCCTTGTATTGCCAATGTTCAGCGATAAATTTGCCTTCCGCCTCCGCAAATTGCGGTCTTGGTTGGCTATGACAACTATTTGGCCCACTACTCATATGCTGCAAACGAATTGCCGGTTGCTCCTTATGTGCTATCTCCGTGTGCATGTACACCTCGTTTATGTCTACAAAGCGGTTACTCCGCCCCATTCATGGAAAGTAACCTGAGCTCTGATACCAATTGATGCAGCGCGACTTGGTAGGCTGCAGCAAAGAAACAATAAAGTAGTGGATAACTAATTCTAGATCTTGAGTCTATCAATGATTTAAGAATTCTTCTTAAAATATAAAGAAAACTTACTTATGAGTAATTCTTATTCAACAAAATCAATAATAAACAACAACTCCTTTCTCTGAAGGCTATGAACATATATTTATAGCCCAAAACCTAAACCTAATAAAATATGACGTAAATACCCCCATAACCCTAAACCTAATAAAATAACGAAATGAAGACTCTTAAAACCCTATCCCTAATAAAATAACAACATAAAGTCGGTTTAGAAAATAAAACAAATTGGCGGCTACGCTATTTGCGTTATTTAAGAAGAATAAGAATTACTCATAGGTGAATTTTCTTTATATTTTTTCTTGAAATCATAGATAGACTCTATATTTTAAAGAAGAATTCTTAGATCATTGATAGGCTCAAAGTCTAGAATTAGTTATCCGCTACTTTATTGTTGTTCTTCGCTCCAGCCCACCAAGTCACGTTGCATCAGTTTTGGATATAAAATGGTAGTTCATAGGGGTCAGATGTCATAGTTGGTAGTTCATGGGGGCAAAGTGAAAATGCGTTGTAATTCATGGAGGGAAAATGTAATTACCCCTAGTTATATTAATACAGCCTCCCAAATCATGCCTTTCGACTTGTCTAATTATTAATAACACGCAACCTATAAGCTTTTTTTTTTTCCCCAACCATTTGATTGTTCCATATAGATGTTGTAAAGTGCTCCACAACTTGAATTGCTAGAATATTAATTAAATAATCAAATTAACAATTTTTTTTTTTTTAGCTTACATTTATAGAGCAAGTGTGATTGAACATGCTATTGATGCAAAGATCTTGTGTTGGAACTTTGTTTTAGTCATTTACCAACCATTTTAAGTATTATGTTTTACTTATTAAGGGAGATGAATCAAAGCGTCATTTAATTCTCATTAAAATTTAATATCTCATGTGTTTCAAGAGATGAATCAAAGGGTCATGATCATATCCGATAATTATTTGCATTTTTTTTTTTTTTTTCATTGAATAAGGAAATGGTTAAATGGAATGATCTTTTCCACTCCTAATATAAAGGGAAGAAGAAGTGAATGATCCTAAAAACGAAAAAGGGGTGGGCTCCTCAACAATAAACCCAAAACAAACTAAAACAATGTGAATATAATTACAAAGAGTAGGAAATGAGTCAAACAAGTGACCAAGTCCTCTTAAAGGGCCACGCAAGGTAGTTACAGAAGTAAAAGGGGCACAGATTAAGGCAAGTTTATTTGAACCTCACTTGTAAATAGCGACAACCACTAGGAAGAGGATTAGGCGATAGAAGCATTGTTTGAGTATGAATCTAGGACTATTGAAGAGAGACAATAACCCACAAAAAACAAAAGTCTCCACTAAATGTTCAAACCAATATAAATTAGGGAGACGATAACCCACAAAAAACAAAAATATACAAATAAAACTGTGAAAATACAACAAGAAAGCAACAAAAAGACTAGAAACTATAGCAACGGCTAGGAAGCGGAGTGGATAGTCACTGGCCGGAGCATGGGATACATGCGCTTACAAATGAGATCCACGTGCCAGTGCGTGGTGGTCGGATTAGGCTAGAGAAGGCGGTGTTGGGAAGCTGAGAGGCCAAGGATCACGGTGGACTGGCGGGTGTAGGGGTGAAACTGACTGAAGAGAGTATATCTAGTTTTTTTGAAAACTAGATCTAAAAACCCGACTAGTTTCGAGGTGACAGTGAGCGGTGCAGCACAGAGGTGAATGGACAGCAGTGGAATAAAGGTTGAGCGGAGAGGGAGAAGGAGGCTGGAGCTTCTAGTTTGGTCGGAGAGCACAACAACATAAACTAAAGAAGAAAACAGAAAAAGAAGAAGAAAAAAATAATAATAAAAATAAAAAGGGAGGATACTCTCACCAGGGAGAAGGAAGGAAAACCTAAATTTTTAGAAAATAAATTTTAGAGAGAGGTTAGGGCCTCTCTCTAAAAGCTCATTGTCATTTCATCTAACATGTCCATTTGCATAATGAAAGCAAGGTATTGAACCCTCCTTGAATTATATAGGATAGGGACTGTAATTTGTATAAGATACATAGAGTTTTTCAGTTTTATCCTTCTCACTACTCAAGCCAATTTCATGAAATTTGTTTTAGCTCTAGTTTCTGAGAAACTCAGTTTTTTTTAAGCAAGAAACTCCTTGCTTTGATTGCAAATTAGGATGTCCTACTTTCCATGATGACGTTCTACAAACAATATTCATGTTACTATTAGTCAAACTCTTGTCATATAAAATGCACTACATTCTTAAAATCCCTTTTGCAAAGTTCTGCTAGTAAGGAAGAGGCTTACTACAAGCAGAAGAGACTTACAAGTTCCAAGGGAGGTTGTGTCCCACATTGGTAAGTGTCATAATATATATAATTGTTGTCTCCCTTGGTGAGATTCACTTCCCAACAAAGGGCTTGGTAAAGGCTTTCACTAAGGGAGTGTGTGGCCCTGTAAAACTGTTCAAGTGGTTGACAAATTATTTTTCTCTATTTTGAGGTAAATCATTCAGGAATATTAGGACATTGGCCAAGAATTCCACTGTATATGCAATTGACCTTCTTGGCTTTGGAGCTTCTGATAAACCAGCAAACTTTTCATATACAATGGAAACATGGGCACAGGTATGCTTAACCTGAAGTGAAAACTTAGATTTTATCCTATTTATGTCTGTCTCATTAACCCTTCAATGTTGCAACTTTAATGTCTTAACCTCTAACTCACTATAAATAGTTGATATTGGACTTCTTGGATGAAATTGTTCAAAAGCCGACTGTGCTGATAGGAAACTCTGTTGGAAGTCTTGCTTGTGTAATTGCTGCCTCAGGTGAGATATGCTTTTGTTGCATATCTAATGACCACACCCCCTGTTTGCCTTTAGAATAAGATATCTATCTATGGCTTGCTTTAATTCTTCTGTTTTATCTTCTCCGATCAGAATCTAGTAGAAGCTTAGTTCGAGGACTTGTACTGCTCAATTGTGCTGGTGGTATGAACAATAAGGCAATTGTTGATGATTGGAGAATCAAGCTATTATTACCACTGCTTTGGTTGTTTGACTTTTTGCTGAGGCAACGTGGAATTGCTTCAGCTATATTTCAGAATGTCAGAAAGAGGTACCATACACACACACACACACACACACACACACACATATACACTTATTGGCCCTATAATTAATGGAAAATGCTAGGGGTTCTCTCCATAGTGTTCTCTTAGCGTTCTCTTAGTTTTACGTAAAACATGATTTAAGAAAAAATAAAATTGTAGTGGCCTCCACCACTGGTTTTTTTAGGTATTAGCACCAAATTTAAGGCATTAACATTAAATTTAGGATGATCAAATCTATTTTGAGTGATATCATCCTTAAAGGTTAACCTTCCACCCTTAGGTTTTAGTTTTGAATCCAAAAACAAGTTTTAAAGCATTAAAACCTAAATATTAACTCATAAAAATTATTCTGTTAACAAAAAAATAGTACTACAATTTTATTATTTTTTAAATCATATTCTACGTAAGACTGGGAGAACGCCAGGAGAACACTACGGGAAGAACCCCAAGCAAACCCCATAATTAATATAGTTTGACAAGAATAATGAATCTAAAAATGCTACATATTTTGTCCCCTGATGCAGAGAGAACTTGAAGAGCATTTTATTGTCTGTATATGGAAATAAGGAATATGTGGATGAAGAACTAGTAGAGGTAAATTAGTATTCTCTTCTCTTGGAAAATTTACGCTTGCTTAGAAAATATGAGCTCAAACAAAGTGAAAAGTGCAGATCATAATGGAACCAACTTATGACGATGGGGCACTAGATGCTTTTGTTTCTATTGTGACAGGCCCTCCAGGGCCGAACCCTTTGCAGTTGATGCCCAGAATCTCCCAACCTGTGCTACTTCTGTGGGGGGATGAAGACCCATTTACTCCTCTTGACGGACCTGTTGGTAAATACTTTTCTTCACTACCTTCTAAACTACCAAATGTAAGCCTGTTTGTGTTGCAAGGAGTAGGACATTGTCCCCATGATGACAGGCCTCACTTGGTCCACCAAAAGCTACTTCCATGGTTGGCTCATCTTCCTACTTCATGAGTCTCCACACCATATCTCTTACATTTTGTATTAGATTGATCCATTTAGAATATCATAGTGTGTGTCATATTGTAATGACACCATCTTTGTTATTAAATATCACTTTAGCGACAAAAATAGAAATTCTTGCTAATTATATATATATATATTTTAAAAAAATTGCACTTTTGTTGTTGCAAAAAGTCATCATAAAAAATTCTACCAAAACAAACAAAAGGTGGAAATTTTTTAGCATCCTTCACCAAACATCTTGAAGGCCGCTTATGGTATATAGTACTTTTGGGTGATGTTGCGGTCTAGTATTTGGGATAAAACCAAATATACTAGCCGCTAGTCCTAAGTAAAATGGGCTAGGTTGATAGAGGTTGAATGGACTAGTCCTTGCTGAAAGGTGATGTGCAGGACAGTACAATCTTACTTTAGGGTTTAATTAGAGCTAATGTTTATATAGTAGCTTTGCCTCACTTTGCATATGTCACAAGTAACAGCAAACAAAGGACATCAACAAATATTTTTATAAAGCTAATATGTATGGAAATGAATATGCTTACAAAAAGAATAATCACAATAAATGCTTTAAGAGGAATGATTCCTAGAGTTAAAACTTTTATTTGTTTATGAGCAATTCACAATCACATACTCACTCGCTTACTAAATGCTTACACTTACTTTCTCTCTGTGTAAAGCATCTTTGTTTTAAAGAGATGCCATTAGATGCCATTTAGGTTTTTGAGTTAGAAGGACCTCGAGGTAGATGCGATTGTTTGGATAGTATTACTAATTACGCTTGAGCACCATTTGCAAAATCTTGAAGGCCACTTATGGTATATAGTACTTTCGGGTGATGTTGCGGTCTAGTATATTTGGGTATAAAGGTCTAGTATATGACTATTTTATAGTGATGATGTGTATATTGTAAGGATTCAATTAATGTAATGATTATTAGTAAATGCTCTGATTGAAATAATTAATGTTGATTTATCATTTTTTTTTTGTTTCCTATATAGCATTCTCTTTTGAGGAGTAGAGATCCCTTAGTCTTATTCTTTGAATAAATTAGATGAGGAGGCGTATTGATGAGTTAATTACCAATTAATTAATTTATTGGGGTATTATAAATGGTAATGGAGCAACAATCCTTTCGACTATAGGAACTGATCTATTAGGTGTTAGGTGATGATCTACTAAACCATATGATGTAATGAGCATGTAAGGAAGATGTGATTGTTCTGAAATAGCATCAATGCCTAAAGCTTAACCAAAGATAACATAAATATAGTCTCGATCAATTCCTAATGGGTAGTTCCTCTAGCATCCCACATGGATTTGAGTGACACTAGGCCCAAATCCTCAAAAATGACTTGAATCAAGTCCTTTGCCACCACTAATTGGCTCCTTGAATCCATCCTTTGCCAAACTAGCTATGACAACACATATTTTCATAATTGATGAAAAAAGAAAAATTACAATGGTAAGTTTGACGACTTAGTGAATAAAAATGCACATGATTTATATGTCATTTGAGTGATGAACTCAATTATTGATAAATCTTTGTATCATTGTGACAAGACAGTTATTCATGGATGCAATATAGATATAATATACGTTTAACTATGATAATCAAGTTTAAATTGTGTGGTCTACCCAAAATGTTATCAATTCTCAATAGGGTTAGCATTGTTCCGAGAAACCTATAATATAATGTTGATGCCCAAACCATTATGCACTACTATTCATAACATTAGCAACTCGACTGAGTTCAACATCGGGTGGCTCACGCTACTAATGATGTACGTTTTGTAGTAACACACCAATCAAACATGGTTGCATCAATCACTAAACAACCATTGGATCTGAAAGATTAACTAGGATTGTGTTCTACCTCTAGTCACCAAATAATCAAAAACATCGAACTAAGCCATATAACAAAATAAATCAAGCACAACGGAATTTAAACAACATCACAAACACAACACAAGATTTGTTTACGAAGCGGAAAACCCTTTGAACAAATCAAAAGTAAAAACCACTCTAGGTTAGTTAAACCCAGGAAATCACTAAATGAAGATTTAATGTTACAGACTAGACGATACTCACTCCCTAGAGGATCTCTAGACTTAGTAAGAACAACAAACATCCCAGCTTGTCTCCATCCTGACTATCTTCATCGAGTGCATTTCCTTACTGACCTTTTGGTTAGACTTCTTTCTTCAAATATCCAAAGTATATTCTTTATGATGTGAACCTCAATCAATATGCCATTAAGGCCAAGCAACGATATTGGAATATAGACCCAAGAAAGCTAAAATTCAGATTTTTTTGATAGCAAACCTCGACCCAACGTTTATAAATAAAACGCGAACCAAATGTATAAAGTAATAAAACCTCGATCCAATGATTATAATTGAGTCATGAGCCAAAGGTATAAAATTTGAACGCCACAAGGAAGAATCCTTGTTATGTTCACAAGTTCTTTGAAGAACCAATAGAAGAAGCAAACCTCACCTTTTTAATTTTTCATTTCATGTTCTTTCATTACAATGAGTCCATGCTATTTATAAGGCATGATTGAAATAGGAATACAATTTACTAAAAGAAAGTAGATAAAAATAATAAAAGACTAAAATGATAGAAGCCTAAAATTAAGGTTGATTTTGTCTGAAATTAGCAGCTTCTCCATGAGAAGAAATCACGCCTATGGAATGTCTGAAATAGGTAAGTCAATTAGCCAATTAATTGGTATGGAATTAGAAAGGTTTGAAATAGGGATGTCAATCAGTCATTTAATCCTTCTAATCAACCATTAATCAGCTATTAATCTACACCATTGCTAAGGAAATTATACTCAATTAAGCAAAATCAGCCCCTTCAATAGCTTGGATTAAGTTTATTATGCCTTCATCTTCCTTTGGGCCAAACTTAAAATGGCCCATTTTAGAACCAGCCCAAATCTCTTGAATCAGCCCACTAAGTGCTTCTTTGATCATCTTGGATCTTGCTTTAGTAATAGGCCCAACTGAAACATGCAATGGATCCTTTAATGATGTTTGTTGATTCTCATCACTTTATGTAAATGAACAAACAAGGCAACATACCAAATAAGAGCAAAGGACGGCCCGGAGCTTTATCATGTTCTCTCTTGAACAAACAAACACTCCTAGATACAACACCCAAAAAGAATCTTTGAGACTACACAAAGGAAAAACCTTCCCAAAAAGTCTACAGTGACCAGTGACAACAAAATCTTTGTATAGTAGAACATTGTACTCGTTGCATCTTAATGGGAGTCATTTCTCGTTAAGATGGGATGAACAAAATATCATATCTGAGAAATCACCGTCCTAATGAGGAAACAGTCTTGTTATGACGAGAAGAACAAATGTCACCTCTCCATCACATGTCCCATCCTAATGAACCATCTGACGAGAAACCAGTAGCTTCACCTTCAATCCCGTTACGTCCCTATCTTGTGGCAACTCCTAACGAGGAACCAGAAGCTTCAGCCTCAATCTTGTTACATGTTCCATTCTGACTGAACTCTTGATGAGAAATAGTAACTCCTTGTTATATGTCTCGTCCTAATGGCACTCTTGACAAGGAAACAATAGGCTATTCACATAATCTCGTCATAGCAAGGTCATGACGGGAAAATAGGAAGATCTTCAAACAACCCCTAAAATCCTAAGCATTATTCCCCAAAGTTTTAAATATAAAAGAAATACAAGAAATATCATTAAATAAGGCCAAACTAAAACATAATAGGATTCAAGGTCCATATAACACACCCACAAATAACCGCAAGTATCCATGTGAGTTTGTACTCACCCAAGTTGTATTGTTCCACCAAATATTCCTCTAGTGGTTCACACTTTTCAAATATGTGAAAGACCTATCATTAGTTCTACGTCCAAGTTACAACAAAACCTAGCACTAAGATTCTAAAAACAAAGGTTTTGGGTGAATGTTCCGGCTTGAGGCTGAATGTTTGGCCAGAACGTTCTCTTATTGGGCATAAAACTCATCTTGGCCCAACAGGCTTCTAATCAGTTCTAAACAATTTCTAAGGCTACAAAAAGAATTCCTAATATACTCCTAATCGAAAATAACATCTCCATGCAGAATAAACACATGCAAATAAATATGGAAACACTAAATCATGCCAAAATCAAGATTAAAACCTAAAACGACATAAGCCCGAACCTACAACCAAGTTATGAAAGAATGATTGAATTGAATAACAACTATGTAAAATGTGAACTATAACAAGAGGTTTACCTCTCTTGAGCAAGAACCTCCAAGGAAAGCTTTCATTCTTCTCTCAAAACTCACTAGGCACTTAAGTAGAGTTTCTTTATGACTCAAAAGGCAAAATGGAGCTTAGAAGGGCATGGGAGGGGGTATTTATAAGTTTAGAAAAGCTTAGGGCGCTGCTGTGACATTCCTGTAGTGTCACAGCAGTGCAACAAACGTTCGGTAGTCCATGGCCGAACATTTGATGTACTATGTGCAAAGTGTTTTCGATTGCAGACGTACATTTGGTCATTACTCAGCAGGTCAAAATTTGGTTAATGAACGTTTGGTGTGGTCCTTCCTAACGTTTGGTTTACTATTTTACCCAGAAGCTTCTTAGTTTGGGTCTAAATGTTTGGTTAGAATCGAAAAACCTAAAAAACACCTCCCAATGACTTCTAATGAACTGAGAACCCATGCTAATCCTCTGAATAAGCTAACTACTGCCTAGTAATTACCCAAGGCAATGGTTAGTTTCTAAACATCCAAATAAAGTTCGGTACATTGGGGCTATCAAACTTTCAAATAAAGTTGTCGTTCAGTCATCAACGTCAGGGGACAAACATACTCAAATTACATTATGATACTCGTTTATATGATTCCAATTTGTGCGTCTAACTACCAGAGTGTTTGGGTCGACCCATAAGTTTTGCTTGTACTTATGAAAATTCAACATTATTAGATTGGGTTGAAATATTTTGAGCGTGTGTAGAACTTCGAGTTAATTGGTCGTACAAAAATAGTACTCGCAATAGCACGAATCGTTTCGCAATAAAGTGGTTGTGCAAGTGCGAGTGTTGAACCCACAGAGAATCAGGTTTTGTGTAAAACTAATTTAAATGCCTAAACTAATCCTATCTTAACCTAGTTCCAAATATCAAACATGTGGCATGCATAAAAATAAACTAAATTTAAATGCTTAAAAAAACAAAGAAATAAAAACACTAAGGTCTATAATTCACCTCACCACAATTAATAAACATATAATCATGCTAGTTCATACTTCCGAAACGACTATGCTACTAGGCATACTCTGAGCACTAACACTTTGTTCATACTTCCTTCTATCGATAAAGTACATAAGCATATCCTATTGTTATTACAAAATCTTGTCGAACTAATCAATGCAAACACTGTTTAAAAAGTCACAACAGATATTGATCTGAGGATGAATCATCTGATGTACCTTCGGAAGTAATGAATGTTGACGTTTAACGATTTGTAAACAACAATCAACACAATTTTTGTCACTAAACTGAATTGAAACGAATATACATAAAATTAAACGACAAATTAAGCATTAAACTAAGCATAAAAATATGAAGATAAATAAATGGTGAGGCTTCATCTTCAACCTTAGTTGAAGATTTAGTCTCTCAGGGAAACAAGAGACAAATTAAAAGTAAACTAAAGCATTAAAATAAATAAATGACAATTTAGGAGAGCTACACAGTGAAGAACAGAAGGCTTCTGGCCCTGAGAGGCGCCTCCCAAACGTCTCCCAAGCGTAGGTTTACAAGAAAGCATAAGAGTCCTATTTATAAACAAAGTTTAAAATGTTGCCAGGTCAGGTGTGCCGAGTGCAGCCCTACATGCGAGCGATCGTAGGACATGCATTCGATCGTATTGTGCTCGATTGCGAGGTATGCGTTCGATTGCACGTAACCACTCCAGAAATTCCACGACACAAGCAAGTTAGCGATGGCGGCTAGGGTGACGCAGACTTCGCAGGCTGACGAGGCATGCCCTCGATCGTGCCTTTTGGGCTCGAGTGCAGTGCGCTCGATCGCACTAGCAGGGGCCAAGATTCATTTTTTGCTCAATTCCACCGTTTAAACCACATTTTACTCCAATGACCTACAACACACTAAAACACTAAAATAACACAAAAACATTAGATATTAACAAAACTAAGAGCCTAACAAACATAAGTTAAGGGGGGTCAAATATACAATATTTGGCATCGATCACTAATACTGTCAATGTGTGGGAAGAAGTGACTCAAGTTCATTGTCACCTTCGATCGGGGCTACAAATATCCAAATAAAGTTGTTCAATTGTCAACATCAAGGGGAAAAATGAATTCGAATCATTTCATCATATTTGTCGATAGGAGTGCCTCGAAGTTCTACACAAGCTCATAAATTTTTGTGCCAAATTATTTCAGGTTGTGCATATAACTATTAGAGCGTTTTGTTAGCTAACAAGTTTTACTCCTAGTTGTGAAAATTCAACTTTATTTGATTTGGTTGAAATTTTCCGAGCATGTGTAGAACTTCAAAGCAATTATGTTGATGGGTAGTATGAAGTGATTCAAGTTTGTTTTCACCTTCAATCTTGGTATCAAACTTCTATATAAAGTTGTTGTTCAACTGTCAACATCTAGGGCCAATTGAACTCGAATCACATCATGATACTCGACAATATGATCACCTCAAAGTTCTACATGGTCTCGTAAATTTTTGTTCTAAATGATTTCGGGTTGTGCATATGGCCGTACCAAATTTGGTACTCGCAATTGCATGAACCGTTGGTTCATATAGCATTGCGCAAGTACCGAGATCGAACCACAGAGAATCGTGTATTGTTTAAACAAATTAACTTTGAGTCTAAGTTAGTGTTACTTTAACCTTGCTCCAAGTGGGTGATTGGTGACAACGAAAATGTAAACTAAATTAATGCAAAAAAGTAAACGAAATAAAACACTAAGGCTAAGGATTTCACCTCACCATTTCAAGAATGCTAATTAAAAATGCTAAGCTAAAATACTCCGTCTATCGATTAAAAATAACACTTAATCTATTGCGCCTATCGAAGGATTCAAAGAATCCGTCCCTCTGACGAAAGACAAACCATAAACGATTTAAGGTCCGAAGGATCCAAAGTGAATGTGTTAAGACACAAACTACTATGGATAAATGGGCGTAAACCGAAGGATGGAATGTATCCATTGGACGAAAAACTAAGAATAAACAACTACGGCACAATCTCACTTGGTTTTGTCACCAAACCAAGTGAGAAATGATAAAGCTACAATGTAATAATGGAAATAAATAACTTAAGCGTAAATAATAAGCATAAAATCCATGGTGAGGCTATATCCTCAACATTAGTTGAGGATTTAGCCTCCCATGTGATAAGGAAGCAAGAACAACATAATTAAAAGCATTAATATTAAACTAAAATAAAGTGTTACAAGTAAAAGGGCAGAGCAGGGCCTAACAGAGGCAAATGCTCTAAAAAACTCGCCCAAAAATCCAACTATCGTAAAAATGGACTAAGGGTCCTATTTATACAAAACTGATGTGCTGCTAGGTCATAGGACTGTGTTCGAACGCAAGTCATGCGTTTGAACGCACTGATGCATGCGTTTGACCATGATAGCTGCATTCGAACGCAAATAACCACCCACGGTGCAAGGCTAAAAGTGATGGAAGCTAGGGCCGGCTAGGGCAACTGCGTGAGATACGGGCCTACGTGGAGTGCGCTTGAACGTGCTCCTTGCGTTTGACCATAAGTGCATTCGAACGCACCAAGTGCAGTCGAATGCACTTGGCAGGAATTTCCATTACTTCACTTTAAGTCCAATTTGCCCTTTGCTAGCCATATGTTGATGCAATGACCTGCACACCACAAAACACTAAAAATAACTAAAAACGTTAGATATAAACAGTGCTAAAGGCTTAACAAATATAAGTTAAGGAGGGTCAAACGTCAATGTTTGGCACTGATCAGCATATCACTACTAGAACGTTGTGTCGGCCAAAAGGTTTTGCTCATTGTTGTGAAAACTCACTTCCATCCGATTGGGCAAAAAGTTTATGAGCAAGGGTAGAACTTAAGGGTAGCACGAAGAGATTTGAGTTCATTTTCTACCTCGTCGAGGCTACCAAACTTTTAGAAAATTTTGTTGTTCAGTCATAAACATCAGGTGGAAAACAAACTTGAATCACTTTATGCTAACCGTCATATGATGAATCGAAGTCCTGCATAAGCTCATAAATTTTAGCTCCAAATGATTTTAGGTTGTGCATATCATTGCCAAAGCGTTTGGGTCAACCTAAAAGTTTTGCTTCTACTTGCGAAAATTCAACTTCATTCAATTGGGCCAAAATTTTATGAGCATGAGCAAAACTTTGTGTCGATCCTGTCTATGTGTAACAAGAAATGATTCGAGTGCGTTTTCCACTTCAATCTGGGCTACTAAACTTTCATGTAGAAGTTCTGCATAAGCTTGTTACTTTCATGCGAAATGAATCTTGGTTGTGCTTATCATTATCAAAGCATTTGGGTCGGCCCATAGGGTTTTGCTCTTGGTTGTGAAAATTCAACTTCATCTAATTGAACCAAAATTTTATGAGTGTGGGCAAAACTTCGATGCGATTCTTTTGCTAGGTAGCATGATATAATTCAAAGTCGTTTTCCCCCTAACCCAGGCTATTGATCTTTCAAAAAAAGTTGTTCAATCACCAACATCGGGTAGTGAAAGAACTTGAATCACTTTGGTGCTACCCGTCGATAGGATTGCCTTGCAGTTATGCTTTTGGTGCCAAATGATTCCGTGTTGTGTGTATCACTACCAGAGCATTTGAGTTAGCCCACACATTTTGCTACTAGTTTTGAAAATTCAACTTCATCTGATTCACCCAAAATTTTACCTTCTATCGGCTACTAAAGTGATTCAAGTAGTCAAAGTTCTACATAGTTGTGTAAATTTTATTGTTAAATAATTTCAGGTTTTGCGTATTATTTCTAGAGCGTCTGGGTTGGCCCACAAGTTTTGCTCCTAGTTGTGAAAAGTCAAATTTATCCGATTTTGTTGAAATTTTACGAGCTGGTGCAGAACTTTGAATTGATCTTGTTGATGGGTAGCACAAAGTGATTTGAGTTCATTTTCACCTTCGATTGGGGCTATCGAACTACAAGATAAAGTTTTCTTTAAGTTGTCAACATCAGAGGGGAAAACAAACTTGAATCACTTCACGCTACTCGTCGATAGGATTACCTAGAAGTTCTGGACATGTTCGTAAAATTTCGTGTGAAATGATTCTTGGTTGTGCTTATCACTACCAGAACATTTGGATCAGCCAATAGGTTTTGTTCCTAGTTGTGAAAAGTCACTTCATTTGATTGGGCCAAAATTTTACGAGCATGTGCAGAACTTAAAACCGAACTGGTTGATGTATAGCATGAAGTGATTCAAGTTCATTTTCACCTTCAATTGAGGCAACTAAACTTCTACATAATATTGTCTTTCAGTCGTAAACATACGGAGGCAAACAAACTTAAATCACTTTGTGCTTCTCATCAATAGGATCACCTCAAAGTTTTGCACAGGCTTGTAAATTTTCGTGCGGAATGACTACCAGAGGGTTTGGTGTACATGTTTTGCTCATAGTTTTTAAAATTAATCTTTATCCGATTCACCCTTGATCGGGGTTACCGTACATGTTTTACATGCACGTATAGAACTTCGACGCAATATTGTGAATGGGTAGAACGAAGTGATTTGAGTTCATTCCCCCCCATCCCTAAAAAAAAATTGGGGCTACTGAACTTTTATAAAAAGTTGTCGTTCAGTCGTCAATATCGGGTGGCAATTGAACTTGAATCATTTCATGCTACCCGTTGATAGAATGGCCTCAAAGTTCTGCAGAGCCTCGTAAATTTTCTTGTAAAACGATTATGGATTTTGCATACCATTACCAGAGTGTTTGGGTCAGCCCATGAGTTTTTCTCCTAGTTGTGAAAAGTCAAATTTATCTGATTTGGCCAAAATTTTGCGAGCTAGTGCAAAACTTAGAATTAATCCTGCCGATGGGTAGCACGAAGTGATTCTAGATTGTTTTCAACTTTGGTTGGGGCTACCGAACTTCAAGATAGGGTTGTCTTTCAATCGTCAACATTGGGAGGCAAATAAACTTGAATCACTTTATGCTACTCGTCGATAGGATTGCCTAGATGTTCTACACGGGCTCGTAAATTTTCTTGCAAAATGATTCTTGAATCTCACTACTAGAATGTTTGGGTTGGCCCACAGGTTTTGCTCCTAGTTGTGAAAGGTGTTGGGATTATGCCTTGAATTTCAATGATTTTATACATCTATGTTGACATTCAAATGTTTGTTATGAATATAGATGTTATTGAGCAGATAGGACATAAAATGTGGATATGGGTGTGAGTAACATGGTTATCTATTGTAACAAATACTACCTAAACTAATAAATAATATTTGCTACGTTTTAACTTGCAAGTGCACAAGATCAAACGATAGTATAATGTGGCAAATACAAGATCATTCACATGAAGATTGTTGATTTCTCTTAGATTTTAAATTAAATATCTAAATTCTCTCGAATTGATATTATGAAAAAGAAATAAAGATAAATGAAAATTTAGGGCTTTGATATCCACCACTAATCATGCTCAATTAATATAACAATATGCCAATGTTTCAATCATATTATGAGTACTCAAGGGCATGGGTGAAACTTCCCTAAAATTAGCCTTGGCTAATCCGGTAGAAGTCACTAGCAATTTACCCGTATGAGCCAACTTATGACCAAACGGGAAATCACCCTTACAAAAATGTTAGAGTAAATGCTAGGGAATGCGAATAAATCTGAGTTATTATAATTCATCAAGTAAGAACATGAAGCAACTAAATAGTAAAGACAAATCTCTAATTATAAGTAAAGCATAACCAGTCAAGTAGTAGCATCTCTTGCCACTTCCATAGTAGTAAACTAGGCTACGTAAGGAATAATAACCACGTAAGTCTAACGACTTAGTAAGTAAACTTCATCCTTAGGTATGACATGAGCTTAGTTAATGAAAATAAACGTGCAATTTGAGTAATAACCAAAAGAGGGCATTACCTTCGTTAATACACCATTCGATAGGTTTTAGGGTTTTCAAAGCTTATAGTGTAGAACCGGCGATAATTACCTAATTGTTTTTAATGCAAAAAAAAGCTAATGCATTACAAGTCATAACTCTCATACATGGTCTACGAGATATTACCCATTCTCAGTAGGGTTGGTGTTGTCCCGAGGAACCTATAATACAATGCCAGTGCCCCAGCTATTGCACAACATACTGTACGTAAGATTAGTGGCACGATTGAGTCCGACCTCGAGTGGCCCACACCAACTAATGATGATTGTCCTATAGTGACTGAACGATTGGGAATGGTTGCACCAGGGTCACAAAACCAATGGATCCAAAGCCCTGTACAACACACACATTTGACCATAATACACAGTTTATATAGTAAACCCATGGCCATTTATACCGCACGTACTGGTGTACCATATCTTATGATACATCTTAATAGTTTAATTAATAACGCAGTTACCAAGAAATTACAGAAAGTAGGCATACTCATATCACACTCGTGGTTAGTCAACTGACATATCCCACATTTTACATAAAAATGGTGTAAGTGTCTACTTACCTCGCACATTCAAGCGAATTCTTGATGAAGCTAAGTCCTATCATAATGGATACAAGACACCATCATTCTAGGCCCTATTTAACCTAAAAAAATGTAGCTAGGCTAAAGTACACATGTAAAACTCAAAACTAGTGTTTTGCCCATTGACCGTATGTCCGGCCTCGATGGCGTACGTCCGCTAAGTGTGTTAAGCACACCGTTTTAAGATTCGAATAGTGCATGGCTCCTATAGCACTTCTAGACCTCTAAACCTCCTCTAAGCATATAAAAGAGCACATGCAACGTAAGAAATCACAACACAATGAGATTTTGAAAGAGTCATTTGAAAACATTATCATTTCTAAGAAGGAACTTGATGACCACTTGGAAAACTCCACAAGGCATAAAACAAAGGCTACAATAGTGTTAAATACAAGGGAAACAAGAATTACCCCGAAGTTGAGCATGGACATGGTCTCCCCTTCTTGGAAACTCCTCTTTGAAGCACTATTTTCTCACCAAACTCTCTCTTAAAATGAGGAAAGGGGTTCTGGCATCCTAGGGGCACACCAGAGGGTGGAAATGGGCCTTTATCACATCCCGAACGCGTGGAGTATGCTCATCAAAATCCGTCACCACGAGTCTTCTCTCCATTATGACTCAATGCCCCCTTTAATCGTCCTTGAACCGTCAGTAAGCCTTATACTTTCAGAAATAGGTATGGTCATAGACGAAGTTGGCATCGTCCATATCTATGGCACAACTACCCTTTACCACCAAGGCCTCAGAGCCTAGCTTGCCCGTTGGAGCTACTGGGACCTCAGGGTCTGGTCCCTCTGTTGTGGCCTCCTCCATGTCCGTGTCCATCCTGGACTTTGGGTCTTGGGTGAACTACGGCTCACGCTGGAGTCTGTGGGACCATGTACAAGATGAGATGGATGCAACCGCACTCGCTTTTGTCCGTGCCATCCCTTTGCATCGAAAATTCTAATTAAGACCATCTCTCACACAAAATCCTACCCCATGCAAGCTATCCTACATGCCAAGATGAGGTGTACGGAAGACTCTGAAGGCAATTTAGAATTTGTGAGTCATTAAATGGTTTGAAAGTGCCTAAAAGAATTAGGGTGCTTGGATTTATGGCCGATGTCAAGGATCAAAGAGTGCCTAGACAATTTATCGAGTGATTAGGTTAGGAATTTTAGCCTTAAGGTCTTGGTATCTTAGAAAATTGTCACCGAAGCAAAAGTATCTAAACTAGGGCTCTTTAGGAGTATCAAACGTTCAAGATTTCAATTAGCTAAGTAGACATGAAATACTTAGCATTGAATTAGGGCTCATTAAACCAAGATAGGTTACAGAAGTCAAAATTGCCGTGCTAGGAAAAGAAAGGCATTTTGGTCATTATTTCAAGGTCAGGTCCGTGAACTGAATTCTTGCTAAGAGAGTTTATTGTTACCATTTGACAAACAAGGTGGGTTTGGTTTTACGGAATCAATCCTAGGGCAAAAACCCTATCCTTAGGGGTGGGAGATATTTTGGTAATTTTACAAACTTGAGCAAAATTCTGAACTTAAGAGTTGAGATCGTAGATTGGGGTTCCAATTATGAGTATTGGGTTCCAATTGGTCTAAATGACCCAATGTAAACCTCAAAATGGACATAATCCGAATTTAGGCAAAAATCCCTAAATTCAAGAACTAGGGTTTGGGCTTTCTAAAATCAATCAATTTTGGGCAATGGGTGGCATGGGTTTTGTTCCTAAGTCATTATGGAAGAGATTAGGCTTCAATCCATGCATCAATTGCATGAGAAAATGGAAGAAATTCAAGGGTTTCGAATTTTAGAGCAAAAGCCCCAACTCTAAAAACTCCAATCCAATCTGTTCAAATGCAAGAATGCAACCCTATACATCCTAAAATGTGGTCCTAGTTCACAACCAAGCCATCTAAGTGCATGAAATGCAAAAGAACATAAGATTTAAAACTCAAACCCTAAGTTGCGAAAATTTGGGAAAAAGCTTGGAAAATAGCATACCTCGATTTTAATTCGAAATGTGGGCTTGAAAATCTTTGGAAACCATAGAGACTTGGCCGAAATCCTCGTTGAGAGTGTTTGGCTTGAGAGAAAATAGTGAAAAATGGAATAAATAGTGTTTAGGGTATGTTCGGCCGTTTTAAAGGGAATATGCGTTAAGGCGTACGTCCGGGCTCGGACGCATACGTCCGCTTTAACCCTAAAACCCTCTTTTTTTTTTTTTTTGAAAGCTTTCTAGCAATTTGTAAGGCTTAGAAAATAACAATTAAGAGTAAACGAGGCATGTCAAAATGATTTTATTTCTCTGAAATTCGGGGTACAGTGAAAATTTCTTTGTACCTTACAATCAACCCCAGATTCCCCAAATGCAAAACTAGTTATCTAACATCTAAGGATTACTACCCCAAGACCTATCATTCCTCGGACGAGTCCTCAGACGGGTCTTCCTCATCCTTAACCAGTGCCTCATAGTCCTTGTTGATACTGGAGAGAAATGCAGTCCTTTGTCGTTTATATCCTTCTGGTAATGCTCCTATCTTCAACAATCGGATTTCTTCTAGTTCCATTTAGGCGTATTCATTCGAAATCTGAGTCAGATGAGCATGCATTGCTCGCTTCCTTTCGTCACTGAGATAAGGTTTAAACCTTTCAGGGATAGGTGGAAAATCTCGTATTGCCGAGACACTACGATACTTAGGTATGGTTGGTCTCTTCTTAGTTGCTGTGTGTGCCTCCTTTCCTCAATTGGCTTAGGGACAGGTGAAGACTTCGGCTCTGGTTAGCTTGGGTTGAAACCCAGTGTTCACCATAGCGAGGCTGGTATCTAGGTGCATAAGGCCCGAACTTAGCTGGCCACTCACAAATAGTTGGTAGGTATCTACAATCATCGCGCAATTGAGTATAAAGCAAGATCAGGTGCCTATGATGCAGAACAGGTGATCCCATTCATCCCAAGTCAAACAACCAAATTGGTCGTCGCAATGGCCTGCACCCACAAACAAGGGAACTAATCATATCCTATGCTCCAGTTCTTTAAGATCAAGCCTAGATACTACATTCTATTCTCAGATTTACAATTAAGGTCGGCAAGACCGTACGCTCTGATACCATACTGTAACGCCCCCAAAATTAGCCTTGACTAATCCGGTAGAGTCACTAGCAATTTACCCGTTCAAGCCAACTTGTGACCAAATGGGAAATCACCCTTATAAAAACGTCAGAGTAAATGATAGGGAAGGTGAATAAATATGAGTTACTATAATTCATCAAGTAAGAACATGGAGCTACTAAATAGTAAAGACAAACCTATAATTATAAGTAAAGTATAATCAGTCAAGTAGTAGCATCTCTTGCCACTTCCATAGCAGTAAACTAGGCTACCTAAGGAATACTAACCACGTAAGTCTAATGACTTAATAAGTAAACCTTACACTTAGGTATGACATGAGCCTAGTTAATGAAAGTAAACGTGCAATTTGAGTAATAACCAAAAGAGGACATTATCTCTATTGATACACCATTCGATATGTTTTAGGGTTTTCAAAGCTTATGGTGTAGAACCAGCGATAATTACCTAATTGTTTTTTAATGCAGAAAAAGGCTAATGCATTACAAAGTCATAACTCTCATGCAAGGTCTATCCAAGGTATTACCCTTTCTCAGTAGGGTTGGTGCTGTTCCGAGGGATCTATATAGTACAATGCCAATACCCCAGCCATTGCACAATATACCATATGTAAGATTAGTGGCACGATTGAGTCCGACCTTGAGTGGCCCACACCAACTAATAATGTTCATCCTATAGTAACCGAACCATTGGGAATGGTTGCACGAGGGTCACGAAATCAATGGATCCAAAGCCCCGTACAATACGCACATTTGACCATAATACATAGTTTATATAGTAAGCCTATGGTCATTTATACTGCACGTACCAGCGTATCATGTCTTACGATGCATCTTAAAAGTTTAATTAATAACACAGTTACCAAGTAATTACAGAAAATAGGCATGCTCATATTAGACTTGTGGTAAGTTAACTGACATATCCCACGTTTTACGTAAAAAGGGTGTAAGTGTCTACTTACCTTGCACATTCAAGTGAATCCTCTGATGAAGCTAAGTCCTGTCATAACGGATACAAGACATCGTAATTTTAGGCCTTATTTAACCTAAAAAAATGTAGCTTGAAACTCAAAACTAGTGTTCTGCCCACTAACCGTATGTCTGACCTCGATGGCATACGTCCGCTTAGTATGTTAAGCACAACGTTTTAATATTCGAACAATGTATGACTCCTATAGCACTTCTAGATCTCTAAACCCCCTCTAAGCAAATAAAATAGCACATGCAATGTAAGAAATCACAATACAATGGGATTTTGAAAGAGTCATTTGAAAACATTATCATTTCTAAGAAGGAACTTGATAAACACTTGGAAAACTCCACAAGGCATAAAACAAAGGCTACAATAGTGTTAAATACAAGGGAAACAAGAATTAACCCGAAGTTGCACATGGACATGGTCTCCCCTTCTTGGAAACTCCTCTTTGAAGCACCCTTTTCTCACCAAACTCTCTCTTAAAACGTGGAAAGGGGTTCTAGTAGCCTAGGGGCACACCAAAGGGTGGAAATGGGCGTGAGAAATGAGAGGTGGGGGTGGGTATTTATAGGGAAAGTCTGCCACCAACTCTTTGTCAGACTAGCGGATGTCCGGCAACCCTAGCATACGTCCGTGGTTCTTGCATAGTGGTCCAAAGAGTGTCTTGTACATCCGGTATTACCCAAAGGGTATTCAAAAAGTAGCGTATGTTCGGTGGTCCCACGTACATCCGCTAGTATGGTTTGTAGTGCGTACGTCTAATGGTCCACCCACGTATGTCCGCACTACAAACAGCAGCGTACGTCCGCCTCCTAAGGGTCAGCGCTTGGCTTCTATTTTCTAAAGGTTCAAAGTGTGTTTAGGTTAACACTAAGGGTCCTAGGCCTTGTCTAAGCAACTTTATCAAAGGCTCTTGTTAAACACTCTAGTGGAAAGGATCTCCTTAAATAAAAGATTTGTTTTTATCGGGGTATTACAATGGGTGTATACTCCATATGTTATAGATTTCCCTAAGCAACAAATTAGGCATGAATGTATACTCTAATTCTTTTCTTTCTTAAAGGATTTAGCATGGGTGTATAATAAGTTGTTCTTTAAGAAAACATAAATCCAAGAAAATCAACAAACACATGAGACCTAGGGCATGGGTGTATACTCCTAGTTTCCCATGTTGATTAACCCAAGAACCTATGAGGAGATTTTTTTGTTACTCTATTAAGCCTAGGAATTGATCATCTAAATTGAATTAAATAATAAATCCATACTACATGCATATGTTGTCCAAACACATTTACATAAGGAATTTCAATAAAATAGGAATTAATCAAGTTAAGTATCACAATATGATTATCACAACTGCGCCAATATTGAAATATTAAAGGAACATAATTAGGGCTTCAATCTAGCCTACTAAAGAGTTAGTTACACATGATTAAAATAAAACTAAAAGGAAAGGGAAAAGAAAGAACCGAAAACCGCTAATAGAAGTAGCCTTCAATTCCTCTCCCCAAGATTGTTTATATTTTGTCTCTAGAATTGTGTGTGTATTCTAGAGGCTTAGTAGTCTATTATAGACTTTCAAAGAAGACTCTAGAAACCCTAAAAACCCAAGAAAATTTGTAGGTTTCAGTCCTAGTACAACTAGGACTTGTAAAATCTAATATGGTTGATGTGGTATTTTTGTGATAAAAAATATCAAAAATAAAAATTACCACTCGCAATAGTACAAATCCTATAGGATAGGGCTATATTGAGGGTGTTGAATCTCAAGAACTGCAGGGGTTTTGTTATCAAATTTGTAAGAATTAAAGTTGCTTAATAAAAAAGAGATTGATTTGTTTGCGTAAATTTAAAGTGCATAAAATAAACGTAAAACTAAGAGTGAATATATGAGAGAGAGAATAGGGTATTGATTTTACCACGATTTGCACATCAATGGTTAACTATATTTAATTCCAAAAATTCATTTTATGCATGTTATAAATAAACAAGAAAACACCTTATTAAAGAATGTGAATAATTCATCTTTGGTTGACACGGATTGTCCACCTAACCATTAAGATGAAGTGCAACCTGTCTTTCCTAAGTATGAATTATTTAATTTTTTAATAAGTTTCATACAATCAATGGAATAGCATAACCCATCTTCGGTTGGCACGGATCGTCTACCTAAATTACACTCTACTAAGATGTAGTACGATCCATCTTTCCTAGGCATGGCCAATCATATGTCGATTAAAAACTATTACATAACCATTAATCTTATGATCACAAAAAATAAGAATAATTTGAGTTCAATAAAAATAAAAGACTTTCTAAGACAAGATAATAATTTCACTAATATTGATTTGAAATTAATAACAATTGCTTTTAAAATTAAGAACAAAAATTAATGGTTGCAATTCTCATAATTATACAATCAATATGCATAAATTGAAAAACTAGAAATCAAATACAATCAAACCATTGTATTTGGAAAAGATTACATCAATACCCCACAAAGGGTTTTAGCTGCTCATGATCTTCTAGGCTCCAAAGAAAATTTTCTGAATTTTTTGCTCTAGGAAGCAGTCTCTCTTTTTTACAAGTTAGGAGGCATATTTATAGGGACTAGGAAAACCATAGAAACCCTAAAAATCCTAAATAAAATCGTAGGTCAGTCTCCCAGTTCAAGTGGGAGACTAAAAACCTAGTTCATGCTATCAAAAGGGCACTTGCTATATTGTACATGCCCGAGTGCGCTTGAGCGCAGTGCGCTGAGCTTAGCAGATGTGTACGCGAGTGCAGGTGTGCCCTCGATACTAGGCTGCATGCACTCGAGTGCATGTGCACTCAATCCCAAGTGCAGCTACACACGATCTTGGTACTAGAATGGCTCCAATTTGCCCTTTTGAGCCCAATTTTCAATGGAATTCTTGCATTTGACCTAAAACACAAAAACAAAACAAAATCAAACATATAACAATGCTAAGGAATTAACATATGTGAGTTAAAGGGCTTGAATGTACAACATTCAGAGCTTATTAGAAGTCTGGCTGCCTATGATTTTCCTCCAACACACGAGTGCACTCGATCGCTTCCCGTGTGCGCTCAATCGCAGAAGTGCGATTGATCCTTCTTCTAACACGCGCAAGCGCATGCTTCGCACGATCCATGGCTTGGGCGCTTGAGCATTGGTGCACTCGAGCTTAGGCTTCCTGCACTCGATCACTCTGATAGAATGCAAAATACCTGAAATCGCCATTTTATGCTCCAATTTTCAAAATTGATTTCTTTTCTCCAAAATCATGTAACGACACAAAAAACACAAAAAGAAAGTAAAATAGAACAAGATAGATCGTATTCCATAATTCTTGTATCCTTATAAAGTATAAAGTTTGCTGTCAATAAATGGAATTTGGCATTCCATTTTGAGTAAAAATGTTACATATCGAATCTTGGTGATCTACCATGATTGAGTGAAGCAGTCTTCAGGATTGATGTGTAGTGTGCTGAGAACCTAAGGCACTGAACCGACCAAAGAGTTTTCTTCTCATAAAGATATTGTATAATGAGAAAAGACAATAAACTCCTTAGAGGCTATTTAGACATTGATTCTAAATCTTGAGAAGTTTATGAACTCAGATGTGAAATGATGATTACTTTGACGTATCATAGAGTGAGACCTATCGTTGGTTAACAAAACTCAATACGTTGGGTAATTGCATCTAATATTGTGGGAACACTAACTTTAAGAAGGAATCCAAATCCTTTGTTGATAAACAAAGAGACAAGAAATTGTCCTTTGAGATAGATTTTATGGATATTATTCTCAAAGTTTTTGGCCAAACCATTTTGGTTGGTGTGACAACCTGCTTAATAAAAACATAACTAATATATATATATATATTAAAGAAGCATTACCCACAACAAGCGGACTGTCACAGTGGCATGGCGATACTGCAGTATGCCACAAACTCATACATTAACCTGATTGACAATATAATATGCCACACAAAGTGTTGCACAAATTTAATTGTACTTGCCAATTGCACGAGTCGTTAAGCGATTAGCAAAAAGTAAGTACGAGGTCGATTCGTTAAAACCAATTTAAATTGCCTAAACTAATAATATCTTAACCTAGTTCCAATATCAAACAGTTGGTGTGCATTAGAAATAAAGGCTAAATTAAATGCAATAAAACAAAGAAATACAAACTTAAGGTCTAGAATCCACCTCACCACAATTAATTAACATATAGTCGTGCTTAGTTCATACTCAATAACGATTATGCTACTAGGCATATTCTGAGCGCTAACACAATGTTCATATTTCCGTCTATCGATAAAGCACATATGTATATTCTATTGTTATTACAAAATCTTGTCGAACTAATTGAGACAAACATTGTTTTAAGCGGTCACAATGGATATTGGTCCAAGACAAATCATCCGATGTATCTCCGGTTGCAACCAATGTTGATGTTTAACGATTTGTAAATAATAATCAACACACTTTTGTCACTAAAATGTATGGAAACGAATATACATAAAATTAAATGACAGAAATAGTATTAAATTAAGCATAACAACATGAACATAAATAAATGGTGAGGCTTCATGTTCAACCTTAGTTGAAGATTAGCCTATAATCATAACAAGAAACAAAAGAAAAAAGAAAAGAAAGCATTAAATATTAATTAAATTATATAAAGAGTGACGTTTAGAGGAGCTCAAAATTGCCAAACCCAGTCCCAGCTCCCAAAGGCGCCTCCCAAACGTGAATTGAAATGAAAACAACGAAGTCCTATTTATGGACAAAATAAAATGTGCTGCCATGTCAGGGGTGCATTCGATCGCAGGAGGTGCGATCGATCGCAGTCCTGCATGCGTTCGATCTCAGTCCTGCGTGCGTTCAATTGTGTACTTGTGCATTCGACCGTACTGTGTTCGATCGCAATGTTTGCGATCGATCGTAGATAACTGCCTCTGAATTCCCACGGTGCATGTGTTGAAGCGATGGAGCATAGGGTCGGCTAAGGCAACACGAGGATTACGGCTGATGTGGAGTGTGCTCGATCGTGGCCTGTGCACTCGATCGCGGTTGTGCACGATCGCAGATCTTGTGCGATCGAACGCACTTCCAGGGGCTTGATATGCATCTTGGCCATTTCTTCCCTTTAAGCCACGTTTTCATGACAAGGACCTACAACACAACACAACACTAAAACAACAAAAAACATAAGATATTAACACAACTAAGAGCCTAACAAACATAAGTTAAGGGGGGTCCAATATACAATATTTGATACCGATCACAAAGGTACATGCATGATCAATGATTCATTAGAGTCCGTATCTTTGTTACAGAAAATAAATAATGTTAGACATATATAACACATCCGAGTTGATTAATATATCTAAGTGATTAAAACTTACATACAAAAGAATGGCTATACAAAAGTATCTCATGCAACATGAGCCATATACAAAATAACAAGGTCTAAGCATATACACGAATGCTCTACAAAATAGGGCTATCAATTAGTCCAATAAAATATACATCTGATGCATTTATGCCTCAAATTTCATAGTAACCTGGATACATTGCCACTTTGTCATTGCCTATGGTTCCTGCATTTGCATTAACATCAACAACATCGTCTACACCACGGGAACCCATGATACAGACAAAATCATGAACCCGCTATCTCTAGAAAAAAGTGACCTTAGCAGTATGGAACTTACTAGGCTTTCCAATATAAATCATCAATTGAAAACATACTAAGTTAGCTGTGAGAATATACGTAAGCCCGATCTTCCGCTCTCGAAATAGGCGCATACTAATCTATCTAACTTCATACATACTTACAAATTATATAGTTTAGCAATAAAACATATTGAAAGTCATCATGCATCATCAATCTGTAATGATGTACATATGCACGATTACATCTCCCGTCTCGTATGCATACTAATACGTCTAGCATAAAAATCATTTGAAAGCATTATAAATCATTATATGCAACCATTTATAACGATATGTATTATGCAGTTGCATCTCCTGCACATAAGTATACGGATACGTCTAGTATAAAAACTCATATAAAACCAACACATCATCATAAAATCATATGCTATGCATACTTATGCAACATTATTTCCTTCATATCATCTATACACATACATATATAACATCATCTCTTTCATATCATCCGTCATACATATATAAATATATAACATCATCTCTTTCATATCATCCGCCATTCATATATCCATGTATAACATCATTTCCTTCATATCATCCATGCTCATGCTCATACCATAAATGCTCATATGCTATTTAAGAATCATTTCATAAAATCATAGAAACATGTCGTAACCATTCGTATCATCAAAATATTCTTAACATAATTATTATTTCATCTTGTAATCTTATAAAAGCTCATAGAAACATTTCATCAAAATATTTCATGACACATCATTAAAATAACAAAGTATCATAAAACATATTTTAAACCTTAAAACATAGCATCTTTTGCCCAGTAAGTAAAATACTTACATAGATTTGTTTGGGTTCTTTTAGCAACCTTGACCCACTTGCGAATACCTATGTATTTACATGATAAACGCATAGTTAAACTCTATTTTTGGCTTTAACCACCCAACTTCATTAAAATACTTGAATCCCATAAGCATCTCTCACTACAAGGGAACCCATAGAATTCTAGGGCTTACTTTGACAATATTTTCATTATAACACTAACTCATGTAGAATTTAGAGGGTTAGACACTTCAAAAATACCAAAATCAAAACTTAGTCAAGACTAGGGTTTTGGGTCTTACCTTGATCTTTGATGAAGTTTGAAGTCTCAAGCCACACAACTTCAACCCAATGCTCAAGGAATGTTTAGAAGTCCTCTAAACACAATAACCCCAAAGAATTTGAGAGATTGAGCAAAACCTTAAAAAATCTAAGTCAAACTAGGAAAAGTAAAGGTTTATAGATTTACTTCAAACCAATCAGTGCAAATAATGATCTAACCTCAAGGAACATGTCTCTAGGTTGGATTTGTCTTTGGAAACTTCAAATAATCAATACCCAAGGTTTGAGTACAAACCATAGAAGAGAGAGAGAGGAGGAGAAAATCGGGTGGAAGAATGAGAAATGGGGAGAAAATGAATTGAATTCACAATTCAACACTTTTATAGTTAGCAGGTGCCCCGTCCGGACGGCCTGCGAACAGGCTCTGAATGGGCAACACTGACCTCTTCTCCGTCTGGACACCTCTCTTCCCCATCTGAACGGGCAAGATTGACCCAGTAGGTTTGGCCAGTTTTCAGGCCACAGAACTACATAGAATGATAGACTTATTTCCACTGTAAACATTTAAGTAAAAGTCCATTTATTTTTAAGTTTACATTGTAAATAAGGAAATACCCCCATTTGGATTCAAATAAAAATACTAGAAAAAAAAAAATCAAATTCCCAATAGATCGAAATCTAAAAATCCAGTTTTAATATAAAATATGATTTTCGGTAGTTCATGACAAAAGTTTCATCAATGTTCATCTATGTAAACCTCATCATAAAATCCCATAAAATCACAATTGACTGTCTAGCATACGAGGAGCAAATAGCAATAAAAATTATCATAAAAATATCAATAATTGAAAAAGTCATTTTCTAGACTTAGCCAAATTTAGAACTGACAGATTTTTCATCTAATTTTTTTGGGCGTTACAGTTGGCATGCCAAAATATATATACATGTGTTTGAGAATAACATAAAATCAGTGACTCAAGGATAAAGAGGTAGAGAATTAAGTGGCAATATCCTAAGCCTTAATTTTGCTATAGAATATTTCTTCCAGGAATCATAAGTCAAAAAGTCAAAGGATCAATTGTTTTAAATTAAAAATATTTATTGGAGTTCAATCACATTTGTTTAGTGGAATTAATAATGATTAGAATATTGTTGCATAATAAATGTTGGGGTGACATGATTAAAAACATATTTAAGCCGATAATATTTTTTCCTTTAGGTCCCTCACCAAGCTGATGTAATTTAACCATACGGCTTTCTTATTTATTGGGCTATGCGTTTTATTTAATTAAAACATGGGCTAAAGATATTATGTATAATTGGGTTTCGAACAAAATCTAGAGGCCCAATGGGATAAGTGGAAAAACATAAGGCCAGTGATTAATTAGGGGCCTATGTATGAGTGACAAGGAAAAAGGCTTGGGGTGAAACCCTAGCCCAATCCAAGGAGTAAGTGACTGTATGACTCATGGAGAATTCTCTATGGACCACATGGCCATATCATGGAGGCTAGGATTAATCCTGGCCATCCATGCTACTCTAATATCAACCATTGAATTGATATTACAGAGTATAAAAGAATTAGAACTGCTCATTTGTCCCACAATGCTTAAATCTAATTATCTGCCTCCCTACATTGCCTATAATTAGAAAGGAGCCTAGAGCTCTCAAATCATTCAATCAAGCTATTTTGATCATAATTTTCAAAAACTCTCTAAAAATTATATTAATTCTGTGTTAACTCACAAAGAACAAAAATTTAAGATTTGAAGAGCCAAGTAAGAGCCTACACTCTCTTGGTTATTATCAGTCATTGGTGAGAAGATTTGCAGGTTTCAATATCCCTAAGTTCTTTGAGTTCTTGAAGAAAAGAAGAACTTGTTCTTCATGTTCTCGATGTTCTGGAAAAAAGAAGTATTTGTTTTTCGTGATCTTGAAGAAGAATTTGTTCTTCGTGTTCTTGAACAATAAATAACACATTCTTGGAAAAGCAAAAAGGTTTTTGCCCAAAGCCATGAATGGCTATAGATTTCAAAGTAAGTGTTTTTCATTCTTTCAATTTAATTTTAAATAGGAACAGTTCTTCACATGTTCTTCATATAGGATCTTTGCAATCCTATTCCCAACAAAAAGTCAACTTCATTCGATTGGACCGAAATTTTATGAGCGTGCAAAACTTCATCCGATGGATAGCATGAAGTGATTCAAGTTCATTTTTACCTTCAATCGGGGCTATTGAACTTCCAAATAATGTTGTCTTTCAGTTGTAAATAGGGGGAGGCAAACAAACTTTAATCACTTCATGCTACTTGTCGATAGGATCACCTCGAAGTTCTGCACAGGGTCATAAATTTTTGTGCGTAATGATTCATGGTTGTGCAAATAACTACTAGAGGGTTTAAGTCGGCATACGAGTTTTGCTCATAGTTTTGTAAATTAACCTTCATTCGATTGGCCCGAAATTTTACGTGCGTGTCCAAAACTTCAAGGCAATATTGTCAATGGTAGAACAAATTTCGTAACCACCCCCCCAACCCCCCATCGAGGCTACTGAACTTCCAGAAATAGTTGTCGTTCAATCACCATCATTAGTTGCAAATGAACTCGAATCACTTTATGCAACCCATCAATAGGATTGTCTCAAAGTTCTGTATAGCCTCTAAATTTTCTTGTCAAATGATTCTGGGTTTTACGTATCACTACTAGAGCGTTTGGATCAGCCCATGGGCTTTGCTCCTAGTTGTGAAAAGTAAACTTTATTCAATTTGGCCAAAATCTTATGAGTTAGTGCAGAACTTTGAACCGATCCTTTCAATGGGTAGCACAAAGTGATTCGAGTTCGTCTTTACCATCGATTGAGGCTACCAAACTTCAAGATAAAGTTGTCTTTTAGTTGTGAACATAGGGGGAAGGGGGGTGCAAACAAACTTGAATCACTTTGTACTACTCATCAATCGGGCCTTGAAGTTCTACACACGCTCATAAATTTTCATGCAAAATGATAATGGGTTGTGCATATCACTAGTAGAGCGTTTGGGTTGGCCTAGAGGTTTTGCTCTTAGATGAAAAAAGTCAACTTCATCCAATTAACCCGCAATTTTATGAGGGTGGGTAGAACTTCGAGGCGATTCTTTCAGTGGGTAGCATGATGTAATTTGAGTTCGCTTCCCCCCATCCCCAACTCGAGCTACTGAACGTTCAGAAAAAGTTGTCATTCAGTTGTCAATATCAGGTGGTTAATAAACTCCAATTACTTCATGCTACCCGTCAATAGGATCGCCACAAAGTTCTACACTGGCTCATAAATTTTGGGGCCAAAAGATTCCTTGTTGTGCATATCACTACCAGAGCATTCCGATCGGCCCATGGGTTTTGCTCTTTGGTTTGAAAATTGAACTTCATTTGATTTGCCTGAAATTTTACGAGCATGCAAAACTTCGAAAAGGACTACCGAACTTCCAAATAAAGTTGTCTTTTAGTCGTAAACATCGGGGGCAGGCAAACAAACTTGAAACACTTGCGCTACTTGTCGATAGGATCGCCTCGAAGTTCTAGAGAGGCTCAAACACTCTAGATGTGATAAGTACAATCCATAATCATTTTGCACAAATTTACGAGTCTATGCAAAACTTCGAGACGATCCTATCAATGAGAAGCATAAATTAATTCAAGTTTGTTCCCCAACACCACCCCCTTCTCTTGATGTTTATGACTAAAAAGACAATTTTATCTAGAAGTCCGTTAGCCCCAATCAAAGATGAAAAATGAACTTAAATCACTTCGTGCTACCCATTGACCGGATTGGTTCAAAGTTCTAGAAGTTCAGTAGCCTTGGGCAGGGGGAAAATGAACTCAAATCATCTTAAACTTTATATTTGCACTTTGCAGTCAACTGTATATTTCATTTGCTAAGACTAACAATGGGCCTTTCACCTCGAGCTCTAACAAAAGAGAGGTGATAAGCTTCCACATAAGGGAAGAGAGCTGGGGGCCCCCATTAGGGAGAAGGCGAGAGAGCAAAAAGTAATTTTTCTGCGGATAGGAAAGAGGACATTGTACATTCAGAAAGTGCTTCAAATATTTCAAAAGTAGGGTGTCACCATATTTCCTGGATCACAGAAAAGATTGATCTATGTGACATGAATAGGAAGTGCACATAAATTTCTGATCTTCAACATCAAGGCCAGACCAAACCGATCTGCTCATAGATTTGACTCTGACAAGTCAAGTTCACAGCATATGGTTTCTGCAGGTTTAATAGTTACAACCAATATAAGAATTTAGAGGTGCTAGGTAGATGAACTGTCTCAGTTAAGAGCTGCAGCCTACCATATGTACTACGTCCATAGTGCTGCAGTAAGGCTGATATATTGAACTATTCTTTCACTTTTACTAAAGATTACAGATATAATACATTTAACCAATCCAATATGTGTATGATCAAGAATCAATGACAGTTGCAAGTCTAATTTTTGCTATTCAAACAGTGACTGGTGAGGGCGATGAAGTAGGGACCCGATTTTCCACCGGGATTTCAACAAATTCTGAGAGAATTGCCCGGAATTCATCCCCAGACATCGTTTCCTTCTCAAGGAGGACTTCCACTATCTTGTCAATGGCCTCACGGTTGTTCCTTACGTGGCTCAATGCAATTTCATATGCTTTGTCTGATATCCTCTTGATGGCATCGTCAATGTCTTCAGCAAGCTTCTCTGACATTGAGTTCCTCGCCATCATTCTCATGATGACATCCCCACTCTGGGCTGAGTCCATAAGTGACCACGGGCCAATTTCAGACATTCCAAATGTTGTTACCATCTGCAAACAGATAATCAAATCCCTCCATTAACTTTTTATGGTTAGGACAAAGGAAATGTTCGTTTTACGAGCTATTGGCTACAAAATTAAAGTAGGAAGCACCTAGATATATGCCTAGATAGAAGCGGAAAACCACACTTAAACTGAGAACCAAGCAATGTGTAACCTGTTTTGCCAAACCGGTAATCTGCTGCAAATCACCAGCTGCACCTGTTGTCACCTCTGGCTCACCAAAGATCACTTCCTCTGCAGCTCTGCCTCCTAGTCCACCAACAATTCGTGCAAAGAGCTGCTGCTTGGAGATCAGGGTAGGATCATCAGCAGGAATAAACCAGGTAAGACCCCGTGCCTGACCACGTGGAACTAGGGTCACTTTCTGAACAGCATCATGCCCAGGAGTCAAAGTCCTGCACGGAACAAAAGGATAAAAGCATATCATAAATTACTAGGTCACTTAAATTATGCTGGGGAAGACTATGGGTAGAACAGACAGAGAAGAGAAGAGACAAGTGATAGCATACAATATACTACGTGAAAATTATGGTGAGCTTTAGAAACTATGGAGGGTTATCAGTGGCACAAAGGTCAGAGAAGAGACTATCAGTGACTATGAAACCCACTCAGGCATTATAGTACCAAATAATGCCACTTCTATGCAAAATTGTAAATAACTTGGATCCTGTTCCAAGCTTGACTTGGATTACACTTATTAAGATTCAATAGTCATGCCATATCACATGTAAATTGTTCAACTTAAAATCCAATTCTTAAGATTCAATTTTAAATCTATGTAATTTAGGCTTCAGAAAGTTCGATCATATTAGCATTAAAAAGAAAAAGAATTAGATGTAAAAATTTAGAAGTTATTACCAATTTTATATAAATAATATGGCCTTTTAACAACAAATAAAGATAAGGTATCACTCCATACAAAATATAAATAAGCATGTGTACCCACCACCCCTATGGGATCGAGCCCATATCCACCTTTTCTTTTATTTTTTAGATAAGTAATAACCTTCCAGGCCTTGATTTAGGGGAGAGGAGATGCCATTTGGTCTAAGGACCATTGGCTATATTTTAAATATTCAATAGGAATATGGTTTTTAACTTTTGACACATTTCTTAAGAAACCCCTTTGATTTAAATCCACACAGATTATGGTATATGTGATGAATACTGCAAAACTCGCACCAGATTGAAAATTTGTACATTTAACCCCTATGGTCACAAGTGCTGCAACTCCTATCACGTATGCCACGTATGGCTGTGTGTTTGCAAGCAGGTGTCAATGCATGTGGAGAGAGGGGAAAACGTCCAGATAGTATATAGCTATGATATATATGACGGCAATATTGTGCAAAAAAAGTGAATTTCTTTTGGATGGTTTGGGGGGAGTTGAGCATATATTTGCTGCAATAAGCAAGGTGGCCGAAGCCTAAAATAATAGTTTGGATAGGCAAGCTAGTAGTTGTCTTGGTGGATTCAGATTACACAACTCCACCCCCAAAATTCCCTGATTCTCCACTTGAAAGGGATGTAATCAAACTTACTTCCGTTTCCCTCAAATGCTAAAAACTGCTTTACTTATTGGCAATTAATCCTGTTTATCTGCCCTAGTGGCATGATCATCTTTTTCATTCATAAGAAGTTGCAAGATCAATGCTACCAATACATATTTCACAGAAGTAACAGTAACTACATTCAGTGGAAGCCAAAGTGTGGGGATTTGGCAAGATCTCTGGTGGGGAATTGGTCCTTAAGAAAGCCTTTTCGGATTTATTTGGTATTGCGTGCACAAAGGGTGCTTTTGTAGTGGATCACTTGGAAAATCCTAGAGGTTCCCTTCAATGGAACTTGAACTTTGCTCGAATGACTCATCATTGGGAGGTGGATATCTTTGCCTAGTTTTTCTGGGTGTTGTATTTGGGGAAAGTGAGACGAAAAAGCAGCATTTCATTGTGGTATATTGGTTTTGCATGTGTAAAAGGAATGGAGAGTCTGTGATCTTTTTCATTGTGGGGTTGCTTGTGCTGTGTGGAATGTTTTCTTTCGTTGATTTGTGCTGTCTTGGGTTATGCCTAGACAAGTCGTCGATTTGTATGCTTGTTGGTCAACTACCGGCAACACTCAGAGCGCTATTGTGATACCTTCGTGTCTTTTGTGATTTCTTTGGAGGAAAAGGAATAAAGTTGAGTACCATGAGGAGAAGGAAGGAGATTAAGTTTCTATTTTTCAACACCCTATATCTTTGGATAGTTGCTTTTGAGTTTCCTTTGGTGAATAGATTTAGTTCTTTTGCTGAATTTAGGTTCTTTTTGCTCTCTTATGTACCTCTTATTTAATGATATATGTTCGTTTTTTAATTAAAAAAAAAAAAAAAAAAAACAGTAATTGTAACTACATTGTCAATGCCACAAGCTTTTGCTTTTTCCATCTGCAATTATTTTTTATTTGCAATTTTATGAGGAATAATAGAACCTTTGATGAAACTGTAAGCTACAAAGTATAGTGTATAAAGATTTGCAAGATCTGTTTACAAAAATGTTCTATGCTAAATCTGAATCAAACTTTTTGTTGCTACCATGAACCTTTAAGATCTCTGTTCTTCCCCGTATATCTGGAACATCAACAGTTACCTGCAATAGAGCACAAACTTCAGTACTTTCCCTATTAATAGGAGCAATAAACATTGATGGCATATCCTCACCTGTCTATCAAACCGTCCAGGCCTCAGTAAGGCAGAGTCGAGAATGTCTGCCCTGTTAGTTGCTGCAATAACGATGATACCAGTATTACCTTCGAAACCATCCATTTCTGTCAAAAGTTGGTTAAGAGTCTGTTCTCTTTCGTCATTCCCTCCACCAATTCCAGTTCCTCTTTGCCTTCCAACAGCATCAATTTCATCAACAAAAACAATGCAAGGAGCATTTTCCTTTGCCTTTTTGAAAAGATCACGGACTCGAGAGGCACCAACACCAACAAACATTTCTACAAACTCTGAACCTGAGATGGAGAAAAATGGAACACCAGCTTCACCAGCAATCGCCTTGGCTAGCAGAGTCTTTCCAGTACCAGGAGGACCGATAAGAAGAACCCCTTTTGGAATACGAGCCCCAACTGCTGTGAACCTTTCAGGCTTCTTCAGAAACTCCACCACCTCCATGAAATCCTGCTTAGCTTCATCTACTCCGGCAACATCATCAAATGTCACTCCAGTGTTTGGTTCCATTTGGAACTTGGCTTTAGATTGGCCAAAGGCAAGGGGGAATCCAGGTCCACCTGGACCACCCATGCCTCCAGATGAGCGCCTTGAGAGTAAGAATAGTCCACCAATTAAGATTAAAGGGAAAGCGAGATTCCCAATCAAATTGAATAACAGAGATCCAGAGTCTTCTTGGGCATTATGTGCCGCAAAGTCAATGTTCTTTTCCCTGAACTTCTGAAGGAGCTCCTGGCTGAGCCCTGGAAGCTGCACACGAACTCGCTGAACCCGGTTACCCAGTTCAGGAGAAACAGCCTCAACAATAGCTATGGTTCCATTCTCAAACAAATCAACCTTTTTCACTCTGTCCTTGTCCAAATACTCCAAAAACCTAGAATAAGACATCCTGGAGGAAGAAACCCCTTGGTCATCAGCCTTCGCATTCTCACTTCCCAGTAAAGCAGGCACACCAACTCCAACATTTCCAAGCAACAACTTTAGAAAGTCTCTCCTTCGTTCATAGTGCGTCTGGTCCAAAGATGCCTTTGCAAAAACTACTTTCGAGGCCTTACGAAATGATGGAAGGCTTGAAGAAGGAAAGACCAACTTCCCATAGATATCTTTGCTCAGACTTGATTTTGCACTCTGGGTAGAGAAACTATTCCCCACAAGGCATGCGGATAATGCTGCCATCCCTGAAACCAGAAAATGGAATTAAAAACTAAAAGAAAAAACACTGGTATTAGTGCTACATATAAACATGAATTTTATAAGCGATAACATATAGAATAAGACTAAGCCATCTAGTCAATGTGCATGAGAATAAACATTGACTTTGAGAAAACCATGCAAGGAAGAAGGAGCTTAGGTTAATAGTTGAAGCAACATGGACAGCTAATGGAAGTTATCCGACAGGTGCTTAATAGTTTCAAGAAAGGAGACATTTCTTTTACTTAAAGAACAAAATTCATTATAGATTACCATGACAAGAGTGAAATTGAAAACAGTTCAAGATTTTATCACAAGAAAATCAAGGGAAAGGAAGTCCTTTATCTACAATATAGTATTTCCAATAAACAAAAAGAGTAATAAACGACCACAACAAAAAGATGCCTTACACAGGCAAGTTTCTATACAAGGCAAACCGAAGAGTATATCAACAAAACCTCGAAACTTATGATACCTGGATCGTATCCATTAATATGTATTTTCAACAACATTGAATTTTATTTTTTCTTGTTCTTAATACTATCAGTTTATATTGGAAGAAAAAAAAAACACTTGAAATTAAATGCTAGAAAACTCAAAAGGAAAACAAAACTTGGGGTTAAGGTCCTGAGTAGCAGATTCCAAGTTTTCTTTCCTTTTCCTCTCCTACAGTAGTATTTGAGATACCATACAAAGGAATTAAAAATCAACTTCTGCAAATCATTCAATTTTTACTTTTTATACACTTACGATTTTTTTTGCGTAGATTTCTTATACACTATGTAATGATATGTATTTTGAAATTTCATTTCATTCTCTAAACCACTAATATACACATATCTATACAAGCAATTCTGCCACCACAAAAAGCTTGAAATTTGAAATATAGAGAGCTGGGAGAAATCATACACTGATACACACCACCAAACACAAACCGAACTGACAAAAAGGAAAAAAAAGAAAAAATGGTCATTAGCTCCAGATTGTAGCTCTCCATTGCCCACAAATAATTTGACCACAAAAATGAGATTTAACGACAATTCGAGTAAACTGAAGCCATATATAACATGAAGAAAATATTTTTCTCTTCTCAAAAATGAAAAAGAAAGATGAAACAATCTGACTATAAACCCATTTCAGATAAGAATACAAATTGATAGGAAAGAGAAGCAGAAGGGTGCACCTTGAAGCAGAAGGATTGGGAGTGGAGCAAGTGTGCGTGTGCCTGCGTTAGATAACAAGCTCTGGCCTTTCGGAAGCAGAGAGGACCTTTGGGGCGTAGACGGAGAGTCGAGTGTAATTTAGAGGAACTGGATGTGGTTTGCGGATGGTATACGTGGCGCGTTTGCAAAGGGCTACCTCTCCCGTTTTACTTGGTGAGATTTTTTTCTTATTTTCTCCTACTCTGCTTACGAAAGTCGGCGACAACAAACATTTTTCTTTATTTTTTTTTGGTGGGTTGGAAATTTGTAATGGCCGAGGATTTTCAAGAAAATGTTACACCCACACGTGTTGCATTTGTGACTTTTCGTATAAAAGAAAGATTACTAGCTAGTCTTCTTTTTATTTTTCAAGCTTTACATATTACATTTTTAAAGTAAATAGACTTGAGCTTGTTTAGAATTGTGTTTAAGAAATAGAGTTTTTAAGTAAAAAGAGTTATTAGGCAAAAGCTTTATTTTTAAGTTTTTGCCAAAAATACGTTTTAATTATTTTTAAACTTTTTTTACTCTCTTTTTTTTTTGTTAGAGGAAATAGTTCAGTCTCATTTATTGATAAACAAGTATAAAACTCAAATAATATAGAGCAAAAGCTCTAAAGTAACCACAACTAAAGCTACGAGATTGCAAGATGACGTATTACATTCCAGACTCATACAAAATCCGCTAACATATGATTAATTTTCAATTTAAATTGCAGATCTGTGTTAAACAGGCTCAAACCAATGCATAGCTACCTCTTATTCCTTAACAATGAGGGTAGAGAACCCCAAGCCAAAACTGATCATCCTCAACCCGAAAACCAAGATAATGTTCACATCCACAACCCAAATGTCTGGACCAAAGCAACAAACCCGAATGACATAAGGTGGGCAAATTGAGTGAGAGAGGACCGAGCATTATTACAAGCAAAAACAAAAACCGATTACAAGGAAACAAAAACAAGACAGAAATTACACTAAAAGGAAAAGCCAACCAAAATTACAAGGAAATAAGCAATATAGAAGCACATTAAGCAAATGACAGTTGTAACGCCCAAGAAAATTAGATGGAAAAACTTACCATTCTAAATTTGGCTATGTCTGAAAAATGATTTTTTTTTTTTCATTTATTGATATTGTCATGATAATTTTTATCGATAAACCCTCAACTTCTAAACATTCCTTGAGCGTTAGGTTGGAGTTTTGTGGCTTAGAACTTTGAATTTCATCCAAGATCAAGGTAAGACCCAAAACCCTAGTTTTTACTAAGTGGTGATTTAGTATTTTTGAAGTGTCTAACCCTCTAGATTCTCTATGAGTTAGTGTTATGAATGAAAATAATGTCAAAGGAAACTCTAGAATTCTATGGCTTTCCTTGTAGTGAGAGATGCTTGAGGATTCAAGTATATTGGTAAAATTTGAATTGTTAGAGGCTATAATAGAGTTTAACTATGTGTTTATTATGTAAATACATAGACGCACACAAATGGGTCAAAGTTACTAAGAGAACCCAAGCAAATCAAGATATGTATTTTACTTACTGAGTAAAAGATACTATGTTTTAAGGTTTAAAATATGTTTTATGATACTTTGTCAATTTAATGATGTTCCATGAAATATTTGATGAAAAGTTTTATGAGCATTTATGAGTCTACAAGATAAAATGATGATTATGATTTTATGAAATGATTTATAAATAGCATATGAGCATGGATGATATGAAGGAGATGATATATGTATATATGTATATATGTATATAAGTATGGCGGATGATATGAAGGAGATGATGTTGCATAAGCATGTATAGCATAAGATTTTATGATGATGTGATTGGTTTTATATGAGTTTTTACTAGGCGTATCCATATGTGTATGCACAGGAGATGTAACTGTGCATAATGTATATCGATATAAATAGTTGCATATGATGATTTTAATACTACACGTATCAGTATGCCTATGTGTAGGGGATATAACTGCCATAATGCATACCGTTATTGATGGTTGCATATGATGATTTTCCATATGTTTTATTGCTTAACTATGCTTATGGATTTGTGTTCACCAAAAATAGTGAATGCGCATGTTCTGAGAGTGGAAGATTGGGCTTATGTATACTCTCACATCTAATTTAGTATATTATCAAATAATGGTTTATTTTAGAAAGCTTAGTGAGTTCTATACTGCTGAGATCTCTATTTCATGGAGACGGTGGGCTCATGATTCCGCTTGTATCTTGGGTAGTGGTGATTCCCATGGTGCAGACGATGTTGTTGATGTTGATGCAAGTTCAAGAACCTTGAATGATGACCCAATGTCTATGTATTTGGGTTACTACGACGTCTAAAGCATCGATGCGTCAAATGTTTATTTTGTGGTCTAGTTGTTAGTCCTCTTTTGTAAGAGCATTCATGGATATGCTTAGATGTTTGTATTTTGTACATGGCTCGTGTCACATGTGACACTTTTGTATACCCATTCTTTTGTATGTAAAATATACTCACCTAGATGTACTAGTAAGCTCTGATGGGTTATGTATGTCTTTATGTTATTTATTTTCGCTACAAGATATGAACTATGATAAATCATTAATTATGCATATAGCTCTGTGTGGCTTATTATATTATCAATCAGGTTAATGTGTGGGCTTGTGGCATATTGCGGCATCGCCATGTCACTATGACAATCCACTTGTTGTGGGTTATTAATTTTAAAAAGAGAGTCTTTACACAAGTTTTAATTAAGTGGGTTGTGTAACGCCCCCAAAATTAGCCTCGGCTAATCCCGTGAAGTCACTTGCAATTCACCCATTTAAGCCAACTTGTGATCAAACGGGAAATCACCCTTATAAAACTGTCAAAGTAAATGGAAGGAAATGTGAATAAATATGAGTTACTATAATTTATCAAGTAAGAACATGAAGCTACTAAACAGTAAAGACAAACCTGTAATTATAAGTAAAGCCAAACCAGTTGGGCAACAACATCTCTTGCAACTCCCATAGCAATAAACCAGGCTACCTAGAGAATAATAACCTCGTAAGTCTAACGACTTAGTAAGTAAACCTTACAATTTAGGTATGACATGAGCCCAATTAATGAAAGCAAATGTGCAATTTGGGTATAGCCAAAAAGAAGGCATTAGCTTCACTAATACACAATTTGGTAGGTTTTAGGGTTTTCAAAACTTATGGTGTAGAACTGGCGATGATTACCTAAGTGCTTTAATTCAGAAAAAGGCTAGTGCATTATAAATCATGACTCTCATACATGATCTACTTGAGATATTACCTCTTCTCAGCAGGGTTGGTGTTGTCCCGAGGGACCTATAATACAATGCCAATGCCCCAACCATTGCACAATATACCGTACGTAACATTAGTGGCACGATCGAGTCTGAGCTCGAGTGGCTCATGTTGCACAAATTTAATTGTACTCACCAATTGCATGAGTCGTTAAGCAGTGTAGCGGGTGTTCAAGTGCGAGGTCGATCCCATAGAGAATCGTGTTTCGTTAAAAACCAAATTAAATTGCCTAAACTAATAATATCTTAACATAGTCCCAACATCAAACATATGGGGTGCAGAAAATAAAAACTAATTAAATTGCAATAAACAAAGAGATAAAAAATGACTAAAGTCCCAAATCCACCTCACAACAATTTAATCTACACATAATCATGCTAGTTCATATTTATTAAACGTCTATGCTACTAGGCATATTCTGAGTGCTAACACATTATTCATATTTTCATCTATTGATGAAGCTCATATGCATATCCTATTATTGTCACAAATCTTGTTGAACTACTCGAGGCAAACACTGTTTTAAGAGGTCACAACGGATATTGGTCCGAAGATGAATCATCCGATGTATCTCTGGTTGCAATGAGTGTTGGCGTTTAACGATTTGTAAACAACAATCAATATACTTTTGTCACTAAAATGTATTGAAACGAATAAACATAAATTTAAACGACAGAAAATATGAACTAAACATGAATATATATATATATAAACAAATCCATAGTGAAGGAAATAAGAGACTAAAATAAGATAACTAAAAGCATTAAATGATAAAATGACGTTTAAAGGGTTTTACAGTGATGAACGGGGAGGATTTAGGCTACAAGGGGCGCCTCCAAGCGTTTTCCAAACGTAAGGTTCGTTTACAAGAGAAAAGGGGATATTTATAGGCTAAATTTAGGGTTTCAGTGCTACTAGGTTAGATAAGGTGCGATCGATCGCTGGTTGCGATCAATCGCACTCGTGCATGAATTTTGGCATTTGATGGGCATAAGTGCGTTTGATCGCATGCAGTGTGATCAAGCACACTACCTTTAGAATTAGCCCTCACATGTGAAATACAAAGTTGTAGATCTTTGAGTTAGCTTTTCAAAGACACCAAGATCACCCCAATCGGAGTTCTATAACTCTAGATATGGCCGTTTTGGTGGGACTCATCGGGTGTGAATTATTGCTCGACTCAAATTGGCTGTCAAAGCTCCCGAATTGTCTTAAGCCCCAGAGTTGATGGCATTAGCCCCAAATGCAACTTAACAACCTGCAAAACACTAAAACACCAAAACTAAGCAAAACATTAGAAATTAACAAAGCTAAGAGCTTTACGAACATAAGTTAAGGGGGGTTAAATATACAATATTTGACACCGATCAAATACCCCCAAACTTACATTTTGCTAGTCCCTTAGCAAAACAAAAATGAAAACACAATAAAAATAATAAACATAAATCCACTTTCGTGGGAGAAACAATTGCGTTTAGCGTATGCAACAAGCCTTTTAAACCCCTAGAAATTCCCTAGTGGACGAGTGAAGTCTTGTGAGGGTTTTCCAAGAATGACACCCACAAATAATTATTTGGTACTATGTTATTAATGGACAAAGCCCTTTACACAAACACATGGTTCACACATCATTAGCAAATTTAACATGTTAAACATAAGAACCACATCATCTAGGCATCCAAACATCATTTTCACTCAAGGTTAGAAAATTGAGACAACACATGCTCTATGAAGTGCAAAGTGAACTAACAACAAGATCATAGGGTTTCAATTATTCCCAAAACGTGTATCCCCAAAAATCATAGGAAATGCAATGTGATTAAAACAATTGAGGCTTGAAATAAAAAATGTAATTTTTTTGTGTAGGCTGGGCAATGTTGACTCCCTTAAACTTCTAAATGACCTATGTAACGAGCGTTGGGCTAGTGACTCCCAAACCAGGCAATTTTGAGGCACTAGATGTAGAGACATCCCTAAGGGCTTAATTACTCAAGTCAAAAAGAGTTACGAAGCCTAACTAGCCATACAATTTTTTAGCTGAAATTTCTCATCTTTTGACGTGAACATTCATTGCTTGGCCAGGCAAGAGGTTCGGTTACTCAATAAAAAACTCAACTTATTACATTTTTTTTTGAATTTTTTATTTTTTATAGCCAAGGTTTATCATCACACATCACATCAATCTACGAATCTCAAGAAAAACACTCCTCAAGTCTAATTTCATACCCCACAATCTATATGCTAGTGTGCATGTGAAATAACAGTCAAACAAGTGGAGTCTCTCTAATCCAACACATGAATCAAAAATCGGGATTTCTAATGATATGCATTGTTCAAACAAGTTAAACACACTAATGACATGCAATCCTCAGTTACGATGTAAGTTGCCCAAATAACAACATAGCAACAAAAAGAAATTTTTTTATATACAGACAAAAACAAGCAAAACAACAAATAAAACGAACAGACAGACAGACAGAATGTTTGTCTCTACACCCCTAAACTTAAATGACACATTGTCCCCAATGTGGCAAGAAATACATTACAGTGGGATGAGAAACCGAAGAGTGCAAAGTCCAAGGCTGTAGTGACCCAAATTTCTAACTAGGTATAAGTGGCTTAGTTGGGGAAGTTGATTTGGGCTTTGGGTCACTAAGGCTGCTAGAGGGGTAATTTGGACCTTTGGGCAGACGTACGCTAGGTTAGGCGGACGTACGTTGTTGTCTGTAGTGTGGACGTACGCGGGGGGACCACCGGACGTACGCTCTTCAAACCGTACTGGCAGACATACGCGGGACCACCGGACGTACGCTACTTTTTGAATACCCTCTGGATAATACCTGGACGTACGAGACAGCCTTTGAATTATTGGGCAAGAACCACCGGACGTACGCCCCTTGGCCGGACGTCCGCTGCTTTTTGGGCCTATAAATAGAGCCCTACCCCCTCATATTTCAAACAATTTTCAAAATGCCCCTAGGTTGCCAAAGTATTTCCAGAGTGTTTCCAAGCTTAGTGAGTGTTTGGTGAGCATGTGTGCAAGGAGTTTGCAAGTTCGGAACGTTCGTGAAGCGGAACTCTTATAGTTTTGTTTCAAGGAGGTAATGTTCGATCCATAACTTTTATTTACATTGTTATGCTGCTTGATTATTGTCTAGATGTAGTGGTTAGCCTAGTTGCACCTTAAAACCTGCTTGGGTTAACGTTTGGTTAGTTTAGCGTTGTTACGTTGCATGGAAGTTTTAAACTGAACTAAAAGGGCTTTAGGTAGTACCCAGTAGCCCTAGGAGTTGGAGGATAGGCGGACAATGGAGAGAAAATGAGATTCTCCCTGAGAACCCATACAGCGGACGTACGGTGTCGAGACCTGATGTACGGCTTATCGTTGCACGGCGGATGTACGCACTTGAGCCTGGACATACGGTCACTGTATGGCAGGGAAACCCTATTTTTGCCAAATGTCCCATAGCTTATGTTTTCCTTGATTTAGGGTTGTTATAGTGGGATTAGGACTAATAGAAGGTTTTCCACAAATTTGGAGAACCTGGACCATTTGGAATTTTCAAAGACGCGTATCAACCCAGGTGAGTTTTAACTCACATAATGCGCATTATTATTTTGCATGCATTGCACGTTTATTTTGTGTATCAAGAAAACATGCATATTTTATAATTCTCACAGTTTGTACTTGTTGCACATGAACTCTGTCATTTTGAGAAAAACGTTGTGCTGAATTTGTTAACCAAGTGAGGCTTGTAAAAAGACATGCATATAAAATATAGACAAGATAATTTGCATCGTATGACATGGTACACCAGTACGTGCGGTAGTAATGGCCATGGGCTTACTATACATGTTAGCTTTATGGTCAAATGTGTGCATTATGTGAGGGCTATGGATCCATTGGTTTCATGACCTTGATGCAACCATTCCCAATGGTTTAGTCACTACAGGACGGATGTCATTAGTTGGTGTGGGCCACTCGGGGTTGGACTCGATCGTGCCACTAATGTTATGCACGGTATGTTATGTAATGGCTGGGCTCGACATTGTATTATAGGTCCCTCGGGACAGTATCAACCCTGCTGAGAAGGGGTAATATCTCGGGTAGACCATACTGTTGAACTATGACTATTGTTGAGACGATATGCATATATCATTCTTATACATATATCACGCATAAATAATCTGTATGGAGGAACTGTTTTGTTCAATAAATATTTGAGTTCATTTCAAAAAATTGGCATGAGCATTATCTGCGTTAAAAATCACTAAGTCTTAGACTTACCCTTTTGTTTATGTCTTTCCCCATCATTACGAATAATTGCGCAGTTTAGTTGCACTAGACGAGGATGCCATCGGAGGATACGTGGGTGATTGTTCAAAACATGATATGGGTAATTTTTGAGGACATGGACCTGGTTTGGCTTAGGACGATGTGGGAGAGTGGAAGATCTACCCGTGCAGACATGATCGAGATTCTGATCTCGTTAGCTTTGTTAAAACTTAGGTCTAGGCTTTGATCTGTTGATCTTTTGAGAACTATGCTGATGTAACATATTTTGGAATGTATTTGTTTATCTTATTGATGGTCTGATGACCGGTACATTGATGACTACTTGTTATGTTATGGATGTATCATTCTATCTCTGGTATTGTTTTGCGATGTTTTATTTACTATCTCTTAAATCCCATAGTCTTGGTAAAGTCTTCTCTGCAGTTTTCTCGTTAACGAGGAAAGTGATTTCCCGGAGGTCATGTGTTGGAGGGACATGGCTGGGATGGTGCACCGTGGGGTCAATTACTGGTTAATTGATATTCCCACTAGGCGGGGCGTCACAGTTGGTATTAGAGCACTTTGCTCTGAGAAGACTATAGGATAGAGGGAAAAAGGAGAACTTAGGCCATGATCACACTAGAGATTAGGCTAGATAAGCGATTAGGACTTAGCCTCTAGGTTTGTTCGCTTGGTTCTAGTAGAGTTGGTTCTAACTCTGCTCTTCGCTGTAGAGAATGCCGCCTCGAAGGAACCCTGTGACTAGACCTAATGCGTTGGAGATCGGAGAAGGAAGTGTTCACTTGGAGCCTGTGGCATTCCTGTTGAGGAGTCGACACTCCCTGGGAGTCAAGTGATGGAAGCAATCGGTTAGTTGGTTTTGACCATCGATCGCGATAGGGTTGCGAGATAGCCAGTTGAAGGAACTGGATGTTCATTAAAGGATTTCTAGTCATCACTCAGAGAGTTTTGATGGGAAAGGCGACCACACTAGTGCTGAGAATTGGTTTAGTAAGCCCATGACCATTATACTGCACGTACTGGTTTACCATGTCATACAATGTATCTTATCAATTGGTTATTAAAGTAGTTACTGTAACACTCTCAAAATTAACCTCAGCTAATCCGGTGGTGTCACTGGCAATTCACCCCGTTAAGTCAACTTGTGACCAAATGGATAATCGCCCTTATAAAAACATCAAAGTAAATGCAAAGAAAGGTGAATAACTCTGAGTTACTACAACCATCAAGTTTAAGAACATGGAGCAACTACGTAAAAGGACGAACTTGTATAGTAAGTAAAGCACAACCAAATGGTAGTGTCTCTTGCCACTGTTATAGCGACAACCCGATTACCTAGATAATAATAACCGCGTAAGTCTAATGACTTAGTAAGTAAACTCTACATTTCGGTATGACATGAGCCCAGTTAGTAAAAGTAAACGTGCAATTGAGTAATAACCAAAAAGAGGGCATTACCTCCGCTAATACACCATTTAACGGGTTTTTAGGGTTTTCAAAGCTCATGGTGTAAAACTGGCGATAACTACCTAAGTATTTTAATGCAGAAAAGCTAATGTATTATAAATCATAACTCTCATACATGGTCTACCCGAGATATTGTCCCTTCTCAGCAGGGTTGATACTGTCGAGGGACCTATAATACTATGCTAGTGCCTCAGCCATTATACAACATATTATATGTAACATTAGTGGCATGATCAGGTCTGACCCAGTGGCCCACACCAACTAATGATGTCCGTCCTGTAGTGACCGAACTATTGGGAATGGTTGCATCAAGGTCACGAAACCAATGAATCCACAACCCTCATATAATGCACACATTTTACCATAATATGCAGTTTATATAGTAAACCTATGGCTGTTCATACCGCACGTACTGGCGTACCATGTCTTACGATGCATCTTAGTAGTTTACTTAATAACACAGTTACTGAGTAGTTATAGAAAATAGACATGCTCATATCATACGCGTGGTCAGTCAACTGACATATCCCACAGTTTACGAAAAAGGGTGTAAGTGTTTACTTACCTCGTGCACTCGAGCGAATCGTCTGACCAAACTATTCCCTATTATAATGGATACAAGTCACCATTATTCTATGCCTTATGAATCCTAGAAACATGGCTAAGCTAAAGCATACACATGTGAAATCCAAAACTAGTGCTCTGCCCACTAACCGTACGTCCGGCTCGAGGGCATACATCCGCTCAGTGTGCTTAGCACACTGCTTTATGATTCGGACAGTGCATGGTTTATATAGCACCTCTAGACCTCTAAATCTCTTCTAGGTAAATAAAAGAGCACATGCAACGTAAGAATCATAACACAACGGGGTTTGAAAGAGTTTTTTTGCAAACATTATCATTTTTAAGAAACAATTCGAACACTTTGAAAACTTAGTAAAGCACAAAACAAAGGCTATAATAGCATTAAATACAAAAGGAAATGAAGCTTACCCCAAAGCTAAGCACCGACATGACCCTTCCTCCTTGGAACTCCGCTTGGAAATGTTCTTCCTCACCAAACTCTCTCTAAAAACGTGGAAGTTTGGCAGCCTAGGGGCACACCAAAGGGTTGAAGAAGGCGTGAGGAATGGGAGAAGGGGCAGCCTATTTATAGATAAAATCCACTACCAACTCCCTGTCGAACTTGCGGACCTCCGGCAACCCTAGCGTACGTCCGTTGGTTCTTACACATTGGTCCAGAAGGTGTCTCGTACGTCCAGGTATTATTCAAAGGGTATTCAAAAGTAGCGTACATCCGGTGGTCCCACGTACGTCTACTGGTATGGTCTACAGAGCATACATCCGGTGGTCCCCCAGCGTATGTCTGTGCTACAGACAAAGTGTACTTCTGCTAGACCTAGCGTACGTCCGCCACCTGAGGATCAATATTTGGCTTCATGTTTTAAAGGCTCAAAAATGTGTCTAGGTGAACTCTAAGGGTCTTTAGGTCTTCATCTAAATGACTCTACCAAAGGTTTGGGTTAAGCGCTCAAATAAAAGGGGATCTCCTAAATAAAAGGTTACTTTCATCGAGGTATTACAGTTACCAAGTTGTATAAAAGTATAATCATGCTCATATCATGCACGTGCTTAGTCAACTAACATATCACATGTTTATAAGGAAAGTGTTCGTAAGCATTTACTTACCTCTTGTGCTCACTTGAGTCCTCCAACATCACTGTTGTGAGTTTTAAATGATACGCGCAAGTGCTCGAGTCATGTGCAATACAGATTAACCAAGTGCGAGGTCGATCCACAGGAAATTGTGTCATGAAATTTAATTTCTATCAAAACTAATTCTACTTTAACCTAGTTCCAAATTTTGGGACTTCGTCGTGCAAAAAGATGAATTAAATAAAACTGAAATTAAATCAAATGATAAAAAGGTGCTAAGGTTTTCAAAATCCACGCCATCAAATTAAAATAAACATTCTCATGTTTTAGTTCATACATCCGATAGATAATTAAACCCTATGCAAATTCTATTGTTTCTATTGAAAAATCCAATGAATCCATCCATTGTACAAAAGACAATATATATCTAATTTAGTTAAAAAGAACCAATGTATACATGCCTTGCACAAAAGACAATGGATATCTGAAGTAAACCAAAAGACGCAATGTATCCATCGGATGAAATACAATGAATATCCAACTTGGGGATAATCAATCACAATTTTCTCACCTAATTGAATTGAAACAAACATACATTACATTAAATATCGGATTTATATGAACAAACACACAAAAATATAAAACTAATTAGTGATGAGGCTTCATCTTCAACCTTAGTTGAAGAATTAGCCTCTCATGACAAAAGGAATCATAAAAAAACTAATTAAATTCATTAAAATCAAATCTTACAAAAGAATTCGAGTTCAAAGTGACAAAATGCCCAGCAAACACTAAAAGCCAAAGAATAGTGCCCCTGGTGCGCCTCTGTCCATTTCCCTAGAGAAAATATGATATTTATAACCCTAATTTAGGATATTATAACCCTAAATTAGGGTTGGAGCGCTGATGGACGAGTGTCAGACATGAGTCGTCGAACTTGCCTCTCGAGTGCGCTTGATCACACCATACATGCACTTGGTGCACAAAGGCCCTTTTGACCTAGTAAACCTCTGAATTAACAAACTCTTATGAAACATAAATTTGTAGATCATTGAATTTGCTTTCCAATACCACTATGAATGCTCCAATCCAAGTTCTACAACTATAGATATGGTCTTTTTAGTGGGACACATCCAGTGTGAATCATCACTTGATCCAAATTTGCTGCCAATGCTCCCCAAAGTGTATTAAGCCCCAAAATTAATGAAATTAGGCAGTTTTCCTTTAACAACCTAAAAAATAAAAAATACCAAAACTAACACAAAGCATTAGATTACAACAAAGCTAAAGAATTAACTAATGTAATTAAGGGGTCCAAATGAGTAATATTTGACACACATCAAATACCCACAAACTTACATTTTGCTAGTCCCTTAGTAAAACAAAAAAAAAAAAAAAAACAAAATGAAAGCAAGAAACATAAGTTCACTGTCATGGGAGAAACGATTGCATTTAGCATATGCAACAAGTCTTTTATACCGTTAGGCATCCCTAGTGGACAAGTGAAGTCTTGTGAGGGTTTACTAACACCCACAAACTTTTTTTTAAGCACTATGTTATTGACAAGCATGAACTTCCACACAAACACATGGTTCTTACTCATGAGCTTTAACAAAATGAACACCACAATCACATCATTAGGACATCCAAAAACCAATTAACTCATTAGATGGAAATTTGAGACAACCATGCTCCAATAAGTGCAAAGTGATACTAACATAAAATCATGAGGCTTCAATTTTTTTTTTCACAAATTTTTGTGTACCTTAAAATTCATAAGAATTCTTTTAGATGAAAACAACCAAGGCTTAAATCAAAATAGGCAATTTATATATATATATATATATATTTTTGTAGGCTGTGCAATGTTCGGCTCCCTTAAGTTTTAAATTGACCTATGTAACAAGTGTTGGGCTAGTGACTCCCAAACCAGATGGTTTTAGGACACTAGATGTAAAAAAAACCTTTAAGGGCTTAATGACTCATGTCAAAAAGGTTACAAAGCCAAACTAGCCATACAAACAAAAACTTGAATTTCATATGTTTTTACACGAACACTCAATGCTTATGAAGCAAGATGTCCGGTTACTCAATGAGAAACTCAAAATGGTGATATTTTTTTAAAAAAAAAATTCAAGCCAAGGTCTCATCAACAAGACATCAAACAAATCTCAAGATAACACACAATTCAGTTCAAATTTCATACCTCACAGACTTTATGCTAATGTGCTCATGATAATCAACTCAAAACATGTGACATCTATCTAAACTAACAATGAGTCCAAATGATGATGTGTTCAAGATGTTAAATAAACCAATGAAATGCAAACCACAATTACTGTGTAACTCATGCTCAATCAACAACATAGCAATTTTATAAAAAAATAAAACAAATAGACAAAATAAAATAAACAAACAAATAGTGTGTTTTTCCACACCCCCCAAACTTAAATGACACATTTTTTCCAATGTGTCAAGTGATTAAGCATTTATATATAGCCCCAAGACTCCTAGTCCTAAGATAACAATGAAATAAAATCACTTTAGAAGTCTACGAAAGAAACCTAAACCAAATAAAAGACTAACAAAGAAACCTAATTCAAATAAAAGACTGAAAGATAAGATAGAATAAAAGACTAACAAATAAACCTAATTCAAATAAAAGATTAAAAGATAAAAAAGGCTGTCTTGATCTATATCATCCTCCCCAAGTTGGAGAGAATTCACCGAATTCGAATTGTCTTTTCCACGGTCCTTTGGGTGTCCAGTCAACTCGTATCATTCTCCATTCCACAAGATTACAACAAGGCAAAACCCCAAAATACACTTGACACCCCTAATCATTGGGAGACGGTGATGATAATCTTGATTGCCCCACACATCAGTTTGCCAAAAGTCAAGCTTGTCGACATTGTTGTGCTCTTCTCATCTCTCTCCCGCCATACAGATCTCATCACCAGTTTGGTTAGAAGAATTTGACAAAATAGCATCCACTCCGATAAAATCGACATAGTAAATTGGTGCTACACTCAAATCAAAGGCTTTATCTTTGGGGCTCTTAACAAGCACATGGCGTGTATCCGAGAGATTTACCTTTTCTAACTACTCCTCTTCATCGGGATAGATGTCATAGATTGGTGGAGATACCCAATTTACCAATAAATCTTCATCAATCAATTTGGTTGAGACCAAAGAAACCCGTTGATCTTTAGGCACCTCCTTGAAGTCGAGAACCTCTCCAACTACCGCTACCCGATCCATGAATTCTTCGAGTTGTAGATCCCTTTGGAATTCTGGAATATTGAGTTTGAACCCATCCACCGACTGAGTGGCATGAGCTTGCGCATGGTGCTGATGCCCCATGCATTCAGTGCTTCGCATAAGGGTTTCTAGATCCATTCCCATTGTGACCACCCATGTTGGATAATTGGGTAGTGAGGACTTTGATTTGATCCCCCAAAACCGTGAATTGCTCCTCCAGGTTTTCAATGTTCAACGATGGACTTGGTTGACGACGATGAATGTTTGGACCATCCATGTCGGCTAAGTGATCAGTAGGGATACTGTGTTGGGTGCATGCATGCCCCTTCTTAGGCACAGTTAGACCACCAAACCTCTCTTCCATGTGCCGCAAACAAATCGATTGCTCCTTATGTGTTGTCTTCGTATGCACTTACACTTCGTTCATGTCTGCTAGACAATCACTCCACCCCATTCATGGAAAGTAACATGGCTCTGATACCAACTGATGCAGCGTGACTTAGTGGGTTACAGCGAAGAAAAATAAATACGCAGCGGATATCTGATTCTAGATCTTGATTCTATCAAAGATCTAAGAACTCTTCTTGAAAATCTAAATACTCTCAAGTATTTTGAAGGAAAATAGATGAATAAACCCAGCTTTGAGTATTCTCATTAATCAATATCAACAATAAACAACAACCCTATTCTAAGGGTTTTAAGCATTTATTTACAGCCCCAAGACTCCTAGTCCTAAGATAACAATGAAATAAAATCACTTTAGAAGTATACAAAAAAAACTAAACCAAATAAAAGACTAACAAAGAAACCTAATTCAAATAAAAGACTAAAAGATAAGATAGAATAAAAGATTAACAAATAAACCTAATTCAAATAAAAGACTAAAAGATAAGATAGGCCATCCTGATTTACATTATCCATCCTTTGTTGTTGTGGGTGGCCTTTTAGTTCCGTTGGCTGTTTCAAGCAATGGTCGATCCTCTTCAGTTGGAGGCGGCCCGCGAGGTCCGTTAGCTATTTTTAGGTGGGCTCCGGTATCTGTCGAGTCCTTATTTTGGTGGGAATTCTTATAGCTTCTTTGCAACAGCAACTCCATTGTTTTCGAGATGTGTCACAGTTGGAACTCTAGCATTCCTAGGTGTTTACTGGTGGGCAAATGTGGCCCAAAGACAGGGGATCTGATGGGAGTCTCTTTGGTGTCATAGTTATCGGTGTCAGGTTGACAGGTGTTTTTCGGCTGGACAGTAGGTATGTTGGTCATATTGGGATTTTTGATTTGTCCTTGAGACCTCATAGGTACCATTCGTGACTTTTGTCCTGTTTGAACTTTGGATCGTATAGATGATCCTTGTTCCCACCGACAGGGCCAATTGTTTAGACAATTTTCAACCACCCTCATAGCCACTTGATCTCTAAGCCTGCTAAGAGTAAAAATGGATCAGTAGTGACAAACCACAAGATGGGGGCGTGGCGGTCGTGCCACCTTCGATGCTTGAGTAAGAATTTGATTATAACAAGAGTAATAGAAATATGGAAATAATAGCAAAGATTATTCAAGAGATCAGAATTGAGAGCGTATCTGTATCATAGGTTGGCTCCTCTTTTTATAGAGGTTTGTGAGTAGGTGAACTCTAGTGAGACTCTCACTTGACTCCCTTGATTCGTGGGAGTGGTTGAAACTATAAATTATTCTTTAAGATAATCTAGGAGATTTTATATGATGCTCTCTTAATGAACCTAGACCTATTTCAGTGATATCTGATTGGTTATCCTTGGATTTGGTTTGTTGGATGATGGTTGTGCTCCCTAGTATGTGGGAGTGGATTATCCTTCTAGATAATCTTGGAGATTGCATGTAGAGAATATCATGTATCTGGACTCCTTTTGGAAGATCTAATTTGTTAGCCTCTGATTTGAGTTGTTATACCCAGATTGGGTTGTTGGAGAATAATCATGCTCCCTTGATTTATCAGGTTAGCATAAGATGACGCATAACTGTATGATTTGGGGGTGGACCAGGTGATGACTAGGCGATCATGCCTTGATTGCTGGGGCTTGGGCTTAGTTCCTTAGTGATTTAGTGAGCTGTGAGCCTCTTATTTGGAGAGGGCCCTCTTGTTGGGCTTTGGAATATATTTTGTATTGACAATTAATAAACTGGCATGGGCATTATATGCATTAACATTCACTAAGTCTTTAGACTTACCCCACTATTTTATATTTTCCCCATTCGTTACGAATATCTACGCAATTTATCTATTATAGAAGAGGATGCAGTCGAAGCAGACTTAGGTAATTGCACAGGATCTGATACAAGTCATTTTTAAGGATATGGACCCTGTTTTGTTGTAGTCTATATAGGATGACGAAGGAACCACCCATGCTGATATGATCAAGATTTTAGTCTCATTAGCTCTTCTTAAGCTTAGGATTTGATCATATGATCTTTTGTCAAGAAAATATTGTTATGTTATGTTGTGAATTACATTATATTTGATGACAGTTTGATGACCGATACAATTGATGGTTATCTTTATATTATGAGGCTTTATGTTCACTCTAGTGTATGGATGTGTGAATGTTTATTTATTGCTCTCTATTCCTATAGTTTGGAAAGTCTTCTGCTGGGGTTTCTCATTTTTATGAGAGGTTGAAATCCCTAAATCTTGTCCCACGAGGGATAGGACTGGGAGAAGAACCATGTGGTCATTTACCAGTTAATTGATTTGTCCATCGGGGGTCATTACATCAATTGTCAGACTGGAGTCATGGAGATCTCATTTGGAAATATGAAGGTTAGGCTGAATATCTTCACTACATTCCTGCATGCACCTGATTAGAATGAGTGCTTCTTTATGGACAATACTGAAGAGTATATAGAAGATTCACTCCCTAGTCTCTTGACAAAGGATCCTTTGGAAGCCTACATGACTCACTTCGGCTTTGGAGACTTCGGCACTGACCAATACATTGACTAGGTCCATGACTTGCTAGAGACAGCTGCTAGTGCAGGCTTTCATGCGTGTACCTCTGACTTCGAGCACTCCGCCTGTTCCTTCCTTGAGTCTCCACCAAAGCTTGAGTTGAAGCCACTACCAGACAAGCTTAAGTATGCCTTCCTCAGATCTAACGACACCTTGCCAGTAATCATTACTTCAAATCAACAAAAAAACCAAGAGGACATTATATTAGAAGTGTTGAAGGGGCATAAAGAAGTTATTAGGTGGACAACAGCAGATTTGAAAGGAATTGACACCTTGTTAAGGTGCTTGAAGGAATTGACCCTTTAATTTATGTATGTTAATCTCTTAGTTGTGTTATTTTGTGTTGTTCTATTTTCTTTTTGTGTTTTAGTCAGTTTTTAGGTGCTTGAAGTAAAATGAAGCGTTTCTTGAAAGTTTTGAGCATAACGAAGCCAAGTATGAGGTAGTCATAGTAGGGCTCAGACTTGCCCAAGAAATGGGAGCTGAATTTATTAAGTTATGGAGTGACTCTCAAGTAATAACCGGAGATATCTGAGGAGAGTTCAAAGCCAAGGGCGAGAAGATGAAATCGTAATTGTCAAAAGTATAGGATATGCAGTCTTCTTTTACAAAGTTCTAAGTCATTAAGATCCCAAGAGAGGAGAATGAAAAGGTAGATCGTTTGGCTCAAATAGTGTAGTGACCCAAATATTTAACTAAGCATAAGTGGCTTAGTTAAAGGGTTAATTTGGACTTTGGGTCACTAGGATCTGTCAGAAGGGCATTTTGAGAATTTCTCTTCTGGTTTGCCTTTTAGTGCGGACATACTCTAGGGTTGACGGGCGTACGCTGTTGTCCTTTAGTACGGACGTACAATGGTCCCCCACCGGACGTACGGTTTGACAGAAAGTACATTCGTACTTTGTGAACAGTATAGTAGACGTACGCCACTTTGGGGCGAACGTATGTGGCACTATTCATAAAATCCACTATGTAATACCTAATCGTATGAAACAGCCTTTGGACCGCTATGGAATAGCACCAGACGTACACCATTAGGATCGGACGTTCGCTACTTTTTGGAATACCCTCCAATTAATACCTAGACGTACAAGACAGCCTTTGGACCGCTATGGAAAGGTATCGGACATATGCCCTTAGGACCGACGTCACTACTTTTTGGCCCTATAAATATCCCCTCGCCCATTTCACACCATTCTCGCCCCTAAACCCCTCTCTTCGCCCTTAGGCTGCCAGTAGGCCGTTTCGTGAGTGTTTGTGAGGTTTCGGTACTTCCGGAGGAGGGAACTCTTGAGGTTTTGCTTCAAGGAGGTAACGCTCGATTTTCTTAGCTTTTTAATACGTCGTTACGCTGCTCGATTATAGTTCTATGTTGCTAGTGGTAGTCGTTAGCTTAGTTATGCTTTTATCTTACTTAGGCTAGCGTTTTGTTAAGCTTAACATTATTGTCTTTGCATGGAGGTTATAATCTGTGTTAGGAGGCCTTAGGAAGCCTTGTTGGCCTTAGGAGTCAGAGAATAGGTGGATAGTGGAGAGAAAATGAGGTTCTCCCTGAAAGACGTCGGAGCGGACGTACGGCTAGAGTGTGGCAGAAACCTTATTTTCACCAACCATCTCATAGCTCTTGTTTCCCTGTTATAGAGTTGTGCTTTAGTAGAAATAGAATTGATGATAGGTCATGTTCTCAGTATTTGAGGTTATGGAGCCTCAAGGGAATTACATGGAGGAGCTTTACGGCCCTGGTGAGTACAAACTCACATGGATGCTTTGTTGTTACTTTTCCTGCATTGCACGTATTTTGTATATATCAAACATGCATGTTTTGCAACTCTCATGAAATACATTTTGAAACTACAGGAAACCTTCTTTTGTGAAAACGTGTCTATTAACAAGATAATAATGAGACTTGTAAAACTGTGCATGTAAAAGACTGATAAGACTAATTGCATCGTAAAACATGGTACACTGGTACGTGCGGTAGTAATGGTCATGGGCTTACTATACGGGTTAACTTTATGGTCAATGTGTGCGTGTGTGGGGGCTTTGGATCCAATGACTTGTGACCAATGATGCAGCCATTCCCAATGGATGGTCACTAGAGGACGGACATCATTAGCGTTGTGGGCCACCCGAGGTTGAACTCGGTTGTGTCGCTAGTGTTACGTATAGTATGTTTTGTGTAATTGTTAGGGCACTGGCATTGTACTACAGGTCCCTCGGGATAGTGTAAACCCTGCTGAGAAGGGATAATATCTCGGGTAGACCATAACGTTGAACTATTATTGTTACTCATGATTATAAGCATATATTATCTATATATATATCACCTGCATGATAACTGTCATCTCATAATGCTGCATGTGTTTTATAATAAAAGAATCCATAAATTAATGACGGGTACGTCATGTGGATTTCTACTCACTAAGTAGTCGGACTTGCCCTTGTATTATTTCCCTTTTTTCTTCATATATACAATTATGCTGTTATAGATAATGGATACCGTGAAGCATCCAGTTCTTGTGGAGGATTCAATCCAGGAGATGCTTGAGGACTTATTGCAAGCTTATGTGGGTACTCATGGTAACTAGTACTTTTGAGTTATGTTGTAGACATTAGGGCTTGATGCATGCTTGCTTGCATATTAAGGATTAGCATAGATTCCTTGTACTAATGTATATAGTATGATTTCCTCTGCTTTGATGATCTTTGGCTAGATGCTTTGGTTATACTGATTTATGTTTATAGTACTTTATTACTTCCATTGCTTAATATCCTTTGTTTTTTAGGAGTAGAGGTCTTGTTCGGAGTAGAACAAAGTTGGGAGATGAACTGTTGAATTAATTACTAGTTAATTAATTCTCGGGGCGTTACAAATAGCATCTCCAACAAGTGAAGATATGGACGAAATTGAAGAACCTATCCGGATTTTGATGTATCCTTCCATATCTGAGGAGGTCTCAATCTTGGAAACTAGAATAGTTCCAGAGTGGCAAAAAGACATCGTCAATTATTTGGAAAATGGAGTCCTTCCATCAGATAAGAAGTTAGCGGTTCAGTTGAGGATAATGGCAGCCAGATTTACAATGGTAAATGGGACCCTTTACAAATGAGGTTTCATGTTACCACTCCTCAAGTGTATCTCCAATGAAGAAGGTGACTATGTCCATCATGAAATCTGTGAGGGCATATGTGGTAGTCACTTAGGAGCAAGAATGTTGGCAAATAAAGCAATCTGAGTAGGCTTTTATTGGCCCCACATGAGTCGGGACTCGGTAAAGATAATCAAAAATTGTGACAAGTGCCAATGCTTCACCAATATTACTAAGAAACCCCCCGAGGAGCTGAGTTCAATTTCCTCGTCCGAGCCTTTCTCACAATGGGGGGTAGACATAGTAGGACCGTTACCTCAAAGAAATGGGGTGTTTGATTTGTAGTGGTTTCTATAGATTACTTCACTAAGTGGACAGAAGTAGAAGCCTTTGTGAATATTATAGCTAAGAGCATTTAGCGGTTCCTTTGGAAGAGTGTCATTTGCCGACATGGAATTCCCATATGCATTCGTCATAGTTAATAGGAAACAATTTGACTGGGACTTGTTTAGAGAATGGTGTACTGAGCTCCATATAAGAAACTACTACTCTTTTTCAAGGCATCCTCAGGCAAATGGACAAGTAGAGGCCACAAACAAGACGATCTTCAAAACTTTGAAGAAGAAACTTGGCGACTGAAATGGAGATTGGGCAGAAGATCTTCGAGAGGTTCTATGGGCTTACCAAACTACGAAAAGAACTCCAACCGAGGAAACTCTATATGCCTTAGCAGTCGGAATCAAGGCAGTCACCCCTATGGAGATAGGTTCAGGGAGTTACAAAAGAAAGACCTTCAGGCTCTAGACCAATAACAAAGCTCTCCAACTACACCTAGACTTGTTGCAAGAAAAGCATGATCAAGCCTAGATAACCATGCCAGCCTACTGGGAGAAGGTGGCTTGATACTTCAACAAAAGGTAAAGCACCATAGTTTCAAAGTTGGAGATTTGGTCCTGCACAAAGTCACTTATTTCACCAAAGATCCAATAGAGGGCAAGCTAGCTCCTAGCTGGGTAGGACCCTACAAGGTGATCGAATGCCGAAGAATAGGAGCGTATTATCTTCAAGATTCTAAAGGTAAACCACTCCCTAGGTCATGGAATGCTGAGCAACTTAAGAAGTACGTTGTTTAAGTTGTTGTGAGAAGAAGTTTATTTGTTATTCTATAATTTTTGTTTCAATTCAATAAAGAATTTCTTAGAGTTGCAACAGCATGTAAAGTCTTAACTAATTACAACTGAAAAGGCTATATTAAAAAAAAAATATGGTCTCGGGAATACAGCTGAAGAGGCTTTCCCTAGTCTTAGGCAAATACAGCTGAAAGGCTCTACCAAATAAAAAGGTCAGCATAACTTCGGGTTAGAAAACCTTCTAAGGATGGCTGCTATATTTTTTCTTCTCTCTAGCGGCTTTCTCTGAAAACCCTAGAGGTGAAGCAGGTCATCATCATCTTTTTCTAGATTGGACGAGGATCTTTTTGTTGGATTCTTGCGCAGACAGAACAAGAGTTTTTTCGGTTGGTTTTCTCTTACATGGGGAAACATGGCTGAGGAGTTAACGGCATGTTAGGGCAATTTGACACTGATGGAAGAGGAAAACATGAAGTTGGGGATTATCGAACATGGGATGGCACCATTGGTGGAGCGAGACATGCTTGTGTGGTCAGGAAATTACTGGTAAACCGAACGGTTGGAAAAGACATCGTGAGAGTATCACTGATTAATGCATGGCAACCTACAGGCTGGGTCTCTTTCAAAACCTTAGGGCTTAACTTATTTCTCATTGATTTTGAGCATGAATGGGACAATTCCAGAATCATGGAAGGTCGGCCATGGACTTTTGATGGGCATTTATAGTTTCTCTTTTGGAGTTTGATGGGACTACTCCACCTTCTCAACTTAATTTTGAGAAGGCGGCGTTTTGGATTCGAATGTATGAATTGTCATTGGCATGCATGGGGCTGGAGATTGGGCGACAGATTGGATCTTCAGTTGGAGAAGTGGAAGAGGTGGAGGTGGATGATGAGAGAGTGGGATGGGGAGAGTATCTGAGAATGCGAGTAGTTCTTGATCTTACAAAACCACTGTCCCGAGGAAGAACAATAACACTTTGAAACAAAAAATGTGGGTGCCGTTTAAGTATGAAAAAATCCCAAAATATTGTTTCAAGTGTGGTGTAATTCGGCATGGTACAAGAGGGTGTGTCAGGGTTGGTGTTCAAAAGGCAAGTAGTAGAGTTGGAGAGCCAGAATTTGGACCATGGCTAAGGGTCCCATCTCCAAATAGAAGAAGGGGTGTGGGTGGAGGTTGGAATCAAGGGGGATGGTGGGGTCACAACCAGTTGGAGAAGAATTATGGAGGTGATCGGCGCCATCAGGAATGGAGGCGTCATGAAAAAATAGGCGGTGGTGATTCTGCTTGGCATGGCTACGTTTTAGCAGGGAACTCTACAGCACCGGCAAGGGATGGTTGCAATTATGATTCTCGTAATTCCAGCCCTATTGTTTCCAAAAGTGACAACGGGAATAAAGGAGTTGTTATAGAGAACACAGTGGCATTTTTGGGAGGAGAAGATATGGCTCAAACAATTATGGGAAGGATTTATGGTGATTGCAGCAACTTTAATTCTTGAGGGCCAGCTGGTGAAAACTTGAATAAGGAAAAGGTGATGACTGAGGCCAGTCCCAATAATGGCAAGAATATTTATGTGGGGCAGTGGGATACTATTAAAGAAAAAATGGTGTGGGACAAGGTCAATGATACGCATGTAATAAAGGAGATATCAGAGGGTGGTGTGAGACCAGGTAAAGAAAAATGCATTGAGACTAAGGTTCCTGATGAGGTGGGAAAAGAACCATTTATTTTTGGTAGTTCTTTGACACGTGCAAATAAGAAAAAAGCTGAGCTGTCTATTGACAATCCAAGTGCAACAAAACGGACTATCAAGAAAACAATAGGGAAGGCACGTGTTGGTGGAGGGGACAAAACGGGAAAAAGAAAAAACTGGGAGGAGGACGTAGTGGACAGTTTGTCAGGAAAGCGAAACAAAAAGGTGGTTTTGACTGGAGTGGGTGAAAATGATTTGGCGGTGGCTGCTATGCAACCCGCCAACAATGATGAGTTTCTTAAGCTGGAACTGCCGAGGGCTTGGGAACCCTCGGGCAGTTCGTGACCTTCATCAAATGGTGAAGGAGAAGAAACCCACTGTGGTTTTCATCATGGAAACCAAGTTGCACGATAAAAATTTAGATTTTTTGAGGATCAAGCTAGGGATGCAGAATATGTTCATAGTGGATAGTGTTGGAAAAAGCGGAGGCTTGATTCTATTGTGGCGAGATAACTTTAAGGTGGAGATTCAGAATTTTAGTCGACGCCATATAAATGCAATTATTCGTATGCCAAGGAATAATATGGAGTGAAAGTTCACTGGGTTTTATGGGCACCCCGAAGTGTCTAGAAGAAGGGAAGCATGGGGCCTTTTACGACATCTCTCGTCTTTATCTCCTATCCTGTGGCTTTGTATGGGAGATTTTAACGAAATTGTCTCCTTGGATGAGCAAAGGGGGTGCTGTTTCAAAAACTAGAAGGCAAATGGAAGATTTTCAAGAGGTGCTAGAAAAATGCTCTCTTAGTGATTTGGGCTTTAAGGGACTGAAGTTCACTTAGGATAATGGTAGAATGGATGAAGGGTTTACACAAGAGCGACTTGACAGAGTTGTAGCAAATCCTTAGTGGTGTTCGGTGTTTGTGGGAGCAGAAGTGAGGGTCTTAGCACAACGAAACTCGGACCACAATCCCCTATTGCTAAGTGCTGCAATTGATAATGTGAGAGGGGGAAGGGGTCGACAATTTCGTGTGGAAGCCAGTTGGGATTTACACCCAACATTCAAAGATGAGGTGGGTCGGTGCTAGAAGCAAAAATCGAGGAGAGTAAATCCACTTTAGAATGTCCATGAAAAGCTCAAATTCTGTCAACATGCTATCAAACGATGGGTCAAAAAAACGGTGTTGGCCTCAGATGAGATGATACGTGTAAAAACAAGAGAGCTTGAAGCCATGCAAGAGGCGGGTGGAAATAATAATAGGGAGGCCGAAAATGCTCTTAAGGAGGAAGTGAATTGGCTTTTAGAACAAGAAGAAACCAAGTGGCGCCATCGGGCCAAGGAGGATTGGCTTTGGTTTGGGGATCGTAATACTAAGTTTTTTCATGGTAGTGCCACGCAAAGGAAAAGCCGGAATATGATCTCAAAAATTGCTGATGCCCATGGAAGAGAATGTAGTACTCCAGAAGATATCGAGAAGGCTTTTGTGGACTATTACAAATCTCTTTTCACTTCAGCCAGACCAAAAAATATACAGGAGTGTACGAGAGCTGTGGAGAGGAAGGTGACTCATGATATGGGCTCAAAATTGTTAAAGACATATACTATGGAGGAAGTGTTGGCAGCAGTGAACCAGATGGGGCCTCTAAAAGCACCAGGACCAGATGGTTATACAGCTGGTTTTTACCAAAAGCATTAGGTTACCTTGGGCGGAGGTTTGTGAGGTGGTACTTCACTTTTTTAATTTTTCTGTCATGGATCCTGTTTTAAATAAGACTCATGTAGCTTTAATTCCAAAAAATAATAATCCCTTAAATGTTTTGGATTATAGGCCTATTAGTTTATGCAATGTTATGTATAAGATTATTTCTAAAGTGCTCTCTCATGTAATTTCTCCTTTTCAAAGTGCTTTTCTTCCAGGACGGTTGATCACTGACAATATCTTAGCGGCGTATGAAACGCTTCTATACCATGCATACTCGTATGTGGAGCAAGGTGGGCTATATGGGGATCAAACTGGATATGAGTAAGGCTTACGACAGAGTTGAATGAGCTTTTTTGGAGGCGGTCATGTGCAAGATGGGCTTTCCTGATAGATGGATCAATTTGATAATGGAATGTGTCAGAACTGTTTCCTATGCAATTATTGTGAATGGACAGCCGGTGGGTCATATAATTCCGGAGAGAGGTTTAAGACAGGGTGATCCCCTATCTCCATACCTTTTCTTGATTTGTGCAAAATCTTTGAGTGCTATGCTAAGTAAAGCGGAGAGGAATGGGATTTTAACCGGGGTCCCCACATCAAAGAATGGTCTGAGAATTAATCATCTCTTTTTTGCAGATGATAGCCTTCTTTTTTGCAAGGCTAATTCGGTGGAATGGCGAAGACTCACGAAGATTCTAGACATGTATGAAGAGGCCTCCGGACAGAAATTAAATAAAGAGAAGACCTCTATTTTTTTCAACCGGAATACTAGTGGGGAAAAAAGAGAGGAAATTTCTCGTTTGTCCGGTCTTCAAGCCACTCAAAAATACGAGAAATATTTGGGTCTCGCTACACTTGTTGGAAAGTCAAGATCCAAGGCTTTTAAAAATATAAAAGATCGGGTATGGGACCGGCTACAAAGTTGGAAAGTGAATTTTCTTTCTCAAGCCGGAAAAGAAGTGTTGTTAAAAGCCGTTATTCAAGCCATTCCAATGAATGGCATGTTGGTTTTTCTTCTACCGGTGACACTATGTAAGGAGATTAATAGACTCATGCAGAGATTTTGGTGGGGGCACAAGGAGAATAATTCAAAAATCCACTGGATGAGTTGGGAAAAAATGGGGGTTTCAAAATCCCGAGGGGCCTAGGTTTCCGTGACTTGGTGTTGTTCAATAAGGCTCTCTTGGCAAAACAAATTTGGCGTCTCTATAAAAATCCGGAATCTTTGGTGGCCCGAATTTATCAAGCAAAATATTATTCCTCAACAAATGTCTTGCAAGCAAAAATTGGGAAGAGGCCTTCGCTTGCATGGAGGAGCTTACTTTCGGCAAACTGGATTATAAAAAAGGGGACTATTTGGAGGGTAGGGGATGGCAAGGACATTCGGGTGTGGGGTGACTGTTGGCTTCCAACACCTACCACTTATTCGGTTCAGTCCCCTCGAGGGCCGATGGCTGCAACCACAAAGGTATGTGATCTTATGGATAGAGACTTGGGCGGTTGGAATAATTCATTGATCTCCACAACTTTTTCTGAAGTAGAGGCTGTAGTAATTCAAAAAATTCCACTTAGTCCTTTACTTCCTAGAGACAAATTAATTTGGCGGTGTACAGCTAATGGGGTTTTCTCGGTACATAGTGCTTACCATTTAGCAGCTTGATTCACAAGTCAATGAAAAAAAGGGGAGCGTCAAGCCCGAGGAAAGGGAGGATATATTGAGGACGTGTTGGAAGCTAAATGTTCCTAATAATGTCAAGATGTTTATATGGAGGGCTTGCCATAATCTCTTCCTACAAAATTAAATTTATTCAAAAGAAAAGTGATTGATTCCCCACTGTGTCCTATCTATAATTAGGTTGAAGAAAGTGTGGAGCATATTGTGTGGTTGTGTCCATCAGCAGTTGACGTGTGGAGCTGTGGTCCTAGCAGAATACAGAAGAGTACTTGCTCCAACATGACTTTTGCCAATCTGTTTGAAGAATTGGTGGAGCGGTATGATCAGCAACAACTAGAAGTTTTTGTGGTGGTAGCAAGGCGTATATGGCTAAGGCGCAATGAGATAGTTCATGAACAAAATTTCACTGATCCCATACAGCTCTATGTGAAGGCAATCACGGGGTTAGAGGATTTTCACGAATCAAATACCCATTCGGATGATAGGCGAGATGTTGAACAATCAAACCCAGTGTTGACGTGGATACCTCCACCGAGAGATATGGTAAAAATTAATTTTGATGTAGCCTTAGATTCAAAGAACTGTTGTGTGGGCCTGGGTCTACTTGCACAAGATGAATAGGGTCATTTTTTGGTAGCTTGTGGCTTGCATCAGACGATTGCAATGGATTCGACTATGGCTGAAGCTTTAGCAGCCCTTCATGCGGTGCTTTTTGCAAAAGAGTTAGGTTTCTCAAATGTCATTTTTGAAGGAGACGCTCTAACAATCGTGAAGGCGGTAAATTCCATGGCGGTATGTGAAAGCAGTTATGGTCACTTTGTGGAGGATGTTAAACATTTTATGAGTGATCTACCAACATCAAGCTTTGTTCATGTTGTAAGGGGAGCGAATTCGGCTACCCATGTTTTAGCAAAAGAAGCTTGTACCCATGTCATCGATAAACATTGGTGGCATTCTATTCCATCTTGTATTGGTGGTATTATTAGAAAGGAGGAACTTTCTCCCCTTTCTTGATTTGCTCTTTATGAGTTGAATAAGATTTTCTATAATTTTCCTCAAAAAAAAAAGAGAAAACCTTCTAAGGCTGAGCACTTGAAAAAACACCCAAGAAGTTTTTTCGAGACTGAACTCGGTGAAGCATAACTACAGTGTTCTCTCAAACCATTCTTGGGCAAAACAGTAGAAGAGGCTTTCCTTAGTCTTAAAAAGACTAGCATAACTTAGGGTTGAGCAAATGGGAAAAGCTAAAAAAGTGCTTTCCTGAGACTGAACTCGGAGAAACGTAACTGTGGTCTTCTTTCCAAATCTCAACTGACAAAAGAATGTAAAACCTCTATGTGGGCGTGTTCGAAAGTTGATTTGTCTTGGAAAAAATATTGCCAAAAATGTAGAATCTCTTAAGTGGGAGTGTTTAGGGTATTGTCTCAAGGTTTAACACTTAGCCAAATCACTATGCTATACAATTACATGTGAATTCTAAATTGCTGGCAGTATTGTTACATAGACATTAAACTTATATTATTTTCAAGAATTGCAAAGTAAAAGCAGATTGTATTAAGGATCTCATTGCAAAGAAAATAAAATGATTTACAATTTGATTAATAAAAAAGTCCTTATCATTAAAGGATTTGATATATATATACATAAAAAAATAAAAAATAAAAACACTATCTATAAACTATTCCCTTTGGGGGTTAGCAACAGAAACAGGCTCAATAGCCTCGATATTTGCAGGGATAGCTCCTAAGGTGTCGGCACAATCAAGAACAACCTGACGCCTTTACCACATGAACGCTCTTCTTCGCCCTTATCTACAAGGGGTTGAAGTTGAACTCTTTTATCCCAGTGAAATCAGACATTTGCTCTTGACCAAGACTGATAAGTTGTGCCATGCTGCATTAGAGCAGGGAATGTCTGATAAGCGCCGAATGTTGCACATTCAAGCCCCTTAACTCACATTTTTTAATTCCTTAACATTGTTATTTGTTTGATTTTGTGTTTTCAGGTATTTAATAAAGATGCAAGAAAAACCATTAATTTTGGGTTTAAAGCACAATTTGAGAGGACCTAGAAGATATGATTAAGCTTAACCAATCACAATAGAAGATATATATGATGTGATTAAGTTTAATTAAATCAAGGAAATGACAAAATCGGAATTTCTCCACTTAGAGTCAAAATCGGCTCGGATAGAATTTCAGATTTTGAACATGTCTCAGTATTTTGGTCATAACTTTCAGCTCAATTATCGGATTAAGGTGATTCTAGTGGCATTGGAAAGATAATTTAAAATTCTACAAATCATAATGAAATAGGATTTTCCTAAATGGGATTCCCTCTATGCCAAAATCATCCCGCAATAGAAGGAAGCAAATCTGGACGAATCCTATTCCGATTTGTACATGGATTGACTCCTAATTGGACTAGGAGATTGAAATCCGAATTCTCTAGGTTTCCTAGGGCTTCTAGGACTTGTGGCTCCCTATAAATAAGCCTCTAAGCTTTAAGAAAAGATATACTTAGTTTTAGACAGAAAATATTTCTTGGAGGCTTATTGGAGCTTAGAAGATCATGAGCTAAAACCCTTAGTGGGGTACCGATGTAACCTTTTCAAGCACAATGGTTTGATTGTATTTGATTTGATTTAATTCAATTTATGTATGTTGATTATATAACTGTGAGGATTGCAACTTTAGATTTATGTTCTTAATATTAAATGCAATTGTTCTTAAATTCCAAAATCAATATTTGTGAAATTCTTATCTTGTCTTAGAAAGTATTTTACTTTTATTGAACTCAAATCATTCCTTATTTTCTGTGATTATGGGGATGATGGTTATATAATGGGTTTAATAGGCATATGATTAATAGGATTAAGATAAGCCATGCCTAGGAAGGCGGGTACTACACCCTAGTTTATGTAATTTAGGTAGACGATCCGTGCCAACCGAAGATGAGTTATGCTATTCCATTAATTGTATGAAACTTATTAAAGGGTTTTATAGTTTATGCTAGGAAGGCGGTCGTGCCGCATCTTAGTGGTTAGGTGGATGATCCGTGCCAACGAAGATAGATTATCCTTATCCTTGATATTGTATTTTCTTGTTCTTTATAACATGCATATTCTAAGTTTCTGGTATTAAATATGGTTACCATTGTTGTACGGATCGTGGTGAAGTTGGTACCTTACTTTTCTCTCTCATATATTTAATTTTAATCTTGCGTTTACTTTTATGCACTTCAAATTCACAAACAATCTCTTTTTTTAATTAGGTTAAATTTAGTCTTTGAATTTAATAATGAAATCCCTCTACATCCTTGAGGTTCAACACCCTCTCTATAGCCATATCCTACAAAGATTTGTCCTATTGCGAGTGGTTATTTTTATTATTGATATTTTTGGTCACGAAAATACCATATCAATTTTTGGCGCCGTTGTCGGGGACTGTTTAACGGTTTTGTTATTAAATTTTAGAGATTAAGTTTAGCTTAATTTTATTTTAGTTGTTTTTTTCTTTCTTTATTTTCAATTTTCAATTTTAATTTTTTCTTTTCAAGTTCACGTTGTCATGAGGTAAGCTCAGAATACGATCGATCATAGCATGTGATCATTACGTGCTCATTAGTTATGCACTCTTCGGTCACAATCGGCTAAAGTGCGATCGTTACCTCGTGATGAGCTTCGCGGACCATTCCAGTGCACCTAAGGGCCGTTTGTGAGTTTTTGTTTTTGTTTTTATTTTTGTTTTTATTTTTATTTTTATTTTTTTTTATTTTTCTCTTATTATTTTATTTCTATTAGTTTAGTTCATGTGGGGAAACATTCCAACACCCCATGGACCATGTTCATATTGCAATAGTCCTTATCATCATGTTAGAAATTGTCCTACTGCGGGACAATTTTCTAATTATTCTTATGAGCATATGAACAGGCCATTCTCTAGACAGGGAAATGAATTTTATTTTGATTCTTATAACCCGGCATGGAGCAATCAATCTAACTTCTCGTGGCAAGCTCAAGATCATGGAAAGTATGCTCCACAAGGTCATGAACTGCACCATCAATCATATTCGCAGTTCAATGATCAATCATATTCCCCTCAATATCAAGCAACTCCACAACAGTAATACCAGGCCGCACCGCCTCCTCGGTATGATTCAAACTTTGAAGATCGGATTCTAAAAATGATGGGTGAGATTAATGGCGGGCTGGGTGACCAAACTCGTGGATGAGATAAATGGCTTGGCGGACAAGATGACTCAGACAATAAACACTCAAGCTGAACCCATTGTCAAGATAGAAACTTACGAAGAGGAGCCATCTCCCATCTATTGGCTTCCACAACAATACCAGGTTGAGCCACCTCCTCAGAAGAATTTCAATGTTGAAGAATCCATCGCCAAGATAGAAGCTCACCTAGAAAAAAGCATCAACCACCCCAATAGAGAGGACGAAGAGCTTCAAGGTCGGTGGATAATCTTGATGAACACTACATGGTAGATGAGAGTACTTATCTTGAGCAAGCTATCACCACACTGAGGAGTGAAGAAGTGGTCGAAAACCGTGTGGAAGAAAGGAAGGAGGAGAAAAAGGAGGAGCAAATTAAGGTCCTACAGGATCTACTTCGGGAAAAATGCAAGGAAGTGAGCGCTGAGGCTTCTTCACCATCAATTCTTATTCCCGAGGCGCCATATGAGCTTCGAGCCCTTATTCCAGGTAATCTAAAAAATTCATTTTTAAATATAGATGACACTCTCTCGGTCATTAGTTCTTATGACTTACCAAGAGGCCAGGAGAGTAGACTGTTAGGGCTGTTAGAAGAGCAAAAAGAGACCACCAAGGTAGAAAATTTCCTTGAGTATTCTCCTCATTTTATTCCAGTTCATGATTACATATCGGATGAGAAACTGTTTGAGAATACTCAGAGGGATTTACCTTGATATGCAAAAATTTGGAATTACCTATTTATAGGTAAAATCCATTCTCTGTGGTCCAAGAGAATAAAAGATTGGTGTTTCAAATTTAAACTTAAGGGTCAGAAAATATTGAGCGCATCAAGGATATGGATTCTGTTGATTCGGTGGGTTCCATATATTTTGACTAGATGAGTCAGCTTCTTAGGTTCAAGCGCAAGCCTTGTGCGCTTGACTCCTCACTTCACTAGGGTATGTGATCTCCATCCAAGTATTTTATCCATTGTTGTTTCATTATTTGTTATAATTTTTCTTAGTTAATTTCGTGGTTCACACAAGAGGGGAGTGGCATTTTGAGGAAACAAAGGATCACTCCTCCTTGGGCGATCGTTCGCAGAAGTCCCTCCAATAAGGCTGGCACTACTGAGGAAGCGAATGATCGTTCCTCCTTGGGCAATCGTTCGTGAAACCTCCTCAAACAACCTGATCCTTCTTATGAAGCGAACAATTGCCATTTACATGGCGATCGAACGCACTCGAGGAAAGTATCTCACTTGACCTATTTAGGTCACTGGTCCCTTTTTTTTTTTTTCCATCCTTTCCTCGTTCCCCCATCACTTTTACAACAATGTGTTGCACTTGATTATTTTTTGGTTGGAGTATCAACTTCTTTTTCAGGACATGTGTTCTTGGATACAAGTTTGGGGGTATGAGAGACCCACATCTGCTCACTCAAGTACTCCTATACCCTTAACCTCATTTTTCAGTTCTGTACATACATTGGGGACAATGTATGATTCATGTTTGGGGGTATGAGAGACACATTTACACACACTTGTCTTGTTTTTGAAAAAAAAAAATTGCATGTTCATCTTGTCCTCAAATTTTGGTTGACCAAAAAATTTGTGATTTGATTTCATTAGTGAGCTTAAAAGTTTGAACACATGATTTGATGTTGGATTTGTTTTTAGTTTGTTACTTACTTTAGGCAATTGAGAATTCACATGTTTGATCTACTCTGACACAAGCACATTAGCACATGATTGGTGGGGTATGACATGTGGTTTTAATGTGTATGTTTCTATGTTTTGGGTGACACTGGATGACTTATTGGTTGGATACATTGGCATAAGCATATATATATTAAAAAAAAAAAGAAGAGTGATCATCGATAAACTCTTCATTGAGTAATTGGGCCTCTTGCATCAAAGCAGTGAGCGTTCACGTCAAAAGGTGAAGAGGTTTGATGTGGTTAGCTTTATATAAAAAAAAAATGATGATAATCATTGATAAAATTTTCACTGAGTAACTGGGCCTCTTGCCTTATTAAGCATTGGGTGTTCATGTCAAAAGGTGAAGAGTTTTGATGTGATTAACATTATGGCTAGTTTAGTTTCATAGCCTTTTTGACTTGAGTTAATAAGTCCTTAGGGGTGTTTTTACACCTAATGCCTTAAAACCATCTGGTTTGGGAGTCATTGGGTCAACACTCGCTACATGGGTCAATTAGAAAGCTTAAGGGAACTAAACACTACAGAGCCTAATAATAAAAGAAAGAATAAGAAAAAGTATGCCATTGTCGTTCATTCTGATAGGACTTTCAGTGAATCTTGAGATATGGAGACATTGCACATTGAAATTATTTGGAAGCTTCATAATCTTGTACTAGTTCACTTTACACTGTTTTGAACTTGTGATGCCTTGGTTTGCTTGTTGTAAGTACTTAGACTTTAATTTCCAATTCATTGTGAAGATGGAGTTTAACTTTTTAAGCTTGCTAATGAATGAGGACATGGTTTTGAGTGAAGCTTTAATTTTTAGATAACATGAACTATGCATAATGTTTGTGGGTATCATTTCTGGAAAACCCTCACGAGACTCCACTCGTCCTTTAGGGAATTCCTAGGAGTTTAAAAGGCTTGTTGTATATGCTAAATGCAACTGTACATCCCAAGAAAGCTGGATTTATCTTGTTGTTCTTCAGTTTATTTTCTGTTCTGTATTGCTAAGGGACTAGCAATATGTAAGTTTGGGGGTGTGATAAGTGCCGAATATTACACATTCAAGCCCCTTAACTCACATTTGTTAATTCCTTAGCATTGTTATTTGTTTGATTTTGTGTTGTTTTTGTGTTTTCAGGTATTTAATACAAATGCAAGAAAAACCATTAATTTTGGGTTTAAAGCACAATTTGAGAGGACCTAGAAGATATGATTAAGCTTAACCAGTCACAATAAAGGATATATATGATGTGGTTAAGTTTAATTAAATCAAGGAAAGGATAAAATTGGAATTTCTCCACTTAGAGTCAAAATCGGATCGGATAGAATTTCAGATTTTGAACACGTCTCAGTATTTTGGCTATAACTTTCAGCTCAAATATTGGATTAAGGTGATTCTAATGGCATTGGAAAGATAATTCAAAATTATAGAAATCATGATGAAATAGGATTTTCCTAAATCTGACTCCCACTATGCCAAAATCGTCCTGCAAGATAAGGAGGCAAATATGGACGAATCCTTTTCCTACTTGTACATGGATTGCTTCCTAATTCGACTAGGAGATTAAAATCCAAATTTTCTAGGTTTCCTAGGGCTTCTAGGGCTTGTTTGCTCCCTATAAATAGGACTTTATGCTTCAAGAGAAGATTGACTTAGTTTTAGATAGAAAATATTCTTGGAGGCTTAGCGGAGTCATGAGTGGCTAACCCCTTTGTGGGGTATTGATGTAACCCTATCCAAGCACAATGGTTTGATTGTATTTAATTTCCAGATTTTCAATTTATGTATGTTGATTATATAACTATGAGAATTGCTACAATTGAATTCTATTTTTAATTATTAAATGCAATTGTTCTTAAATTCCAAAATCAATATTTGTGAAATTCTTATCTTGTCTTAGAAAGTATTTTACTTTTATTGAACTCAAATCATTCTTATTTTTTGTGATTATGGGGATGATGGTTATATAATGGGTTTAATAGGCATATGATTAATAGGATTAAGATAGGCCATGCCTAGGGAAGACGGGTCGTACTACACCCTAGTTTAGTGTAATTTAGGTAGACGATACGTGCCAACCAAAGATGGGTTATGCTATTCCATTAATTGTATGAAACTTATTAAAAGGTTTTATAGTTTATGCTTAGGGAAGACGGGTCGTGCCGCATCTTAGTGGTTTGGTGGACGATCCGTGCCAACCGAAGATAGATTATCCTTACTCTTTAATAAAGTAGTTTCTTGTTTAATTATAACATGTATAGAATGAAATTTTGGATTAAATCTGATTAACCATTGTTGTGCGGATAGAGGTGAAGTCAATACCCTACACTCCTTATATTTTAATTATCTTTTATTTGATGCATTTACTTTTAGAAAACAAAACAAAACAAATATCTTTTAATTAATTAGGTTAAATTTAGTCTTTCGAATTTAGTAACGAAACCCCTATCCTACAGGATTCGTTCTATTGCGAGTGGTTATTTTTATTATTATTGATAATTTTGGTCACGAAATTACCACATCAATGTCCTCCACATTTATCTCATTGAGGTCTACTATGCGAGTCAGATCACTAGCCCAAGTTTGGAAGGTCTCAAAGCCAAGGATGAGTCTATCCACCCAGCTGATACAAATAATTGGTACCTTGGGCTTCGATTTCCTTTAGCAGAGCTCTCATCTTGTTGTATTTTTCATTAAAGAATTTAAGCTTCTCCTTAGCTATAATAGTGGCCTTCGCTGCCTTCTTAGCCAAGGCTGATTCACAACCTCGTCTTGAGCCATCTTTAATTGCTCGAGGCCTCAAAATGCTTCTCCTCACGCGTTGACCCAGATCCTCCTTGATAATGGAGTTGTCTTCTTGGAGTTGGTCATGCTTGGCTTGTAAAGTCTCATGCTTGGTAGTAAGCTCTGTAATTTTGGACTCATACAATCTTAGAAGCCTTGGCTTGAATCATTGACTGCTGTTGACAAAAGAGGAGAAGTTCTTGGTCTTGTGATGCAGGGTTAGAATGTAAATAATCAAGAAAACAGTAAACAGAAGGGATAAATATTCCTAAGATTGTGAGACTATCACAAAATCAAAGAAATCTTCTCTAAGCGATAGATGCTATCTAAAGCACGAAGGAAAGAACCAAGAAACTCAACTCGGTATTCTTATTAAACAAAACCAATAATAATAATCTGTTTTCCAAAGGGTCTAAGCCATTTATAGGCTTAGAGGCTAAAAAAAAAGAGGTTAACATAAACTAGGATTACATATCCTAGAAGGAAAAGTAATCTAAGATAAACTAGGATTACACATCCTAGAAGGAAAAGTAATCTAAAACCTCGTACTAGAAGGAAAAGTAAACTAAAACAATTAAAAGACTAATAAAGAAACCTAATTTAAATAAAAGACTAAAAGATAAGATAGGTCATCCTAATCTACATCATCTTGCTGGGCCACAGTCTCTTTCAACTTGACATTCTTAGCTTCGAACTCAGCCAACTTGGTTTTTAGGTTTTCGGCATCAATGGCTGAGTCCATGAAAAACTTTCGGAAGTGGTAGTAAAGCACAAGTGACTTCATGAGGCTCTGCAACAAACAAAGAATTTGCTTAAGTAAATAACAATATATATCTATACATAGAAGAAGAAAGGAGAGAAAGTAGAACACTAACAAAAACCTAGAAGTACACCATCTGCTCGGTCATGCCTTAGGAGGAAGTGTTGCACTTCATTTTCAAGCTCTCGTGGGAATTAGATCCACCAAGGCTTGAATTGGGTTGCCCTTCAAGTCACCTCCAAATTTTGCTAAGGGCTCGCCAATTGCCCAGTCCACTTCAGAGGGCCTCACTAGAGAGGTGCTGCAGAAGAGGAAGCATCACCTAGATGAGAATCCCCACAAGAGGCTTTAGCCATAGGCACCCTTTCGGCGTTGGTAGGAGTTGGTGCTGGAGACCTAACTGGTGTTGGCACCCTAGGCCTCACTTCTTCCTTGGAAATCGAAGATAAGGCCTAAGACCTTAGCTCTCACTTCATCTTTTTCACACTCCATCCCAACAGAGCTGTCTGAGTCCAACTCTTGTTCGATATCGCCCAAGATATGCTGGATGTTGGATCCTAAGGGATTGGGTGAGGCCGATTCCAAAAGAATGGTGGTTGCTCGTGCTGCTCCAACTAAGGCCAAAGGATCCATGTTTAGAGGCTCCACAGCAATGGGTTCATTAGCAAGGAAGGCCTTGATTTCTACCACATATTGCACTTTAGGCTTTGGGCCTTCCTTCCTCCAAGCACCCAAGATGTTGGCAAATTTATCTTGGCCCTTAAGGACCGGGGCTTTGGCCTTCGTTGGACCCAACAACTTCCTCCTCTTTAATTGAGAAATCTCAGGCTCATAAGGTTCATCAACGAGCATCAAAGCCTTTGGTGCTTGGGGTGGGGAGCTACTTGAGGAGGTGAAGCCTTGAGCTCTTTGGATTCATCCACTTGCTTCAAAACCCTAGTTACTCGAGGCAGAGTAGTGTCAAGCTTCTTGAGCTTAGTGTCCATCCTTAGAGTCCTGGTGGTTCAGAGTTTGGGGCTTTGGGCTTCTTAGGCTCAGTCCCAATTTTTAAAGCCCACCAGTTCAAAGTTGAAAAACTTTTGGCTTCTTGGGCTCCATGGCTTTGCCCTTGCCTTTATCCAGCATAGCCTTGCCTTTGCCCTTGTCCACCACTACCTTGCCTTTGCCCCACTCCTTTACTGGCTTTCGGGGGGTGGCACCACGGGTGTTCGCTAGTGGGCTAGAAGCTACTAGTGTTGGATTTTGAGCAGTTTCAGGAGCTAGCCACTTCTTTGAGTTGTTGGCAACTTCAACAATAGAGTGTATGTACATGTTTAGCTTGGGCACAATGACTAGCTAGTTGAAAAACATGGCCTCACCCCCTCGCCCATTTCACACCCATCCACCCCTAAACCCCTCTCTTCATGCCTAGGTTACAAAAATCCTTCCATGTGAGTGTTTGTGAGTATTTTGTGAGTTTGGAGCTAGTGAAGTGGAGGAACGCTTGAGGTTTCGCTTCAAGGAAGTAACGTTCGGTTCCTTAGCTTTTTAATTATGTAGTTATGCTACTCAATTGTTGTTCTATGTTGTTATTCATAGTTTAGCCTTAGTTACGCTTTAGATTTTGTTTAGGTTAGCATTATGTTAACTTAGCATGATCGCATTGCATGGAGGTTTCATTTCGACTTGGGAAGCCATTATTAGGCTTAGGAGTTGGTTTGGAAAATAGGAGGATGAGTGGAGAAAACAAGGTCCTACAAGAAAACCTCAAAGTGGATGCATGGTCTCGAGACCGGATGTACAGTCCAAAGTATTATAGTGGATGTACAACCTCGAGCCCAAACGTACGGTCCAGAGTGTGACAAGAAACTTTATTTTCATCCGCTATCCCGTAGCTCCTGTTTCCTTGTTCTAGAGTTGTTTTAGTAGAAATAGAACTAATGATAGGTCTTTTCTCAGTATTTGTGGTTATGGAGTCTCAAGGGAATTACATGGAAGAGCTTTACGACTTGGGTGAGTACAAACTCACATGGATGCTTTGTTGTTACTTTTCCTGCATTGCATATCTATTGTATCTATATCAAACATGCATATTTTGCAACTCTCATGAAATACATTTTGGAACTACTGGGAACTCTCTTTTGTGAAAACGTGTGTTGATTAATAAAATAATAATGAGACTTGTAAAACTATGCATGTAAAAGATTGATAAGACTAATTGCATCATATGACATAGTACACCAGTACATGCGGTATAATGGTTTTGAGCTTACTATACGAGTTAACTTTATAGTCAAATGTGTGTGTGTGTAGGCTTTGGATCCAATGGTTTTGTTACCAAGACACAGTTATTCCCAATGGATGGTCACTATGTGATGAACGTCATTAGCGGTGTGGGCCACCCGAGGTTGGACTCAGTCATGCTGCTAGTATTACGTACAATATGTTGTGCAATGGTTGGGACATTGTACTATAGGTCCTTCGGGATAACGTCAACCCTACTGAGAATGGGTAATATCTCAAGTAGACCATACTGTTGAACTATAATTGTTACTCTCTCTCTATATATATATAGATCACCTGCATGATAAACTGTCAACTCATAATGTTGCATGTGTTTTATAATTAACTGAATTCACAAATTAATGACGAGTACGTCATGTGCATTTCTACCTATTAAGTCGTGGACTTAGCCTTGTATTATTTCTTTTTTCTCCATATGTACAACTATGCTATTAGAGATAGTTTAGCCGAAGATGAATACTGTCAAGCAACCGGTTATGTTGAAGGATTCGATCCATGAGGTGCTTGAGGATTTATTATAAGCTTAAGCAGGTACTCATGGTGACTAGTACTTTTGAGTTATGATGTAGACATAGGGCTTTATACATGCTTACATATTAAGGTATATCATAGATCCCTTGTAACGATAATGTATATAGTTTAATTCCAATCTACTTTGATGTAATTTGGTAGATGCTCTAGTTGTAATGATTTAATGTTATAGAACTTAATTACTTTCTGCTGCTTAGTATCCTCTGTTTTCGAGGAGTAGAGGTCCCTGAGTCTTGTTCGAAGTGAAATAAGGCTGGAAGACAAACCATGGAATTAATCACCAGTTAATTAATTCTTAAGGCGTTATAACTCGAAACCCTAGGGGCATCTTGGGAACAGGCATGCCTTTAGAGGTAATGATGTCTGACAACTGATGATTAAGAGTACTACCACATTGAGAACGACATGTATAGGTAAGCTTGACCAAATGAATTGACACGGAAGGAACCGATCAATGAGGCCGATTTTGAAATTCAAGTTTTCCTGCCTAAAAATTTGAAGTTCAAAATCTATGATGATGGACTCAGATATTCCACCTCGAGGAGTAGCCCTCAATGGTCTTGGAAGTTCCATCTCAAAGAGAAGGCCTCGATGGTCTCGGATATTTCATCTCAAGGAATCAGGCTTCGTAAGGCCAATCCACTTCCTAAGAATATAAAATTTCCATAGTCATCCTGGCAAGGAAATTGAGGAGTAACTGTGTAATACCCCGATAAAAATAAACCTTCTTATTATTCAAAATCCTTTCCATAAGAGCGATCAACAAAGGTTCTCAATAAAGTTGTTTTAACAATGCCCATAATTGATGAGTGCTAAATAGTGTTTATTTGGACCCCTTAATTTATATTTGTTAAGCTTTTAGTTTTGTTATTTTCTAATGTTTAAGTTAGTTTTATTATTTTATTGTGTTACAAGTCGTTGGCATCAATATGCAGTTTTAAGGGTGAAATTAGCAAAGAAGATCACTGCCAGTGCGCTCGAGCCCAAGAGGAATGATCGAGCGCATGCCATGTTCACCTACATTTCCTGTGTTGCCCTAGTCATCGCTTCCATTCCTACGCCGTGGATTTACTAAGTAGTTGAGTGCGCTCGAGCGCACTTGCTGCTATCAATCACACCCACGTGACTTGGCAGCACATTAGTTTTCCTTATAAATAGAACCTCTTGTATTTTGTATAAACCTACATTTTGGGAGGCACCTTAGAGGCCAAAAACCTCTCTGTTCTTCATTGTTTTCCCTCTAAATCGTCATTTATTTTATTAGCCTTTATTTCTTTATGATTAGAGGCTAAATCTTCAACTAAGATTGAAGATGAAGCCTCACCATTCATTTATCTACGTGCTTTTATGTTTAGTTTAATACTCCATCCGTCATTGAATGTTTTTTATGTTTGTTTCAATTTAGTTTTGTGACAAAATTGTGTTGATTATTGTTTACAAATCATTGAATGTCCAATATTTGTTGAGTTCCAATCATTTATTTTATTAGCCTTTATTTCTTTATGATTAGAGGCTAAATCTTCAACTAAAATTGAAGATGAAGCCTCACCATTCATTTATCTACGTGCTTTTATGTTTAGTTTAATACTCCATCCATCATTTAATGTTTTTTTTATGTTTGTTTCAATTCAGCTTTGTGACAAAATTGTGTTGATTATTGTTTACAAATCATTGAATGTCCAATATTTGTTGAGTTCCAATCTAGGGGTACATCGGATGATTCTATCAAGATTCAATATTCACTGTGATCAACGATACAGTGGATGATTTTATCAAGATTAAATATCCGTTGTGACTCTTTAATGGTAAATACATCGGATGATTCGACTAGATTTTATAATAATAATAGAACATGCATAGTACTTAATTGATAGACAGATGTATGAACTGAGTAATAGAAAGCATAATATGCCTAGAAGCATAATCATTTTGAATGTATGAACTAAGCATGATTAAATGTATTTTAATGGGGTGAGGTGGATTCTAAGACCTTAGTGTTTTTAATTTATTTGTTTTTAAGCATTTAGATTAGTTTATATTTTTGCATACAATATGTTCGACACTTGGAACTAGGTTAAAGTAGAGTTAGTTTAGATAATTAAAATTGGTTTTTTACAAACGTGATTCCCTATGGATTCGATCTCGTACTTTCGCAATGCTACACTATGCATGACTCGTGCTATTGTTAGTACATTAAATTTGTAAATCAATAACCCTTAGTGTTAACCTAACCACACCCTGATCCCTTTGAAAATAGATGCCAAACACTAACCCTCTGCGGGCGGACGTATGCTAGGTTAGGAGGACATACATTGTTGTTTTTAATGTGGACGTATGTGGGGGGACCACCGGACGTACGCTCTACAAATAGTTCAGCAGATGTATGTGGGATCACATAGACGTACGCTATTTTTTGAAATATCCTCTGGTTAATACCTGGACGTACGAGACACCCTTTGGATCATTGTGCAAAAGCACTAGACATACGCTAGGGTTGGCGAACGTCCGCTGCTCTGTTAGAGAGTTGGTGGTGGTCTTTCCCTATAAATACCCCGTCCCTCCTCTCATTTCACACACCCATTTCCATCCTCTAGTGCACCCCTAGGCTGCCAGAATGCGTTCCTTGCTTGTTGAGTGAGAAATTGAGAGTATGAGCTTCAAAAGGGGAGTTTCCAAGGAAGGAGATCATGTCCATGCTTATCTTTGGGGTAAGCTCTGTTCCCTTTATATTTTGGCCCTGTTTTATCTCCTAGTTCTGCTTTGATGAGTTTTCCCAAGTGTGAAGCATTCTTTAAAGATGATGTTTTCAAAAGATTCTTTCAAAGTTTCATTGTGTTTTGATTCCTTACGTTGCATGTGATTATTTGTTAGCTTAGAAGTGGCATAAAGGTGTAGAAATAACGTATGGATTGAGTGCTGTCTGAAAACCCAAAAGTTTGCTTAATCCACTAAGCAGACATATGCCATTGGGGCCAGACGTATGGTCAATAGACAGAGCACCGAATTTTGAGTTTTGCATGAGCACACTATAGCTTAGCCATATTTATGGGTTTGTAAGGCTCAGAATAACAGTGTCTTGTATCCGTTATAATAGGATTTAACTTGGTCTGAGGATTTGCTCAAGTGCGCGAGGTAAGTATACACTTACAACCCTTTTACTTAAAATGTGGTATATGTTAGTTGACTAACTACAAGTATGATATGAGCATGCATATTTTCTGTAAATACTTGGTAATTGTACTGTTAATTAATTGTTATGATGCATCATATGACACGGTACGCCGGTACATGCGGTATAAATGGCCATGGGTATACTATATAGATTTCATATTATGGTCAAATGTGTGTGTTATATGTGGGTTTTGGATCCAATGGTTTCTTGACTACGGTGTAGCCATTTCCAATGGCCTTGTCACTATGGAACGGACATCATTAGCTATGTGGGCCACCCGAGGTTGGGCTCAGTCGTGCCTTTAATGTTACGTATGATATGTTATGCAATGGTTGAGGAACGGTATTGTACTATAGGTCCCTCGGGACAACGCCAACCCTACTGGGAAGGGGTAATATCTCGGGTAGACCATATATGAGAGTTATGACCTATAATGCATTGCCTTTTTTTCCTACATTAAAATATTAGGTGGTTATCGCCAATAGTACACCATGACCATTTTACAAAAAACATAAACCTTACTAAAATGGTGTATTAGCGGAGGTAATGCCTCTTTTGATTCTTACTCAAAATGCACGTTTACTTCCATTAATTGGGCTCATGTCATACCTATGTTATAAAGTTTACTTACTAAGTCGTTAGACTTACACGGTTATTATTCTTTAGATAATCTGATTCATTACTCTAGGAGTGGCAATGGCTGCTACTGCCTGTCTGGTTAGGATTTGCTTATAATTGCAGGTTTGTTTTTATTGCTTAGTAGCTCCATGTTCTAACTTGATGATTATTAGTATCTTAGATTTATTCACCTTTCCTTGCATTTACTCTGATGATTATAGATGAGTGATTTCTCGTTTAGTCACGAGTTGGCTTAAATGGGTAAATTACCAGTGACTCCACCAGATTAGCCGAGGCTAATTTTGAAGGTGTTACAAACTGTTGGGTCACAGATCAGTCTTACAAGGCCCAACAAGCCCAGGCCTAGTCCATAATCGAGACCAAGCCCATTTGAGGTCTTGGACACTAATCGAGGCCCAATGCTTAGTAGGTCTCGAGACATCAAGTCCTAGACCGTCAATCCGTAAAGGGCAACATAGTCTTGGTATCGGGGATAGATCGGACATTTCACATCAAGATCCATTTTCTACATTCAAGGAATGATCTTATCTCAAATTCAAAAGGTCATCAAATCCATTTAAATAGGGATTAGATACAAATATTCAAATGTGTGCATATATATCCAAAGATCACACAAATATTCAAAACAAGTATTTTCTATAACAACCATATCCCATGCAGGTAACTGCATAGCAGGAATTCAGGAATTTAGGAGTCATTGGTTATGGAACTACTACTACTCCATGCTTATAAAATGCAAGTTGCTACTCAATGTTTAGGTGATTGAAACTATTGCCTTCTAGCTTATTTTTTGCGTTTATACTTCTCCCTCAAATTTTGACTTAGGCATTGGAGCTTCTCTTACCGGCTCACCACCAATCACTTCGATCATTTTGTTCTTTTCATTGTGTTGGACGATTCCTCTTCGATGCAGTACTTCATCTCGGAGGTTTGCCACGTCATCATCCAAAAATTGTGTATCAACAAATAGGTCGTAATTATCATTTATGGTTTGCCCAAGATATTATCCATTCTCAACAGGGTTGGCGTTTTCCCGAGGGACCTATAATATAATGTCGATGCTCCGGTCATTGTAAGCTATAGTCCAAAACTAGTAGCCTAACCTTAGGTGGCCCACACTACTAATTTATTGACCCAAATAATTAACTAGGCTAAGATTGTAATGACCTAGGGAAAAACGCTAGCTACATCCACACTATCACCCCAAAAAGACTATTCAATTTGAAACTTCCCTATAATTCATTATAAAGCCCAGTTTCACCTAGTAACTAGGAAATGTGGGACTTAGCACTCATGACTATCTTTATAAACTACCCACTTTATATAGGCTTTTTCTCATCTTCCCAATATAGGACCTGAGGGTTAGAAACTCCCTTCTTAAATTCCCAATGTCCTTGTCAGGACCACATCATCCAATGCTCCAATACCATATGACTTGGCATTTTACTAAGTGGCTATGATACCAATTATAACGACCCAAGGAAAAGCGCTAGCCAAATCTGCACTATCACCTCAAAATGACTAATCAATTTGAAGCTTCCTATAATTTAATAAAGCCTAGTTTCACCTAGTAACTAAGCAATGTGGGACTTAGCACTCATGACTGTCTTTATAAACCACCCACTTTATATTGGCTTTATCTCATCTTCCCAATATGGGACCGGGGTGTTACTTGGTATCTACTCCCAGTTCCCCCATGTTGATTAAGCCAAGAACTCGTGATGAGGTTCTTTTGTCACTTTATTAAGCCCAATATTCGGTCATCTAAATTGACTTAATTAACAAATTCATACCATATGCATATGAGAAATTCAATCACATAGAATTTCAATTAAAATATATCAACATATGTTTGAAACAAAGCACTAGTATTGAAATCCTAAAAATACATAATTAGAGCTTCAATCTAGCCCTTAACAAAGAGTTTAGTTACACATAATTAAACTAAAGCTAAACAGAAGAAGGAAAGAAGAAACCGAAAATGCTTCTTGAAGTACCTCTAATTCCTCTCTCTAGGATTGTGTTTTCTTGTAAAGCTTAGAGGTCTATTTATAGGCTTAGAAAACCCTAGAAGCCCTATAAAACCTAATAAAATCGGAGGTCTAACGTCTAATCCAATTAAGGTTTGGAAAACCTAATTTAAGTTTAAGAAGAGTCTTTCCGCATCTGAGCTGCCTAAGTGCGCTCAATCACAAGGTATTGCACTTGATCGCATGCCTACGCTCAATCGTCCTCTTTGATTGCACTTCTAGCTTTTCTTGAACCTTCCTAACAAATCAAGCTTCCTCATTACTTTCTTTAGCGGATATTCTGTTAGGACTCAAATAATATGAGCTTGAAAGTATGGGCAAAGCTTCCTTGATGCAATGATCAAGGCAAAGGCCAACTTCTCCATCTGAGGATATCTCTCTTCAGCTCCTCTCTTCAGCTCTGCTAATGAAGTATACTAGCTTCTGCACGCCTTCCTTTTCCGAACCAAAGCTGCACTGATTGTTATTGGAGAGACAGCTAGGTATAAATACAATGCTTCGCCAAGGACAGTTCTGCTCAATAGAGGGAACTCGCTAGGTACTTCTTCAGTTGATCAAAGTCTCCTTCACACTCATTTGACCACTCAAAGGCCTTTCTCAAAATTTTGAAAAACGGTAGGCATTTGTTAGTGGACCAGAATAAAAATTGATTGAGTGTTGCAATCCTCCCAGTTAGTTGCTGGAGTTGCTTTGTATTCTTTAGGGATTGCATGTCTAAGACAGCTTGGATCTTCTCAAGGTTGGCCTCTATTCCTCGATTTGAAACCATGTAACCGAAGAATTTCCTTGAAGTGACTCCAAATGCACATTTGGAGGGATTTAACTTCATCTCATACTAATTCAGCGTCTTGAATGCTTCTTTGAGGTCATGTGTATGCTCTAGGGCTGCACACTCTTTACCAACATATCATCGACATAAACCTCCATGTTTGATTGATCTGGTCTTATAACATCTTGTTGACTAGCCTTTGATATGTCGCCCCTGCATTTTTCATGCCGAAAGCATGACTTTATAGTAGTATAGTCCTTGGTCTATGATGAATGCAGTTTTCTCATGATCTTCAGGGTGCATGTAGATCTAGTTATAACTAGAGAAAGCATCTATAAAACTAAGTAGGCCATACCTAGCAATAGATCAACCAATGCATCAATGTGTGGTAATGGAAAGCTATCCTTTGGGCAAGCTTTATTGAGGTCGGTGAAGTCTATGCACATCCTCCATTTCCTATTGGATTTCTTCACCAAAAAAATGTTGGCTAACCATTCGGGGTAGTAAACGTCTTGAATGAATTGCGCTTTGAGTAACTTCTCGACCTCCTTCACTATAGCAGCATTTCTTTTCGGTGCAAACTTCCTTCTCTTCTACTTCATCGACTTGATAGCTGGATCCACATTTAGTTAATGGAGCATGTCATCTGGACTGATTTCAGGCATGTCTTCATGTGTCTATGTAAACACCTCCATATTTTCCTGATGGAAAGTGACGAGGCCTTCTAGAATTTCAGGATTGAGGCATGTACCAATCTTCACAACCTTCCCTTCCCTCACTTCTATGTCTTCTAACGGCTCTGCTGGTTCACCTTTCACCTCACCAATTATGCCCACCATTAGAGTGGTAGAATCTGAGGCCTTCCTAAGAAAGGTGTTGTAACACCTTCTCGCTACAACCTAATCACCCTTTACTTCTCTAACTCCCTCTTCTGTCGGAAACTTCATCATCATGTTATAGGTTGATGTTATTGCCTTCAAGTTGTTCAAGGCTGGTTGACCGATGATCACGTTGTAAGCAGATGGTCGGTCGACCACCAAGAACTCTACCATTATAGTTGATTGCTTAGGGGTTGTCCTTGTTGTTATAAGGAGTGAAATAAGCCCTATTGGTTGGACCTATTCTCTAGAAAACTCAACCAAAGGCGAACCAAACGGTTTGATCCTATCTCGATCAATTCCTATTTATTTGAAAGCTGGCCAATAGAGAATATTGGCCAAGCTTCCGTTGTCAACCAAGATTTCGATTGATCATTTGATTGGCCATAGTCATGATTACCACCAATGCATTGTCATGGGGCATGACTACCCCTTGAGCATCTTCTTTAGAGAAGGACAACACCATCGAGTCCTTCTTTATGATCTTGGGAGGCCTTTGCAGGGAATAAACTTCCTTGCTCTACATTCTCCTTGCATAGACCTTCCTAACTAAATTAGATTCTCCTTTACCAGTTATCTCGCCAGAGATAGTGTGGATCTGCCCGATCACATATCGATTCTACTGAGGCCTTTGCATGTCTTGATCTTAGTCTCGATCACTTCTTGGCTTAGCTTGCCGATTGTGTATCAGTTTAGCATACCAATCATCTCTCGAACCATGGTCTTGACACCTCAGTTTTGGTCCCTCGAAGGCATCTCGATTTCCTTTTACTAACATAGGCCCTTGAGGGTTTCGGTCCTAATTCCTCTCTCCTACAAGGAATCTAACCAATCTTCCATTCTTGATGAAGTGTTCGATCTCTTGGCATAAAGTTACGCACTCTTCCGTCAGATGTCCATGGTCGCCATGGTAATCGTAGAACTTTGTGTGATTACATCTCCTTAGATCTCCCTTCATCTTGGTTGGCCACCTGAAAGCAGGATCCTTTTGATTTCCATGAACACCTTAGTAGTATTGGCATTCAATGGAGTAAACCTCTGGGCCTCTCGCCTTCGAGACTTGGTTTTGGGAAATGGTGGTCCAGCTTTCTTTCCTGGTTTCTTGGGATTCTTCTCTTCTTTCTTCTTGGAGGTAACTGGGGCTGCCTTATCTCTACTTGTTTACTTGCAAGTGCATAAGGTCAAAAGTGTAGCATAATGTGCAAATACGAGATCATTCCCACAAGGATTGGTAAATTTTGATTAAAATTAATTTTGCAATGTAAAACAAGAGAGAAAAATTGGGTTTGATTTAATAATGAGAAACAGGTAGGACTTTGATATCCACCGCTAATCATGCTTACACAATAAAACAACATGTCAATGCTTTAATCACATTATGAATACCTAATAGACGCCAACCTAAGGTTATGGGTGTCTACTCCTTAAGCTATTGGTTTTCCTAAACAACGAATTAGGCATGAGTGTCTACTCTAATTCTTTTCTTTCATAAAGGATTTAGCATGGATGTCTGCTAAGTTGTTCTTTAAGAAAGCATAAAAACTGTGAAAATCAACAAACACATGAGGCCTTGGGTATGAGTGTCTACTCCCGGTTCCCCATGTTGATTAACCCAAGAACCAGCGTGGATATCTTTTGTTACTTTTATTAAACCAAGGACTCGATCATCCAAATTGGTTTAACTAACTAGTCCATACCACATGCATATGTTGATTAGGCAAACACATGAGGAATTCAAGAAAGCAGGTATTAATCAAGTTAAATATCATAATGTAATTATCGCAAAGGCCCCAATACTAAATTATTAAGTAAACATGATTAAGGCTTCAATCTAGCCCTACTAAAAGGTTTAGTTACATATGAGTTTGATGCTAATCATCTTCATAAAATAAAATAAAAAGGAAAAGCATAAACCTGGAAAATTGCTTCCTTGAGTACCATAAATTCTTCTCCAAAATCACGTGTGTTTTTTTTCTATGTTTACAAGCCTATTTATACAGTCTAAGAAAACCTTAGAAATCGTAGGGTTTAGTCCTTGTGCAACTAGGACTCTACAAAACCCTAATAAAATAACATTTCACAGAATAGGGCTGCGGCTGCTTTTTGCTTCAAGCATGAGTGCGCTTAATCGCAGATCGTGTGCACTCGATTGCAACTCTGCGATCAATCCTCTTCTTGCATGCACAAGTGCAAGTGCGCTCATTCCTTAGCTTGGGCGCTCAAGCGCAATAGCACTCGATCGCAGTTCCCCTGCAATTGATTGCTCTAACAGACTCCAGCTTTCCCAAGTTTGCTCTTTAAGCCCAATATTTCCAGAAATGCTTCCTTTTCTTCCAAAGACCTATAAAAACAGAAAACACAAAAAGGAATATAAAATAGAATGAAATAACACAAACTAAGGGCTTAACAAATATAAATTAAGGGGCTTAAATATGAATATTTAAACACTTATCACACCCCTAAACTTACATATTGCTAGTCCCTTAGCAATACGAAACTAAAAAAAAAAAGAAGAAGAAGAAGATAAATCCATCTTTCATGGGATGTAGGATTGCATTTAGCATATGCAACAAGCCTTTTAAAACCCTACGCATTCCCTGGAGGATGAGTAAAGTTTTGTGAGGGTTTTCCAGGAATGTTACCCATAAACATTATACACAGCTCATGTTACCAAAAAATTAAAGTGTCACTCAAAACTGTGATTTTCATTCATTAGCAAGCTTAAAAAGATAAACTCCATCTTCATAATGAATTGGAATTTAAAGTCTAATCACTTACAACAGGCAAGCTAAGGCATCACAAGTTTGAAACAGTGTAAAGTGAACTAGAACAAAAATATGAAGTTTTCAAATGATTCCAATGTGCAATATCTTAATATCTCAAAGTTCATTGAAATTCCCCATCAAAATGAACAACAATGGCATACTTTTCTTTTATTCTTTCTTTTATTATTAGGTTCTGCAATGTTTAGGTCCCTTAAACTTTCTAATTGACCCATGTAGCGAGTGTTGAGCAAATGACTCCTAGACTAGATGGTTTTAGGGCATTAGGTGTAAAGACACCCCTAAGAACTTACTAACTAGAGTCAAAAAGGCTATGAAACTAAACTAGCCATAATTTTTAACCAAATCAAATTTCTTCACCTTTTGACGTGAACACTCAATGCTTTGAGGCATGAGGTCTAGTTACTCAGTGAAATGCTTATCAATGATCATTATTTTTTATTTTTTATTTTTTAATAATATGCCAAGCTATCCAACCAATAAGTCATTCAGTTTTACCCAAAACATAGAAACATACACATCAAAACCACATGTCATACCCCACAAATCCTGTGTTAATGTGCTTGTGTTAAAGCAGATCAAACATGTGAATTCTCAAATGCCCAGAGTAAGTAACCAAACTTAAAAATCCTATCATCAGATCATGTGTTCAAAATTTTTAAGCTCACCAATGAAATCAAATCACAATTTTTTTCAAATCAACCAAAATTTTAAGACAACATGAACATGCATTATTATTATTATTATTATTACTATTATTATTATTTTAACAAAAAAAAATAACAAAACTAAAGACAAAGTGTGTGTGATGCGTCTCCCATACCGAATTATCTAGATTTACTTGGGTTTCTAGGACTTCTCTAAGTCTATAAATAGACCTCTTTGCATTCAAGAAAGGAGGAAAGCCGGGAGAAGCCTAGAGACAAAAATTCACAGCTTCTCTTTAGTTTAGTTTTTATGTAGTTTAGGATTTATTTTTATGTAGTTTAGGATTTATTTTTATGTTGGGCTAACCCCCCAACTAAGGTTGGGGATGAAGCTTCACCGTTGAAGAACAACAGTACTTTCATGTAAGTTTTTATTGTCCGATTTTATGGTTTAATATTTTAATTGTTTTACTTCTTTTCAATGTGTGGAATGATTCTTGGATATCTTGTTGTGATTCAAGGATACACTTGATGATTTAGAATAATTGCACATAATTGATTGCTTTGTTTTATATGCCTAAAAATTGGATATCCCTTGTGATTTGTTCTTCAAATACATTTGGTGTTTCAATTAAATTTGGATTCCTTTTGTGATTTGTGCAATGAACGAATACATGGGATGGTTTGATTAATTCTTTGAAGCATAGTAAAACATACATAAGGTTTAATTTGTGAGAGCTTCGGATTAATATTGATGAACATGAAGTATGTGTTGTTATGGTTTGGTGAGTGTGGATTCCGTATCCTTAGTACTTTATCTTTTGTTTTATTTTATTTATTTTATGTTTAGTCTTTTAGTTTTCAAAAACCCAAATCAAAACCCTTTTGGAACTAGATTAGGATTTAATTAGTTTAGATTTAAATTTGCTTTCAAGAGTACAATTCCCTATGGGTTCGACCTCGCACTTGCACACCATTATATTGCACACAACTCGTGCACTTACGAGTACAATAAATTTGTACAACAAATTTTGACGCCGTTGCCAGGGAATTGTTCAATTTTTGAAACCAATTTATGTCTAAATTGATTTTATCTTTCTACTAGTTATAACTAGGATTTTATTTTTCTGCAATTTATTTTTATTTTATCCTTGTTTCTAAAAAAAAAAAGAAAGAAAAGATTTCTTTTCTTTTTTGTTATGTTTGTTGTTTTTGGATTAATTTGTAGTTTCTGCCGCATTCTTTGTTGGCACACTGGCACAAGTGTGATCAAGCGCAATTGCAGTATGCTCGAGCACACTCTTGTAGCTGACAGCACTAGCATAGGAGCGCACGCTCATAGCAGGCATCATCATTAGTGGATCAGCGCGCCTGTGCTCGATCCCACCTATCTTGTGCTCTAGCACACCTCCACAGGCAGCACTCACAGCAAAGGCAGCAGTTCTATAGATTTTTGCCAAAAATTTATTTTTGGTCCTTTTTATGAGTTTTTAAATTTTAGTTTTATTTTCTTTTAGTTAGTTAGTTGTTTTTAGTTTTTTTTTTTTATTTTTTTTTATTTTTTAAAAAAAGAGATGAATAATGTGTATGAGGAAAACAAGTCTTCAGAACTACGAGTCGAGTCTATTCATAAATAACTAGTTTATTTCATACTCAACTGTGAGATTTACTTACTAAGTCTTTAGACTTACGTAATTATTAAGGCTTGTATGTTACCTATTTTGAGGGAACCTCTTGTTGAGAAGGGGGTTAATGGCATGTTCGTCACATCAGGATATTTAAGATAAGTCGAAGGTCCACTTTGTATAATCAGGTTTAATTAGAATATTTGCATCTTGATTAGTAGCTCCATGTCTTAGCTCGATGATAATACATGCACATGTTTTGATTACTAGGTACCTCAGATGTATTAATGTCACTTTCATAGGCATTTACTTTGATTATGCTAGAGAGGGGTGATTCCTCAGTTAGCTACCAGTTATTTGAGCTGGGGCAATTGCCAGTAACCCTACAAAACTAGTTAAGACCATTTTTGGGGGCGTTACAAAAGGTCTTGGGGATTGTGTTTTATTCTGCTGCATAAAAAGAAATTTTTGTAAATTTATGCAAACAATCCCAACACAAAAATCCTTGTGTTGATGTTGTGATGCTTTGTTAAATATTTAGTATAATTTTATTTTTTGTTTATTGTGGAGGTAGAATTGTAGTTCAAGTTATTTCAATTATATTTGGTGAATGTGTGCATGGGTGTTTATAAGTAAACTCTTGTTTCAATTTATTAAAATTTGATAACACCTATTCAACCCCCTTCTAAGTGTAGTTTGGAGTCTATAATATATTTTCATCTTGTGTTTTCATGCTTATTGTATTTTGTGTTTTTAGCTGATATATCACCTTTTTATTGAATGTTGTAAAAGACGAGTTTTACACCACATCCTAATTGAAGGTATGCATCATGAATTGTGTGATTGTGCATGATTCCATAAGTCTAGACCTTACTTGATGCGAAGGTACACTATGCCTTTTGGCACTTCAGAAAAATGTTGACAAGTTATCTAGTAAAAAGTCAACTCTTTTCACTAGGGCTTAAACACCCTCATCCCTTACATGTCCTCTAAACAATTGCAAATGCTTAATTCAAAATCCTTTGTGATCATATATTTCCACAATAAACGTAGCCATGACTATTTCTATTGGGATTTGATTAACACATTGAAGATGTAGCTTTTCACTATTTTTCCAATTATTCTGAAAGTTTCCTTTTAATTCAATGGTGGTCAATGTCTACTAGGAAATGTGAGGAAACTTTTTGGGCCTTAGGTTGAACTTGGTCAATTTAATTGATAGGCTTGTTTGATTTTCTACCAAATACACACCCATGTAGCCCAAGACACAATAGATGGGGTCATATAATGTGTGCAAAAGCAATTCATCTTGAGATTAGCAAATTAACGGATGAGATTGAAATGCTAAATCTTACAATTGGCAATTGGGGGTGACAAGAGTAATATTAGACAACTCAGTTGAGAGTTGTCTATATAATGCACGTTTACAAACTTCAGATTGTATTTTTTAGTTTTGTCAGTTTGTAAGTTTGTAAATATAGTTGATAATTAGTTGGAGTTAATTGCTAGCTGCAGTTAGCAGTTAGAAGCTTGTTAAGCTTATGATCAAGTGTATAAATAGAACTTCATTTTCTCTTTGTAAAGTTAAGTTGAATATACAAAAAGTTCTTTCCATTCTCTGTAGTTCATCTCCTTCCTGCAATCATCTCTTTCTTCTTCCTCCTTCTTTGCATTCTTATCACAAATTGCTATGGTTGACATGGTATTAGAGCCATAATCACAACTATTATTCCTTTGCATATTCAATTTCATCTTCAATGGCAGATCATCCATACTCTTTTGCTCACATTACATCTGATTTTTCTGCTATAATGGCATAAAATCAACCACATAATCAACAACAAAACCACACTCTTCCAAATCCCTTTCTTAATCCTTTTGAAAACAATCGTCCCATTGATCCATCTAGCCCTCTTTTTCTTCACAGTGGTGATAATCTAGGAATTCTACTCGTTCCTCAACCACTGATAGAAGAAAACTATAGCACTTGGAGCCGTGCAGTGCTTGTTCTTTTAGTGCAAAGAACAAGATGTGTTTCATTGATATTTCTCTTCCTAAACCCTCAATGTTTGAGAGTTATTACAATGCATGGGTTCGTTGTAATGATCTTGTAGTTTCATGAATTCTTAATTCCATTTCCAAGGAGATTTATCCCATTGTCATCTACATCACATCTTCTAAAGCAATGTGGCAGGATCTCAAAGGCAAATATTCACAAAGGAATGGACCTTAGGTATTTCAATTGCAGAAAGTCATTTCAGTGGTGACTCAAGAAAATGCTTTTGTAAGTCAATACTTCACTCGAATTAAGGCTCTTTGGGAAGAACTTACCAACTATAGGCTGATTTCCATATGCAACTATTGTCATTGTGGTCGTATGCAATCCATTCTTGAGCTCTATATCCAATAATGTGTTTTGCAGTTTTTGATGGTTTGAATGATTCATTTTTTGTTGTTAGAGCTCAAATTTTGCTAACTAGCCCTCCTCCACCCATCAACAGAGTCTTTTCTCTCATTGTTCAAGAGGAAAGACAAAGGAAAATTTCTATAAGTTCCTTTAGTCATGATACTTCTACCCTCATGACCGGAACACTCATGCCTAAGCCTGTTACCTCATCCTTACCTAACCCTCATAATTCTATTACATTCATGACCAAAACCACACCACTAGGGCCTAGGTTTACTGAACAAAATTTTAGGAAGGATTGTCCCATTTGTTCTCAATGTGGAGTCAGGTTATACAATTAAGAAGTGTTACAAAGTTCATGGCTATCCACCTAGATTCTAGTGCACTCGAAACAAACCCAACCAATCTGTTCAACACATCAAATCAAGTGCAGGGAATAGATTTGACTAAGTTTGATCAGTTGAACAATCCTCACTATCCTCCTCAATTGACATTGATTGTAACATGTTGTGCTAAATACTACCTAAATTAATAGATGATATTTAGTACGTCTTACTCGCAAGTGCACAAGATCAAAACGATAGTATAGCAGGCAATTACGAGATCATTCCCACGAGGATTGTTAATTTTGCTTAGAATTAAATAACTAAATTAAAATATCAAACTGTCACAAAATTGATATTATGAAAAATAAATAAAGATAAATTAAAGTGTGGGGCTTTGATATCCACCACTAATTATGCTCAATTTAATAAATCAATATGCCAAAGCTCTAATCATATTATGAATACCTAATGTTTGCCAACCTAAGGGTATGGGTACTCCTTAAGCTATTGGTTTCCCTAAGCAACGAATTAGGCATGAGTGTCTACTCTAATTCTTTTCTTTCTTAAAGGATTTAGCATGGGTGTCTACTAAGTTGTTCTTTAAGAAAGCATAAAAACTGTGAAAACCGACAAACACATGAGGCCTAGGGTATGGGTGTCTACTCCCGGTTCCCCATGTTGATTAATCCAAGAACCCGGTGTGGATATCTTTTGTTACTTTTGTTAAACCCAGGACTTGATTATCCAAATTGATTTAATTAACTAATCCATACCACATGCATATAATGGCCAATCACATACATATGAGGAATTCAATAAAACAGACATTAATCAAGTTAAGCAACACAATATGATTATCACAAAGGCGCCAATGTTGAAATATTAAATAAACATAATTAGGGTTTCAATCCAGCCCTACTAAAATATTTAGTTACATATAATTAAAATAAAACTAAAAAGAAAGGGAAAAGAAAGAACCGAAAACCGCTCCTAAAAGTAGCCTCCAAATTCTCCTCTCTAAAATTGTATCTCTAATTGTGAGGCTTAGAGGTCTCTTTATAGGCTTTAGGAGAGTCCTAGAAATACTAGTAAACCTAGGAAATTCGGAATTCTATCTCCTAGTCAATTTAGGAGACAATCCTATTACAAATCGGAGTAGGATTCGTCCAGAATTGGGCTTCTAACTTGCGGAGTGATTTTAGCATTGTGGCGGTCCAAATTAGGAAAATGATATTTCACAATGATTTGTAGAATTTTGAGTTAGCTTTCTAATTCCATTAGAATCACCTCAATGCAATATTTGAGCTGAAAGTTATGGCCAAAATACCGAGACATGTTCAGAATCCATTTTTGAATTTAATCCAATTTTAGCTCCAATTTGATAAATTCCGATTTAATCCTTTCCACATCTTCTAGGTCTTCCCAATTTGCCCTTTAAGCTTGGAACATTTCTAGAAATGCTTCCTTTCTTCCATGACCTACAAAAACACAGAAAACACAAAAAGGGAATAAAATGGAACAAAATAACAAAAACTAAGAAATTAACAAATGTAAATTAAGGGGGAAAATACGTTTTAGCCCCCTCAACTACCACCCAGTTACGTTTTAGCCCCCTAAACTATCAAAAGTTGTTAAATGGCCCCCTCAACTACCAAACAGTTATGTTTTAGCCCCTTCCGTTAGTCTTTGCCGTGAAATTGGATGGAAACATCAAAACTATGTCGTTTTGAGATTGCAAGTTACCAAAATACCCTCAACTAAAGGAGGGGGCTAAAACACAACTGTTTGGTAGTTGGGGGGGCCATTTAACAACTTTCTCTTCCCCTTTGCTTTTCGTTTTTCTCTACCTGGCTTGGCTAGCCATGGCTTTGTGCTACTAGGCTTACCTTGGCGGCCTTGCCTGGGGATGGAAATCACTGCCTCGAGCCCAGAGGTCCGAAATCATAGCTCAAATGGTTTCCGTGATTGCATGTCGCTCTGCCACCGGAGATAAGTTCTTCTCTATCCACCTTGTCTAGGCAACCCAATGAGAATGACAAAGGCCCAGTTAATTGGTTATTGCTAGCATCAAACACTATGGCCTCCTTCAGAAATCCTATCTCGTACAGCAGATAACCTGTTAGCTGGTTATTCAGAAAGAGTACCTCTAGAAACGAGCGTAGCTTTGGCAATGCTTCTTGGGATTGGACCGTGAATTTGTTGTTGGCTAGAGTGAGATACAAACGTGAGAACGCTTAGATTGTCGGGAAGCATCTGCATAAAATTGTTGTCGTTTATGAAGAGGACGCCGAGGTTCTATATGAATATTTGAAGGGGACCCACAAAACAAATTGAACCGAATATCTAAGAATGTCAAGTCGTTCATGAATGTAATGCCATAGGAAATGGACCAAGAATTTGTTGTTGCTTATGTCGAGCTCAGAGATATGGAAGGTTGGAGATGTTGGGGATATTGTGCCGACAAAGTTGTTGGAATTGCGTGGAAGAGAGCGATGTCAAGCCGATCAAGAAAGCCGTCAAGCATTGGGGCGCCAAGTTGGAAGCCATTGAAGTCGATGGAAGCGAGAGCTGTTGCATGTTGTCTGGGGTTTTCATAGAAGCCTCTATATTTGCATATATCCGAGCCAACCCAAGATTTGGTAATGCCCAGAGGATCGAGGTGATGATGGACTTGAATTTTGGATGAGTGGTAGACCACCGCAAGCCTTTGCTCGAAATACCAAAGTCTCACTTTCTAGGGTGAAGGCGATGGAGCTTGAGAATTTGTTGGTGATTTCTTACACTGTGGAATCCGCAGCCTCTGCTATGTGCTGTAATAGCGTTGACAATCGAGAGGTAAGGAGAATATTGAAGGCCACAACTACACTTTTGGTTGGATTTGCGCTCATCTTCTCTCCTTGACCTATTCTGCTATGGATTGAATTGAAGGTTTTAGAGAATTGAAATTCAATGGATAATTTCCAACTAAATGTTGTGTTTTAGCCCCCTCCTTTAGTTAAGGGTATTTTGGTAACTTGCAATCTCAAAACGACATAGTTTTGATGTTTCCATCCAATTTCATGGCAAAGACTAACGGAGGGGGCTAAAACGTAACTGTTTGGTAGTTGAGGGGGCCATTTAACAACTCTTGATAGTTTAGGGGGCTAAAACATAACTGGATGGTAGTTGAGGGGGCTAAAACGTATTTTTCCCTAAATTAAGGGCTAAAATATGAATATTTTGGCACTTATCACACCCCCAAACTTACATATTGCTAGTCCCTTAGCAATACGAACTAAAAACTAAATGCAAAACAAAAAAGAAAAGAAAAGGGGAAAAGTGTGTGTAAATGAAAAGTGAGACCAAGTGTGTGTAAATGTGTCCCCCATACCCCCAAACTTAAATTGCACATTGTCCCCAATGTGTAAATACATGGAAAGATCTTACCCAAGAGATGGAGAAACTGGTTGGAACAGGTATGACTCAAAGCATTCCCCCCAAACTTGAACTCAAGCACACTTGTCCCTGAAAAACAAAACACTAAAGTAACAAAGGAAAACAAAAATAAAAATAAAATAAAATAAACAAACAAAGAAATAAAAAGGATATGCTGTGGGGTGCCTCCCATGAGCGCTAAGTTTAACGTCTTGGCTACTCCTTGTTGTTCCCCATGTGGTGTTAGTCAAGACTTCTATCAAACAGATGGTGTGCAGCTCTGACACTAAGTGGTGCAAATCCACTCCAAAATTTTTCCAACCCATACAAAATATAAGAAAACCAACACAAAAGACAACTACAATCCGTACAAGCAGATTGCAGTTGTTAAAAACAAAAGAATTGGAAAATTTTGAAGGTTTGGGAGTGTGAGGGTATCAGATGAGGTTGGGTGAAGCATGGGGCGTGCAAATATGTTCATGATGCAAAGGGGAAAAGTGATGGGGAGAGGGGGAGAAATGACCTATAAGTAGGTCACATGACTCTCCTTCCCGAGTGCGATCAATTGTAATTATGCATGAGTGCGTGTGTGTGCTGATGCGCTCGCTCGCCTAAGGTCACACAGTGAGATAGCGATTGATCGCTATATTCATAGCAATCGTTCACTTCCTTAGAATGTTTAGCACTATTGAGGAGGTTTTAGCGATCGTTCGCTGTTTACACTGTGATCAATCGCTTCCACAGAATGCACAGCACAATCTAAAAGGTTTCGGTGATCATTCGCAATTCACACTGCAATCGATCGCCTACATAGAGTGCCCCTTCCCTTTGACAAAACAATGAAATTAACTAAGGAAAAATTAAAACAAAAATTGAAAAACAAAAGTAAAGGAAATACAGAAAAGTAAGAAAGGTTTACCGCAGTCAGTGGCCTCAGTATCACTGACCTCACAGAGGCGCTTGAGATCCAAGACTGCTCAACTACCTCTCATAGTAGCTTCAGTTGGCACTTTAAACTTGAAGCACCAGTCTTTTCTTCTCTTGAACCAAAGAGAATGATGTCTTCCCATTGTTGGGGGATTCCAATTGTCTGTATATACGGGTGGGCAAATTTGAGTCTTCTCAAACAATTTCTCATCATGGACTAGAATAAAATAAGAAGAAGACTCAGGGAGCTTTTCTATCTTGATGTCCTCAATTTGCTCATTTGGTAGCTCTAACAGACTTCTCTCTTGGCCTCTTGGTGTTTCAAGAGTAAGAGCTAATGTTGAAAAAGTCTTAGTGCTCTCTTCTTTTTCCTGATGTGGCTCCTCTAGATCCTCAATTTGCTCCTCCTTCCTTTCATCCACTTGATTTTCAACCATAGATTGCTCACAAAATTGATTAAAGTGCTCTCCCAAAGGATCTTCAAGACTTGGCTCACAAAAATTTTCCTCAACAATTTCTTCATTCCTAAGTGTGGTGGTTGTTTGCTCACGATAGTAAGTGCACTCTTTCTCCATGTATTGTCCATTGTAATTGGCAACAAACTGACTTTGACACTCTTCTTCTTGGTATTGTTAAGGCCAATTGACTGGAGGTGGCTCCTCTTCTTGGTATTGTTGAGGCCAATAGGTGGAAGATGGCTCCTTTTCATGATAATGTTGGGACAAATTGATGAGAGATGACTTAGGAGCACTGTTATGTTAATCATAGCTTTCATGAGCATGTCCAGCTTTTTCTCCATGGCAGCCATTTGAGCTTGAATTCCACCATTTGTGCTCTCTTCATCTATGCCTTTTCCTTTGAGTCCTTGTCTCCCTTTAGATGGGAATTGTTGATATGATTGATGTTGCAGTCCATGAAATTGTGGAGCATGAATTATCTTGAGCATGAGATATTTGCTCCATGTTGGGTTATAGGAATCAAAATAGTTGTCATTCCCTCAATCTAGAGAGATGTGTTCTTATCTTATTGTTAGAAATTTGTCTTATTGAAGGACAATTTCTAACATGGTGATAAGGGTCATGGCAAATGAACATGGTCCATAGGTGTTGGAGTGCTCCCACATGTGAATAAAACAAAAAGAAATTAAAATAACAAGAGAAAATAAAACCAAAAATAAAAGAAAACTCACAATGAAGTTAGAACATGTTCGTCTGTAGAGCACTCGATCGACAATAGTGCTCGATCGATTCAAGGCAATGCAAAACAAAAAATAAACATATTTGGCGCTTTCCGATTTTTGGCTGATGTGCTTGATCACCTCAAAGGCGCCGTGCACCGCCAGAGAACAAAACTAAAATTCCAAAAAATCAGATAATAAAAAATTAAAATAAAATAAAATTAACTAATGAGAAAAAATTCTAAACAAAATTAAACAATCCTCGCAACGCAAAAAAACTTGTTGTGCCAAATACTACCTAAATTAATAGATAATATTTAGTACGCTTTTAACTCGCAAGTGCACAAGATCAAAAGTATATAGCAAATACAAGATCATTCCCACGAGGATTGTTAATTTTGCTTAGAATTAAATAACTAAATTAAAATATCAAACTGTCACAAAATTGATATTATGAAAAATAAATAAAGATAAATTAAAGTGTAGGGCTTTGATATCCATCACTAATTATGTTCAATTTAATAAATCAATATGCCAAAGCTCTAATCATATTATGAATACCTAACGTTTGCCAATCTAAGGGTATGGGTGTCTACTCTTTAAGCTATTAGTTTCTCTAAGCAACAAATTAGGCATGAGTGTCTACTCTAATCATTTTCTTTCTTAAAGGATTTAGCATAGGTGTCTACTAAGTTGTTCTTTAAGAAAGCATAAAAACTGTGAAAACCGACAAACACATGGGGCCTAGGGTATGGGTGTCTACTCCCGGTTCCCCATGTTGATTAATCCAAGAACCCGACGTGGATATCTTTTGTTACTTTTATTAAACCTAGCACTCGATCATCCAAATTGATTTAATTAACTAATCCATACCACATGCATATAATGGCTAATCACATACATATGAGGAATTCAATAAAACAGACATTAATCAAGTTAAGCAACACAATATGATTATCACAAAGGCGTCAATATTGAAATATTAAATAAACATAATTAGGGTTTCAATCCAGCCCTACTAAAATATTTAGTTACACATAATTAAAATAAAACTAAAAAGAAAGGGAAAAGAAAGAAACAAAAACCACTCCTAGAAGTAGCCTCTAAATTCTCCTCTCTGAAATTGTATCTCTAATTGTGAGGCTTAGAGGTCTATTTATAGGCTTTAGGAGAGTCCTAGAAACACTAGTAAACTTAGGAAATTCAGAATTCTATCTCCTAGTCAATTTAGGAGACAATCCTATTACAAATCGGAGTAGGATTCATCTAGAATTGGGCTTCTAACTTGCGGAGTGATTTTAGCATTGCGACAATCCAAATTCGGAAAATACTATTTTACAATGATTTGTATAATTTTGAGTTAGCTTTCCAATGCCATTGGAATAACCTCAATCCAATATTTGAACTAAAAGTTATAGCCAAAATACCGAGACATGTTCAGAATCCATATTTGAATTTAATCCGATTTTATCTCCAATTTGATAAATTCCGATTTAATCCTTTCCACATCTTCTGGGTCTTCCCAATTTGCCCTTTAAGCTTGGAACATTTCTAGAAATGCTTCCTTTTCTTCCATGACCTACAAAAACACAAAAAACACAAAAAGGAAATAAAATGGAACAAAATAACAAAAACTAAGAAATTAACAAATGTAAATTAAGGGCTAAAATATGAATATTTTGGCACTTATCATAACACCCCAGTCTCATATTAGGAAGATGAGGCCACATAGAGTGGGTGGTTTACAAAGATGGTCATGGGTGCTAAGTCCCACATTGCCCAATTACTAGATGAAACTAGGCTTTATAATAAATTCTATGGAAGCTTCAAATTGACTAGTCATTTTGGGGCGATAGCACAAATATGGCTAGCGCTTTTCCTTGGGTCATTACAAATGGTATCGAAGCTACCTAGTAACGCTAGGTCATGTGGTACTAGAGCACTGCATGATGTGTCCCTGACGAGGATGTCGGGAATTTAAGAGGAAGAATTTGTAATACCCCAGTCCCTTATTGGGAAGATGAGAAGAAGCCTACACAGATTGGGTGATTTACAAATATGGTCATGGGTGCTAAGTCCCACATTGCCTAGCTACTAGGTGAAACTAGGCTTAATAATAAATCCTAGGGAAGCTTCAAATTGACTAGTCCTTTTGGGGTGATGGCACAAATGTGGCTAGCGCTTTTCCTTGGGTCGTTACATTGATCTCAGCAATGTCAGCAATTGATGGAAATGCTGAAACAATACCCATTCCAATCTCCTCATCCTCATTAGTCCTTTGTTGCAAATTCAGTTGCTAGCACATTAGGTTAACTCCAAACTCTCAATCCTAAATACTCTATTTTTTCTACTTTATTTGTTAACTTTGTGCCACATTTAAAGCAGAAAACTACCTCTTGGATTATAGACACTGGTGCAACTAATCACATGATCAGCTTCCCATCTCTTCTCACTTCAATTACAGCTATAGTTTGAACACATGAAGCTACCTAATGGATCTATAGCCTCTGTCACACACATAGGCACTGTCAAACTTTCAAACAATCTTACTTTGACTGAAGTTTTGTGTGTTCCATCTTTTACCTTCAATCTAATTTCAACTCGCAAACTTATTAAAAATCTAAGATGCTATATCGTTTTTCTGGCTAGATATTGTTTTATATAGAGTTTGTACCATTGGAGAGCGATTGGGGTGGGTGAAGAAGAAGTAGGTTTATTTGTTTTGTTGGAAGAGAACATGGTTTCTAGCCAAGCCCAAGCTACATCCTTTCCTTCTTTTCAAAAACATGCTTCTTTTAAATTCCATAAAATAGCCCTCATATGATGTTTGGCCCTATAGACTAGGGCACCCTTCCATTTCTAAAATAAGGCTGTTACAAAGGCATGTTCTTGATATTCAATGTAAATCTAAAACACCTCATCTTTCAAACAATCATCTCATGAGCTGCTATATTCTATAATCCCATCATATTCTCATCTCAAAGTTTTTGGTTACTTAGCTTATGTCTCAACTTTATCTAGAAACATAATAAACAAAATACCTACACCTCATCTTTAAACAAATCATCTCATGAGTTGCTATATTCTGCAATCCTATCATATTCTCATCTCAAAGTTTTTGGTTGCTTAGCTTATGTCTCAACTTTATCTAGAAACAGAACCAAATTTGATCCAAGAGCTATTCCATGTATTTTCATAGGGTATCCATATGGCATGAAAGGTCATAAATTTATTAGTCTTCATGATCATTCTGTCATTATTTCCAGACATGTTGTCTTCCATGAAACCATCTTTCCTTTTGTTTCTCACTTAGATCATTCATCATATACAACTCATGATGATATCATTCCTTCATCCATTCATTTTCCAAATTTTGATACATATGATATCTTAGATTTTCCTCCTCATCCTACAATGTCAGTTTCACCTCATGTTACTCAATCACAACAAAGACTGTCAAACCCTTCCTCACAATCATTCATTCCACCTATTTTTGAACCTAATGCCTCATCAAGTTCAATACCTTCTGTTGAACAAAATCCTGAACCAAACCCTTCATCTCCTAAATCAAATCCTTCATCTAGTTCTAATCCCTCTTCTATTCCTAACCAATTGTCTTGTCCATCCATTAGAAAATCCACTAGGATCAAAACTAGACCTAGTTACTTGCAAGATTATCATTGTCAATTGGTTTCATCTCCTCTACCCCCATCTATTGCAATGTCTACAAATTCAGGTAATTCTTATCCATTGTCTTCTTTTGTTTCCTATGATAACCTATCCCCTTCTCATAAACATTTTTGTCTTAACACCTCATTAATGAACCTAAGTTCTATCATCAAGCTGTCAAAGAGGTACATTGGCGTGAGGCTATGCAGATTGAAATTTCAACACTTGAAGCAAGCAATACCTAGATAGTTACTGCATTACCTGCAAATAAGAAGGCCATTGGTTGAAAGTGGGTGAATAGGATAAAGTAGAAATCTGATGGTAGTATTGAGAGGTACAAGGCTAAGTTACACTTAATGTGAAGGGTTGGATTATCATAAAACTTTTTCTCTTGTAGTTAAGATGACAATTGTGAGATGCTTTTTGGCTCTTGCAACAACTAAAGATTGGTTTTTGCATCAATTGGATGTGAATAATGCCTTCTTGCATGGGGACTTAGATGAAGAAGTATATATGACTATGCCTCCTAGTTTTGATAGCAAGGGGAGAATAAGGTTTGCAGACTAATTAAATCATTGTATGGTCTGAAGCAGGCTTCCCGACAATGGTTCTCTAAATTCTTTGCAACATTAATTGATCTTGGTTTTGTTCAGTCCAAGACTGATTATTTTCTATTCACAAGGCTCAAAGGTTCCTCTTACATTGCTATGTTAGTCTATGTTGATGATATAGCCATAGCTAACAATGATCCTAAAGCAATTTTGGATTTCTTCATTCTCTTGAATGATATGTTTCGATTGAAGGACCTAGGACCTTTGAAATATTTTTTAGGCATTTAAGTATGCCAAAGAAAATATGCCTTAAAGATTCTTGAAGATTCAAGATTACTTGCTTCTAAGCAAGTTAGTTTTCCAATTGAGTAGAATTTGAAATTGTCAAAAGATGAAGGCATTCTTTTATCAGATTCTACCTTTTATAGGAGGTTGGTTGGCAGGCTTCTCTACCTCACCATTACTAGACCTGATATAACATACTCAGTGCAAATCCTAAGCAAGTTTATGGATAAAACAAGACAATCACATTTAGATGCTGCCACAAGGGTTTTAAGATATGTTAAGAGTTCTCCTGCACAAGGTCTTTTCTTTCCAGTAATTTCAGATTTTCAGTTGAAGGCATTTTCAAACTCTGATTGGGCAGGGTATGTTGATACTCGAAGATCTACTACTAGATTTTACATATTCATTGGTGGTTCATTAATTTCTTGGAAATCTAAGAAGCAACAGATAGTTTCAAGATCATCTGCTAAGGTAGAATACCGTGCTATGGCTTCTACTTGCTATAAACTCATGTGGCTGTTCTCCTTGCTTAAAGATTTTCAGGTTCATCATCCAATTGCTGCATTACTTTTCTCTAATAGTCAATCTGCTCTCCATATTGCAGCAAATCCTATTTTCCATGAGAGAACCAAGCATATCGAGATTGATTGCCATCTTATTAGAGAAAAGATTCAATTTGGTCTTATTAAAACATTACATGTTCCTTCTCAACATCAATTGGCAGACATTTTCACCAAGGGACTTGGTCTTAAGGACTTCAGCTGTTTGCTCTCCAAGTTATTTGTTAACGACATTTGCCATCCTCCTTGCGGGGGAGTATTAGATAACTCAATTAAGAGTTGTCTATATAATGTGGGTTGTTGTGAAAATTTTAATATACTCGCAAGTGCATGAATTGTTTGCAATATATAATGTTTTGCAAGTGCGAAGTTGAACCCACATGGAATTGTGTTTTTTAAGAACAAATTATATCTAAACTAATTTAATCATAGCCTAGTTCCAAAAGAGGTTTGATTTTGGGGTTTTTGAAAATAAAAATATAAACATAAAGTAAATAAAATAAACAAAGAGATAAAATACTAAGGTTTGGGAATTTACACTCACCGAATCGTAACAACATACTCCACGTTCATCAATATTAATTCAAAGTTCCCACAAATTAAATCATATGTATGTTTTACTATGCTTCTAAAAGTTAAACAAAATCATCTCATGTATCCATTCATTGCACAAATCACAAAAGAAATCCAATATCAATCAAATCATCAGATATATCCGTAAATCACAAAAGATATCCAATTTTAATTGAGACACCAATTGTATCCGTAGAATAAATCACAAGGGATATCCAATTTTTTTAGGCAAATAAAATCAAGTAATCAATTATGTGAAGTTATTTCAAATCATCAAGTGTATCCTTGAATCACAAAAAATATCCAAGAATCAGTCCACACATTGAAATGAAGTAAAACAATTGATATTAAGGGGAAACTTCATTTTAGCCCCCTTAAACTTCACAAGATTTTACAAACCCCCCTAAACTTTAAAATCTCTCACTTTGGACCCCTAAACTTTAAATTGCTCTCAATTAGAACCCATCCGTTAATTTTAGCTGTTAAAAATACACCAAAAAAAAAAACAAAACAAAAATATCCATGACTTTTATTTTTATTTAAAAAAAAAAAACATTTTGAAAGTTAGAATTTTATACAAAAGTCAGGGGTATAAACATCATGTAATGTTTAAAATCTAATAAAGGGGTCCACATTGAGAGCAATTGAAAGTTCAGGGGTCCAAAGTGAGAGATTTTAAAGTTTGAGTGCGGTTTGTAAAATCGCATGAAAGTTCAAGGGGCCAAAGTGAAGTTTTCTCAAATATTAAACTCAATACAATTGGAATAATAATGACTTACATGAAAGTAATGTTGTTCTTCATTGGAAAGTGATGAGTGCATAATGTTGTACATTTAAACCCCTTAATTTATATTTGTTAGGCTCTTAGCTTGATTAATTTCTAATGTTTTAGCTTGTTTTAGGGTTTTATGGTGTTGCAGGTCCTTGCATTCAAACCATGGTTACAAGGGTGAAAAAGGGCAAAAAGTGAAGTTTTGTTCCCTGCCAGTGTGCTTAAGCGCACTACGCTCGAGCCCAAGGGGCACGATCGAGTGCATGCCTCGTCAGCCTGCAAACCCTGCATTGCCCTAGCCACCATCCCTTCTCACCTTGTGCCATAGAAATTATGAGAAGTTTCAAGCAATCGAGCGCAAATATGCCTGCGCTTGAGCGCACCCCCATGACCTGGCAACACATTAGTTGTCTATAAATAAGACCCTTGTGTAATTTTTTAGTCTTACATTTTATGGGCGCTTTTTGAGAGCACCACCTGCATTGTCAAACCTTATTGCTTAATTTAATTAATGCTTTATTTTAGGTTGCTTGTGTCTCCCTTTAACATGGGAGGCTAAATCTTCAACTAAGGTTGAAGATGAAGCCTCACCATTAATCTTATGCTAGTTTTTACATTAAGTCTATTTAATTCCGTCATTTAATATCGCTTTCTCATTTCAATTTGGTTTAGTGACAAGATTGAGTTTGATTGTGCCGTAGTTGTTTATTCATTGTCTTTCGTCCGATAGATACATTTCATTTTTCGATTTAAGTCTATTTATCCATTGTCATTTGTGTTAATCACATTCACTTTGGATCCTTTGGACTAAATTGTTTATGTTTTGTCTTTCGTCAAAAGGACGGATTCTTTGAATCCTTCAATAGTACAATAGAGTATGCTTTGATTTAATAGATAGACGGATTGTTTAACTTAGTGTATTTAACTTGCATTTTTTATTTGGTGAGGCGAAGTCTTTAACCTTAGTATTTTTTTTATTTTTATTTCACTGCATTTTAATTAGTTTATGTTCCCTTTATTTCAAAAACACCCAACTCGGAACTAGGTTAAGATAGTATTAGTCTAAACTTATAGTTAATTTTAAACGAACACGATTCCCTAAGGTTTGACCTCGCACTTGCACAACCACTTTATTACAAAGCGATTCGTACTATTACGAGTACCATTTTTGTTCCATTAGTAAGGCTTCATCCTCAACCTTAGTTGAGGATTTAGCTCCACATGAAAACAAAACTTAAACCTAAAGAAAACCTATACTAAAGAGAAAAGCTATGGAATTTTTTTCTCTGGAACCTCTCTCCCTTTCTTGAAGATTTAGAGGTCTATTTATAGGGCTTAAGAGAGTCCTAGAAACCCTAGTAATCCTAAGAAATCTGGACGTTTGTCTCCCTATCCAAATAAAAGACTAAAAACCCAATCTTGCTTGGAAAAGGACTCTTGCTGCAATCTAACTACGCAAGTGTGCTCGATCGCACTAGTGCATGCGTTTTTCCTTCAGCGGCACAATGCTCATGCATTGTTGACTTCCTGGTGGGCATGGGTGTGCTTGAACGCAACCCAACTTGGATCGAGCATGTATGCGCTCAAGTGCAGAATGGTGCTCTCAATCCTACTTCCATATAAATGGCTCTTTTTAGGCTTTCTTCCTAACTTTCCATTTTTTCCCTTTAAAGTTGCAAGTTTTCTTCAAGAACCTATAAAACACTAAAAACACAAAATTAACACAAAAGATTAGATAACGACACAGCTAAAGTATTAACTAATGTAAATTAAGGGGTCCAAATATGCAATTTTTGACACTCATCAAACACTCCAAAACTTACATTTTGCTAGTCCCTTATCAAAACAAAACGAAAAATAAAAAGAAAGCAAGAAACATAAATCCTCTTTTGTGGGAGAGACGATTGCATTTATAATATTCAACAAGCCTTTTAAACCCCTAGGCATCCCTAGCAGAAGAGTGAAGTCTCGTGAGGGTTTAAAAGGAATGATACCCACAAACATTGTAGCACTATGTTGTTAACAAGAATGAAGTTTCATACAAACCACAGTTCTTATTCATAAGCAAGCTTAAAAAGACAAACACCATCATCAACATCAAAAGGGAATCAAACATCAAATCACTCATAAATGGATAACTAAGACATAATATGTTTAGAAAAGTGCAAAGTGAAATTAACATACAATCATGAGGCTTCAATTTAATCTCCAGATAAGTACCTAAACAATCATTGGAATCCCTATCAAATGAACCAACCAAGACAAAATATGCTTTTTTTTCTTTTTTTTTTAAAAAAAGAATTTATGTAGACTTTGCAATGCTCAGCTCCCTTAAGCTTTTTAATTGACCCATGAAACAGGTGTTAGGCCAATGACTCCCAAGTCAAATGGCTTTAGGGCATTAGATGTAAAACATCCCTAAGGTCATATTAACTCAAGTCAAAAAGGCTATGAAGCCAAACTAGCAATACCATCAATCAACTTAAACTTCGCACCTTTTGACTCGAATACTCAATGCTTAATGAGGGAAAATGTTAGGTTACTCAGTGAAAAACTCAAAATGATCTTCTCTTCTTTTTTTCTTTTTTAATCTTACAAGCCAAGGTCATTCATCAATAGGTCATCCAACAAATCTCGAAAGGAACATGCTTAAGCTAAAACATCATACCTCACAGAAAACATGCTAATGTGCTCATAAAAATTTATCTCAAAACAAATGAGATCTCTTTTACCCAAAAATAAGTCAAATGACTCAGACTCCTAATGACATAATGATGTGTTCAACCCTTTAAGCAAGCCAATGAAATACAAACCACAATCACAATTTAACTCAAACTCGACAACAACATAGCACAGTTTTTTTTTTTCAAATTTTTAGCACAAATAGACAAATAAAAACAAAAATTACTAACAGAGTGTCTTTCCATACCTTCAAACTTGATTTACACATTGTCCCCAATGTGTAGTATAGAATAGAAATACATCTAGTGTGAACAAGGTCAGGGCGTCCCCCAAACTTAAACACCAGAACACCTGTCAACAAAACTAATAGCAATATTTTCTGATAGACAAAAACATCAAAAGATTAGTTGTTTTTAGAAAGAAAAACAAATAAAAATAAAATAAAATGTAATGAAAAAGGAAAGAAAACACTTGTGGAGTGAAGTGCAAAAATAAACTAGAAGGGGAAATTTTTACAACACTTCCCCTGATCGTGCAGATGCCCAACCAATCTCTTCCACCCTTTCTTCTTCAAAACTACATAGCACTTTGCAATAATGTTTCACCATCTTATGTAGCCGAGTTGCTTACTTCGAATGATCTTTTTAGGAAAGTGGTTCCTAGATTTGTGTGCTTGTGTACGTGAGTCCTTAAGTATCTTGACATAAGATGGCTCTTTGAGACATTTGAGAGATGAAGCTTTGGATTCTTGATGTGTCTTAAGAAGATCAGTGATGCAAGCAAGATTTTCAGTACTCACTTCCATGTTACTAGACTGATCAGGATTTGTTAGGGGCTCACTGTTCTCAGGGTGCTCAACTTGCTCAGAGTGCTCAACTTGCTTTTCTTTTTCTTCCTCTTCATTGTTATCCACAATTTCCTCACTCCCAAGTGTGGAGTTGACTTTGACATGCTCATGATTAGAATTGCTAGCATCATCCTTATTAATCATGTTCACATAGTGGTTAATGAATGGACATTTGCATTGGTGGTGAGTAGGATTATAACAATATGAACAAAACTTAGATGGTATGTTAGTATTATTAAGCAGGGCATAGGCAAACCTAGCTGCCATGAGTTGGTCTATTCTCCCATCTAAGTCATCAATGTGAGCAGTTGGAAAATGTTGCACTACTAATTCTTTAGGAAGATAATTTCTTGTAGCCTAAGCATACTACAAAAGTTTAGAATAACTTCTCCAGTCTGGGTTGTAAAAATTGGAGTTTGAAATCAAACCTTGGGCTAGAGAAATTGGTGTTCATTTGTTCACAAGATAATTTTGAAAATTGCTTAAATGCTAGACAATTGCTAATCTGATGATAAGGATTGAAACAATATGAACATGGTTCATGTGGGTAAAAATTGTGAGGGTAGTTGTTAGGAGTTGGTGTCCTACAACTAGGATAAGCAAAAAATTATTAAAATCATCAAATTGAAAATCCATGCTTCACCCCACTCTTTAGCATTCAAATATCCCACATATAACCATTCTTTTTTTTTTTTAGATAAAATAAACAAAAACAAAATTATTAAATCAAAAATTAATACTAACACAAACTAAACAAAAATAACAAAAAACTAAAACTTAAAAACTCACAAAACAGACCAAAATTAAATTTGGCAAATTCAAGTACTAATCCGTCTTGGTGCAATCTGCAGATGTACGCTTGAGCGCAGGCTAGATGGGATCGAGCGTAGGTGCATTGATCCGTCAATGAAGCTACTTGTTGTGTGCGTTCGAGTTTAGGAAGGCAGGGATTGAGTGTAGGCCGCAAGTGTGCTCAAGCGTACTAGATGTGCACTCGATCGCACCTGCGTTGGTGTGTGGATGGCTACCCGGCAAAAACTGCAAAACTGTGACAGAAAAAAAACAAAACAAAACGAAAAGAAAAATCCTTTTTTTTATTAGAAACATGAATTAAAATTAAAGAAAAACAAAATCCTAATTATAACTAGTAGAAGAATAAAACTAATTTAGAAATTAACTACTTTCAAAAATCGAACAATTCCCCGACAATGGCACCGAAAAACTTGTTGTACAAATTTTAATATACTCACAAGTGAGCAAATCGTTTACAATATAATGTTTTGCAAGTGCAAGGTCGAACCCACAAGGAATTGTGTTTTTTAAGAACAAATTATATCTAAACTAATTTAATCATAACCTAGCTCCAAAAGAGGTTTGATTTTGGGGTTTTGAAAATAAAAGCGTAAACATAAACTAAATAAAATAAACCAAGAGATAAAATACTAAAGTTTGGGAATTCACACTCACCGAATCATAACAACATACTCTATGTTCATCAATATTAATCCGAAGTTCTCATAAATTAAATCATATGTATGCTTTACTATACTTCTAAAAGTTAATCAAAGCCATCTCATGTAATTCATTACACAAATCACAAAAGGAATCCAATATCAATCAAATTATCAGATGTATCTATAAATCACAAAATATATCCAATTTTAATTAAAACACCAATTGTACCAGTAGAACAAATTACAAGGGGTATCCAATTTTTTTAGGCAAATAAAACCAAACAATCAATTATGTGAAGTTATCTCAAATCATCAAGTGTATCTTGGAATCACAAAAGATATCCACGAATCATTCTACACATTGAAAAGAAATAAAACAATTGAAATATTAAACTCAATAAAATCGAAATAATAATGACTTACATGAAAGTAATGTTGTTTTTCATTGGTGAGGCTTCATCCTCAACCTTGGTTGAGGATTTAGTTCCAAATGAAAATAAAACCTAAACCTAAAGAAAACCTATACTAAAGAGAAAAGCTATGGAATTTTGTTCTATAGAACCTCTCTCCCTGTTTTGAAGCTTTAGAGATCTATTTATAGGGCTTAGCAGAGTCCTATAAACCCTACTAATCCTAGAAAATCTGGAGGTTTGTCTCCCTATCCAAATAAAAGACTAAAAACCCAATTTGGCTTGAAAAATGACTTTTGCCGCAATCTAACTGCGCGAGTGCATTCCAATCGCATAGCCAGTGCGCTCGATCGCACTCATGCTTGCGCTCTTGCTTCTACAACGCAGTGCTTGTGTGCTGCTAACTTGCTAGTGGGCATGGGTGCGCTTCAATGCAACCTAGTTGGGATCAAGCACATATGCACTCGAGCACAGAATGGTGCTCTCGATCCTACTTCCGTAGATAGTTCTTTTCCAGCTTTCTTCTAAACTTTGCATTTTTTCCTTTTGAAGTTGCAGTTTTTTTCGACAACCTATAAAACACTAAAAACACAAAACTAACACAAAACATTAGATAACGACATAGCTAAAGGATTAACTAATGTAAATTATGGGGTCCAAATATGCAATATTTAGCACTCATTACACGTATACAAACTTCATATTGTATTTTTCAGTTCATATTGTATTTTTCAGTTTTGTCAGTTTTTAAGTTTGTTAATACAGTTGATGATTAGTTGGAGTCAATTGTTGATTGGTGCCAAATATTGTATATTTGACCCTCCTTAACTTATGTTTATCTTACTCTTAGCTTTGTTAATTTCTAATGTTTTAGTTAGTTTTGGTGTTTTAGTGTTTTGCAGGTTGCTAAGTCACGAGATTGTGATTGGTTGTTGTTTATGGATCGTTTATCGTCCAATATGCATTGTGATTTGTCTGGGTTACATCGGATAGTTTAGCGAGTCCAATATCTGTTGTCGTCAACGACACATCGAATGATTCGATCTCGGCTCAACATCGTTGTGACCATTTATGGGTTAATACATCGCATGATTTGACTAGATTTTGTAAAGGCAAAAGAACATGCATTGAGCTAGGCCGTACAACGGTTGTATGGACTATTGTGAGAATGGGACATACATTTTAGCCTAATTGTTTTATGGATATGTGGATTAGCGTGCTTATATGTTGATTAAATCGTAGTGAGGTAGATTAGGGACCTTAGCGTTTTATTTATTTATTTATTGCATTTAATCTAGTTTATTTTATGCACACCAAACTTTGATTTTGGGACTAGGTTAGATAGGATTAGTTTAGGCACTTTAAAATTAGTTTTTAACAAAACACGATTCTCTGTGGGTTCGACCTGCTTAACAAGCTCTATTACAAGCGACTGCGTGCAATTGGCGGTACAATTAAATTTAGCAACAAATTTTGCGATGTGATCGAACCGGGTCACCCGCGTGCACAAATTTGTACTGGCCAATTGCAGTCATTGTAATTCAAAATTGAATACAAGCGATGTATTAATAAATGTAAATAAACATGTAATATATAATCATTAAACATGAATATATATAAACAAATTCATAGTGAGGGAAATAAGAGACTAAATTAAAACAACTAAAAGCATTAAATATTAATTAAACTATACAAAGAGTGACGCTAGAGGAGCTCAAAATGCCCAAACAGGGAGTCCCAGCCCCAAAGGCGCCCCAAGCGCCTCCGCGCCCTACTGCTTACAAAAGAAATGGGGGTATTTATAGGCTAAATTTAGGGTTTCAGCACTGCCAGGTCAACTTAAGTGCGTTCGATCGCACTAGGTGCGTTTGAACACACTCGTGCAAGAATTTCAGCATCAGATGGGCATAATTGCGTTCGAATGCAAAAACGTGCGTTCGAGCGCACATACTTCAGAATTGGCCAAAACGTGTGAAATATGATTTTGTAGATCTTCGAGATAGTTTTCCAAAGACACCAAGATCACCCCAATCGGAGTTATACAACTCAAGATATGGCCGTTTTGGTGAAAGTCGTCGGGTGCGAATCATCGCTCGACTCAATTTTGCTACCAAAGCTCCCCAAACTGTTTTAAGCCCTAGAGTTGATGGCATTAGCCCCAAATGCAACTTAACAACCTACAAAACACTAAAACACCAAAACTAACCAAAACGTTAGAAATTAACAAAGTTAAGAGTTTAACAAACATAAGTTAAAAGAGGTTAAATATACAATATTTGACACCGATCACTAAGTTACATTTGGGGCTAATGCCATTAAATTTGGGCCTTAAAACAGTTCGTAGAGCTTTGGCGGCAAAATTGAGTCAAGCGATGATTCGCACCCGACGAGTCCCACTAAAACTGCCATATCTGAAGTTGTAGAATCCGATTGGGGTGATCTTGGTGTCTTTGAAAAGCTAACTCGAAGATCTACAAAATCATATTTCACAAGATTTGGCCAATTCTGAAGTATGTGTGCTCAAGAGTACATCAAGTGCGATCGAGCGCACTTAGCTGACCTGGTAGCGCTGAAACCCTAAATTAGCCTATAAATACCCTCCCTTTCTTTTGTAAATGGATCCAGATGCTTGAAGGCACCTTTGGAGTTAGGACTCTCCTGTTTGACAATCTTGAGCTCCTCTAAACGTCAATCTTTGTATAGTTTAACTTAGTAATGCTTTCTTTTCATTTTCTCTTATTTCTTGTTATGATTATAGGCTAATCTTCAACTAAGGTTGAAGATGAAGCCTCACCATTTATTTATCTTCATGTTTTTATGCTTAGTTTAATGCTTAATCTGTCGTTTAATTTTATGTATATTCGTTTCAATTCAATTTAGTGACAAAATTGTGTTGATTGTTGCTTACAAATTGTTAAACGTCAACATTCATTGCAACCAGAGGTACATTAGATGATTCGTCTTTAGACCAATATCCGTTGTGACTTTTTAAACAATGTATGCATCGATTAGTTCGACAAGATTTTGTAATAACAATAGGATATGCATATGTGCTTTATAGATAAACGAAAGTATGAACAAAGTGTTACCGCTCAGAGTATGCCTACTAGCATAGTCGTTTTGGAAGTAAGAACTAGCATGATTATATATTTATTAATTGTGGTGAGATAGATTCTAGATTTCTTTGTTTTTAAGCATTTAAATTTAGATTATTTTTATGTATGCCACATGTTCGATATTTAGAACTAGGTTAAGATAGGGTTAGTTTAGGCATTTAAATTGGTTTTATACAAAACCCCAATTCTCTATGGGTTCGACACTCGCACTTGCACACCCGCTATACTGCAAAACGATTCATGCTATTGCGAGTACTATTTTTGGTACGACCAATTGTTAGCTGCAATTAGTAGTTAAAAGTTTGTTAAGCTTATGATCAAGTGTATAAATAGAACTTCGTTTTCTCTTTGTAAAGTTAAGTTGAATATAGAGAAAGTTCTTTCCATTCTCTATTTTCGACTCCGCAGCCTAACTCTGCAGTTCGTCTCCTTCCTGCAATCATCTGTTCCTTCTTCCTCCTTCTTCGCATTCTCATCACAGATTGCAAAGGTTGACAAGTAATGCGCAACAGCTAGTGTGGTTGTTGGAAGCAATTAATGCAATAAGGTGGAATTAAGGGATGACTATGATTAAAATGATGAAGACAAACGGTGGAGATTTTGGCAGAAGAAAAGTCACTTAATTTGATGATCGATCCTTTATGCAAATTTCAATCATTATTTCATTTGGGAGGCATTGGGTACGTGGAATTAACCATTTAGTTTGTTGTACTTGTAATCGTGTGTTTCCATTCCATTGTACAAACGAACGTGTTTCTCTAATCCATAGCGTGACATGCAATCTGTTAACATGTATGATATAGCGAAGTATTTGAGATCGAACACAAGTTGGAGCCACCCTCAAATTAATTAGCCCCATTGAAGAGCTTCGTCCAGTGCTGTTATTATATAAATTAGGTCTGCTGCAGTAATTCCAGTGGTTGCCGCATATGAAATGTTGTTGTTGTTGTTGTTTAGGTTTGACGACGTAGTTTCTTTGATTTGGTCGCCAAAAGCATAGCGACACAGTGGGCAGTGAGTATTGGTGTTCACCCAAGGCATAATGCAGCCCTCATGAAACATGTGATTGCATGGGGTCAGCGTCACCTCCTCTCTTGCCTCAAAATCATCCCAGCAAATGGGACACCTCTTACCATCTTCCTCCGCTTTATCCTCTTTCGCCAATTCATTCAAATTGTTCGTCTTCGCATTGTCTCTGTAATACAAGCTAAGCCTCCTTGTTATCCTCTTCGGGGTAGGATTGTATATCTCTTTCCTGAACTTTATCTGACGATCATCACGCGTCAATCTGGAGTTCTCTTGCGAATTCCGTTGGCCTCTCAATCCAACCATCTGGTTCATCTGCCAGCTGGGCCCTGTGAGTCCTGGAGTTGGAGGGGCAACCATCCGGTTCATCTGCCCAGGCCCTATGAATCCTGGAGTTGGAGGGGAAACCACCCGATTCACCTGCGCGGGCCCTGTGAATCCTGGAGTTGGAGGGGCAACCACCCGATTTATCTGCCCAATTGTGATTATGTCATGAGATGGTCGCCATGGATTCACCGGGCCTGCCCTGGCATCCTGCTCACGTGCACAAAAGAAACAGATTATATATAGAGAGAGATAGAGAATTAAGGAGAAGTAGTAGTAATCCAGAATAACATAATTAATAATAGAGATAGAGATAGAGATAGATAGGGATAGAGATTGACGTAGTCTATAGCAGGAGCTTCCCTTGGAGCATTCCAATTCACAAGACCTCGTCTGGTGGAATTGTTCATGCTTTCCTGGCTCGATGATCACCTCGCCTACTGGTTTTGATCATGTTTACCATTTTATATTCATTTTATTCCATTTTTATGTACGTGTGGAGGAGGTGGAGTGAATAAAATACTTTCATTATTCTTGCTTTCCCTCTTGTGTGATATATATTCTTATGCAAAGCAGGATACCTTGACCCCATTTCGAGATGCTGATCAATTGCCTCTAGCTCCTGCCTTGTGCCAAGGAATCAATTCTATTTCTATGTATATATCAACAAAGAAAAGAAAAGAATAGGGTTCCTTCCTGGTTTTCATTTTATTTTCCTTAATTACTACAACGCCGTTTCAAAATACTACAATTTCCTAGTCATATTAGTGGTGGAATAACAAGTTTTACCTCACCGGTGGAGCTTACAAAAAGATAAATATAATTCCTCAACTTTACGGCGCTGCAACAACTTTGTTTTCCTCTTCTTCCCTGTGGAGGGATTCCCAGTAGGGTATCCTCATCCTGATAAAAATCAGGATAAAAGTGACTTGTCTTCTTGTATTCCATGAATAAGAATCAATTGCCTTTGAGTTTGAAAACCAGCAAGTGACAATTAATACGTAACCGGCCTTTATCTTGCAAAATTCCCTATGTTTCAGTTTTAGTTTATAAAACGCATATATTCTAAGAATTATTTTAAAACTTTTTGGGGGACATTTATCCCCCACTCCTGAAAGTAGATCCGCCCTTGTTTGAAGAAGTTCAAAACTTTCAATTAAGGGTATTCAATTTTCAATCTTTTTCAATTATTCAATTTCTCTAGAATTTTTTATTAAATTTTGTCAAAATTTTCAAAATACTGATTTTTTTTAATATTAAAAAAAAAAAACATATTTGCAATATTTTGGGAATTTTGAAGTTTATGAAGGTTTTTTTAACTTTTCCCCACAGTATTTTGAAAATTTTGACATTAATATTTAACATAAATTAAAATCCTACAGAACGAGGTAATTTAAAATAATTAAAAGTTTGATACTCTTAATTGAATTTTTTTTTAACTTTTCAAGTTAAGGGTAGTGTCAATACGAATGAAAATTCATAATATATAGATATATAATTTCATATTTTACTGTACATCTCAGTCCATCTTTTTAACAAATCATTCACTAAATTTGTAAAAGATGTAATCAAACGAACTAATAAACCACCAAACATTTCAAACTAAGAAAGTTATCGCTATCACATATCCAGTAGCCACATGACCAACACAACCAACCCATGGTGTGAAATGGGTGTCACGGCTCAACAAAGCAACGATGATAAGACCACAAAAATTAGCCTTAGCCATCAGTATTTTTATTAAATTAAAGAAACATGTGCATTAGAATATTTAAAGACAACAAATTAATTAAAGAAATATGACCATAATGTTGAGAAGCAATAATGCAGTCTGTCTTACTTAGATAGTTCTCAAAATATGAGTGCAATTTCAAATTCCTTACTATTTACCAACTGACTTTTAGAATCCAACAATATATGTTGTCAGAGTCAAAGTCATGGGTTCAAGTTACAGGTGTCTCATGTCATGTTAAGTTGCAAGTTGCAACAACATTTCTTGCTTATTTGAACGATTCTTAGAACATGTCTTTCGGAGAGCCCCATTTTGATTTTTTTTTTCTCCTTTTACTTTTTGGGTAATACAACAAGAAGAAGAAAAAGAAGCTAAATTTTCAGGGTTGCTATTAAACAAGTGTACATTGTATATTTTTCAGTTGTAAATATGTTAGTTATAGTTAGTTCAAGTTAGTTGTATAGCTGTAACTTTAAACTGTTTACTGTTAGTTTACATTTTCTGTTTTAGCTTAAAGCTTAGTTTGATGCTTAATATATAAAGCATACAAGCTCCTCTTTGTATTTACGAGATTGATTAATCAAATAGCATAATCTTTCTCACGTTAAGGTCTCTCTTGTTTTCTCTCATTCTTCCTCTTCCTTCTTCCTTCTTCCTTCTTTCTTCCTCTCTTCTTTTCTTTCCTCTATTCTTCCTCTCGGTATAGGCAGAGTAAACTCTTTCCTTCATATTGAAGGAAACTTGACATGGTATCAGAGCCATAATCACAAATTGTGATTCATTTGATCCTCTTTCTTTTCTTTCTTTTGCTGTTTTCTGTAATGGCATCATCTTCCGCTGTTCATGGCGATTTTCAAGCTTCAACGATGGCTGAAAATCATCAACGCATTTCTTCAAATGGTCTGCCAAATCCTTTGATAGATCAACATCAAAATACCTTCAAAGATTCATTTCCAAACAATCGATCAATTGATCCATCCAACCCTCTTTTTCTAAACAGTGGTGAAAATCCAGCTTTAATTCTAGTTGGATCACCATTGACAGGAGAGAACTACAACACATGGAACAGGTCTATGCTGGTATCTTTGAGTGCCAAGAACAAGATTGGTTTTCTTGATGGTTCAATCTGTAAACCATCAAAACATGATGATTTTTTCCTAGCTTGGACTCGGTGTAATGACATGGTGGTGTCATGGATCTTGCATGTTGTTTCAAGTGATATCAAATCTAGCATCATCTACATCACTTCTAGCAAGATCATGTGGGAAGACCTAAAGGATAGGTACTCACAGAGGAATGGACCAAGAATCTTTCAGCTTCAAAAATCAATTGCAGCAACTTTTAAGGAGAACTCCAATGTAAGTCAGTACTTCACTCAGCTTAAGACTTTGTGGGAAGAGCTTAATAACTATAGACCTATGTCTATATGCAACTGCTGCAATTGTGGACATGTAAAATCTATTCTTGAGCTTCATAGCCAAGAACAAGTATATCAATTCTTGATGGGATTAAATGATTCCTTTTCTGCTGTTAGAGCACAAATTCTGTTGACAGATCCTCTCCCCCCTTTAAACAAAGTGTTTTCTCTTATTATCCAAGAAGAAAAACAAAGAGAGATAACTGTTAATTCAATGAGCCATGAATCTATTGCATTCTTAACCAAATCCGTTTTGAATCCATCATCCTCTCAAATGAATGAACCTACTGCCCTTATGACTAAATCCATTTTAAGAAGTAGGTTTGCTAAGTCAAATTTTAGGAAACCAATCTGTTCTCATTGTGGTCTTTCTAGCCATACAATTGAGAAATGCTATAAGGTACATGGATTTCCACCTAGATTCAAGTTTACCAAAATTAAACCACCAAATCAATACTCATCATCCCAGCATTCAGCCAATCAAATTCAGTCATCCAACCAATACTCATCACCTCAATATTCAGCCAACCAAATTCAGTCACAACATCAATATCTATCACCTCATTACTCAGTAAACCAAGTTCAGACTCAACAACCCCATCTTCATCATTTCAACAATTCTCATCCAATGAGCAATCATCATCAGATGAGTAATCCTCCTCAACTTTCTGTGATTTCTGCACAATGCCAACATTTGATGGAAATGTTAAAGCAATTTCCAACCACATCTCAGCCTACTAATGCCTTTGCCATTGGTAATTCATGTTATAATTCTACTCTTAATCCTAGATATTCTGTTTTTTCTGAATTTGTTAACATTGCTGCACACTCAAATCAGAAAAACAATCCTTGGATTTTAGACACTGGAGCTATTGATCACATGATCAGTTGCTCATCTCTTTTCACAACAATTACTGCCATTGTTTCCACTCATGTAAACTTACCTAATGGTGCTAAGGCATCTGTCACACACATTGGCACCATCAAACTTTCAAATAATCTTACATTAACTGAAGTTTTGTGTGTATCTCTTTTAGCTTCAACCTAATTTCAGCTAGCAAACTTCTTAAAAATCTACATTGCAGCCTCATATTTCTTGTTGGTTATTGTTTCATTCAAAATTTACATCATTGGAGAACGATTGGGGTTGCTAAAGAAGAAGCTGGATTGTTCTACTTGCTGCCAGAGAATAAGGTTTTCATCCAATGCATCAGAATCTATTCCTTCTTTCCATAAACATGTTTCTTTTAATTCAATAAAGGAGCCCTCTTGTGATCTGTGGCATTACAAATTAGGGCATCCTTCCAACTCTAGAATAAGATTGATTCAATCCATAGTTCCTGCCATATCTTGTAAGTAAAATGAAATTTGTCCAATCTGTTCATTGGCAAAACAGCACAAGTTGCCTTTTCCTGTTAGTGTTTCCATTTCAGAATTTCCTTTTGATCTACTTCACTATGATGTATGGGGTCCTATGGCCACTATTTCAATAAATGGATCAAAATTCTTCCTTATCATTGTGGATGATTGCACACGATTCACATGGGTTCATTTGATGCAACACAAATCACAAACTACTTCCATTATTCATTCTTTCTCTAATATGGTTCAAACTCAATTCAAAACCAAAATCAAGTGTATTAGGTCTGATAATGGTTCAGAATTCCACATGAAAGACTTCTTTTCTACTCAAGGTATCATTCATCAATTGAGTTGTATAGAAACCCCTCAACAAAATGCCATAGTTGAGAGAAAACATCAACACCTTTTAAATGTAGCTAGATCTTTAAGATTTCAATCACACCTCCCTTTACAATTCTGGACAGATTGCATCCTTTCAGCAGCACATATAATCAATAGAATTCCAACTCCTCTTCTCTCAAAGAAATCTTCATATCAACTCCTATTTTCTAAAGTACCATCTTATTCTCATCTTAAAGTGTTTGGGTGTCTAGCTTATGTTTCAACTTTGTCTCGAAATAGAACAAAGTTTGATCCAAGAGCTACCCCATGCATCTTTATTGGTTATCCACATGACATGAAAGGGTATAAATTTTATAATCTGCAAACTCAATCTGTCATCATCTCTAGAAATGCTATTTTTCATGAAACCATTTTTCCCTATGCTACTCATATTGATCACTCATCTTCCCTGCACCTAACATTGACAATAGTTCTTTCATTTTGCCTGACACAGATTCTCTCAATTCTGTTTCACCAATCATTCCCTCACTTCCCATCATTCCATCACAAACACATATTCCATTTGCGGAAACTCCTGCAGTACATCCATCTATAGATATCCCTTCATCTCATTTTCCAGACAATTCATCTCCTCATTCTGCAAAATCCTCATCACCCAATTCTATTTAAAACTCATCTTCTATTTCTGCAGAAACTTTAACTCCTATTCTTAGAAAATCAAATAGGATCAAACACAAACCGAGTTACCTACAAGATTATTATTGCAAAATGGCTTCTTCTTGTTTACCCCAATCTACTACAATGGTTGACAACTCAGGTAAACTCTATCCTTTGTCTTCTTTTCTTTCATATGAGAACCTATCATTTCCTTATAAGCATTTATGCTTTTCAATATCATCTCAACCTGGACTAAAATTCTATCACCAAGCTGTCAAAAATCCCCTTTGGTGTGAAGCTATGAAAGCTGAGATTTCAGCTTTGGAGGAGAATAACACATGGATTGTTACTGACTTACCTCCCAACAAACACCCGATTGGATGTAAATGGGTGTATAAAGTTAAACACAAATCTGATGGGAGTCTTGAGAGATATAAGGCTAGATTGGTGGCCAAAGGATATACTCAATGTGAAAGGCTGGATTTTCATGAGACTTTCTCACCAGTTGCAAAAATGACCACTGTTAGATGTTTTCTAGCACTTGTTGCAGCTAAGAATTGGTTTTTACATCAATTGGATGTCAACAATGCATTCTTGCATGGTGATTTGGATGAAGAGGTTTACATAAGCATGCCTCCAGGTTTTGAACCTAAGGGGGACACAAAAGTTTGCAAGCTAACCAAGTCTTTCTATGGTTTAAAACAAGCATCAAGACAATGGTTTTCAAAGTTTTCAACTACTCTAGTTGAACTTGGATTTGTTCAGTCATTGGCAAATTACTCTTTGTTCACACAGCTTAAGGGTTCCTCTTTCATTGCATTACTTGTCTATGTTGATGATGTGGCTATAGCTAGCTAGTAATGATCCAAAGGTAGTTTCCTCTTTTATTACTCTCTTGAATGACAGATTCAAATTAAAAGATTTAGGGCCTTTGAAGTATCTTCTTGGCCTTGAGATTGCTAGGTCTACAGAAGGAATTTCTGTTAACCAAAGAAAATATGCCCTAGAAGTGTGACACCCGCCTAGTGGGAATATCAATTAACCAGTAATTGACCCCACAGCGCGCCATCCCAACCATGTCTCTCTGAGACACGACCTCCGGAAAATCACTTTTCTCGTCGTAACGAGAAAACTGCAGCGGAAGACTTTACCAAGACTATGGGATTTAAGAGATAGTAAATAAAACATCGCATAACAATAACAGAGATAGAATGATACATCCATAACATAACAAGTAGTTATCAATGTACCGGTCATCAGACTGTCAATAAGAGAAATAGATACATCCCAAAATATGTTACATCAATACAATTCTCAAAAGATTAACAGATCAAAGTTTAAACCTAAGTTTTAACAAAGCTAACGAGATTAGAATCTCGATCATGTCTGCATGGGCAGATCTTCCATTCTCCCACATCGTCCTAAACTAAACCGGGTCCATGTCCTTAAAAATTACCCGTATCAGGTCCTGAGCAATCACCCACGTAACCTCCGATGGCATCCTCGTCTAGTGCAGTTAAACCGCGCAATTATTCGTAATGATGGGAAAAGACATAAACAAAAGGGTAAGTGTAAGACTTAGTGATTTTTAACGCAGATAATGCTCATACTAGTTTTTGGAAATGAACTCAGATATTTATTGAACAAAACAGTTCCTCCATGACAAATTATTTATGCATGATATATGTATAAGAATGATATATGCATATGGTCTCAACAATAGTCATAGTTCAACAGTATGGTCTACCCGAGATATTACTCCTTCTCAGCAGGGTTGATGCTGTCCTGAGTGACCTATAATATAATGCTAGTGCCCCAGTCATTGCATAACATATCGTACGTAATATTAGTAGCACGATCGGGTTCGACCCCGAGTGGTCCACACCAACTAATGACGTACGTCCTATAGTGACCAAACCATTGGAAATGGTTGCATCAAGGTCACGAAACCAATGAATCCATAGCCCTCACATAACGCACACATTTGACCACGAGCTAACATGTATAGTAAGCCCATGGCCATTACTACCGCACGTACCAGTGTACCATGTCATACGATGTACAAATTATCTTGTCTGTATTTTACATGCATGTCTTTTTACAAGCCTCACTTGGTTAACAAATTCAGCACAACGTTTTTCCCAAAATGACAGAGTTCATGTGCAACAAGTACAAATTGTGAGAGTTGTAAAATATGCATGTTTTTTTGGTACACAAAATAAACATGCAGTGCATGAAAAATAACAATGTGCATTATGTGAGTTAAAACTCACCTAGGTCGATACGCGTTTCTAAAAATTCCGAAAGGTCCGGGTTCTCCAAATCTGTGAAAAACCTTCTATTATTCCTAATCCCACTATAACAATCCTAAATCAAGGAAAACATAAGCTATGGGACATTTGGTGAAAATAGGGTTTCCCTGCCACACAGTGACCGTACGTCTAGGCTCAGGTGCGTACGTCCGTCGTGCAACAACAAGCCATACGTCCGGTCTCGACACTGTACGTCCACTGTATGGGTTCTCGGGGAGAACCTCATTTTCTCTCCATTATCAACCTATCCTCCGACTCCTAGGGCTACTGGTAATACCTAAAGCCCTTTTAGTCTAGTTTAAAACCTCCATGCAAAGTAACAACGCTAAACTAACCAAACGTTAACCCAAGTGGGTTTTAAGGTACAACTATGCTAACCACTACATCTAGACAATAATCAAGCAGCATAACAACGTAAATAAAAGCTTATGGATCGAACGTTACCTCTTTGAAACAAAACTGCAAGAGTTCCACTTCACGAATGTTCCAAACTCGCAAACTCCTTGCACACACGCTCACCAAACACTCACTAAGCTTGAAAACACTCTAGGAATACTTTGGCAGCCTAGTGGCGTTCTGAAAACTGTGTGAAATCCGAGGGGGTAGGGTTCTATTTATAGGCCCAAAAAGCAGAGGACGTCCGGCCAAGGGGCGTACGTCCGGTGGTTCTTGCCCAATGGTTCAAAGGCTGTCTCGTACGTCCAGGTATTATCCAAAGGGTATTCAAAAAGTAGCGTACGTTTGGTGGTCCTGCGTACATCCGCCAGTACGATTTGCAGAGTGTACATCCGGTGGTCCCCCAGACGTCTGCTACATGTATAACAACGTGACGTCCACCTAACTAGCGTCGACGCCGCCAAAAGTCCAATTTACCCGTCTAGCAGCCTTAGTGACCCAAAGCCCAAATCAACTTCCCCAACTAAGCCACTTAAGCCTAGTTAGTAATTTGGATCACTACAAAAAGTCTTAGAGGATTCAGGTCTTTTGGCTGCCAAAATTGTTAAATTTCCCATAGAGCAGAATTTGAAACTCTCAAAGGATGAAGGTGATCTCCTTTCAGATTCAACAAGTTACAGAAGATTGGTTGGAAGGCTCCTATACTTAACTATTACTAGACCTAATTTGGCTTTCTCTGTTCAGATCCTAAGTCAATTCATGGACAAGCCTAGACAACCTTATTTAGAGGCTGCTCATTGAGTTCTGAGATATATTAAACAAGCTCTTGCACAAGGCCTTATTTTCTCTGCCAAGTCAGATTTTTTCATTAAGGCTTTTTCAGATTCAGATTAGGCAGGATGCTTAGACACTCGCAGATCAATCACTGGTTTTTGTGTTTTTATTGGTGACTCTCTTGTGTCTTGAAAATCTAAGAAACAACAAATTGTATCAAGGTCTTCTGCTGAGGCCAAGTATCGAGCATTAGCTTCAACCTGCTGTGAGCTAATGTGGTTGTCTTCTCTACTCAAGGATTTTCGGATTCCTCACCTCAGCGCTCTTCTTTTCGTGATGTACCAATCTACCCTACCCAAGGTCGCAAAAACATATTGAGATTGACTGCCACCTTAGTAGGGAAAAGATCCAACTTGGACTTATCAGAACTCTTCATGTTTCTTCTCAAAATCAGCTGGCTGATATTTTCACTAAGAGCCTTGGTTTCAAAGACTTTCATCATTTGCTGTCCAAGATGTATATCAAAGACATTTGCCATCCATCTTGAGGGGGACTATTAAACAAGTGTACATTGTATATTTTTCAGTTGTAAAGATGTTAGTTATAGTTAGTTCAAGTTAGTTGTATAGCTATAACTTTAAATTGTTTCCTATTAGTTTACATTTTCTATTTTAGCTTAAAGCTTAGTTTGATGCTTAATATATAAAGCATACAAGCTCCTCTTTGTACTTACGAGATTGATTAATCAAATAGCATAATCTTTCCCACGTTAAGTCTCTCCTGTTTTTTCTCATTCTTCCTCTTCCTTCTTCCTTTTTCTTCCTCTCTTCTTTTCTTTGCTCTATTCTTCCTCTCAGTATAGGCAAAGTAAACTCTTTCCTTCATATTGAAGGAAACTTGACAGTTGTCGCCAACCCTCCATGTGAGATCTCTAAGTGACCAATTGTCGAGCTCAAGAAGAAGCTTTTCCTATGGTTCCGTCTCTCTCTCTCCCACCTCACCCATGTCCACACCTCCAGAGTTGCAAACAGTTCTTTCTGGCAAACAAGTCATGGAATTCTCTAAAGAGGAAGAAGGGGTTAAGAAGAGAGCGAGTGAAAGAAAAAGGAGAAAACTCATGAGCCCTAAGAGCTTGTCAGACCTCGAGTTTGAGGAGCTTAAGGGGTTTATGGATCTGGGTTTTGTCTTCTCTGAGGAAGAGAAGGATTCCAGATTGGTTTCAATCATCCCCTGCCTGCAAAGACTAGGAAGGAAAGGCGGTGGAGAAATTAATGAGACTTTGGTTTCAAGGCCTTATTTGTCTGAGGCTTGGGATGTTTTGGGTCTAGAAAACTGGAAAATTCCAGCTCCAGGTAATGAAATGGATATGAAAGATCAACTCAGGTGCTGGGCAAATACAGTTGCTTCTACTATGAGATAAGCAACACTAGCTCCTTGATTCCCCTCCCGGCCCCTTTGTTCTTGGGACAAATAGTTTTTTTTTTCTTTTTTTTTTTATTCCTTTTAAGGTTGCAAATTTGTGGCCTTTCTGTTGAAACTCTGTAAGTGTAAATAAAGTGTTCAAGATGCTCTTTATTTCATTGCTTTTTTTCTTTTTCTTTTTTGTTCGCTAATATATATATATTTGTTCTTATAGAGTGTGTTGTTTAGAATTTCTGGTGAAGGTTGATTATTATTCTCTTTGGAAGCTTTGATTAATAATTTGATCTAGTTTTCGCCTAATTTTGTATTGATTTTTTTTTTTTAACTTTTATGATGAACAACGACAACTAGAGGGAAAAAGGAAAATGGTTATGGACCCAGACCCACGTACGGTTGGAGAAGGTTAGCTTCATCTTGAGGCTAAGTATTGGCATTGGACAAGAAATGTGACGTCCAATGCACTTGTGCAGATCGAAAAAGAAATTAAAAAAAAAAAAAAAACCCTCCTTCTTTACAACCACACTTGCACTTTTTATATTTGAATTTCTAGAGCCGTTTGGTGAAAGAAAGAAAGAAAGAAAGTCCTCATTTCTCATTAACTCATTAAATAAATCATTGTGCTCTCTATATATAGATTCAAATATTTTTCAATTTTTCAATCGTGTATGATTAAGGCTAATCTATAAAAATAAAAATAAAAATAAAATCACGATTAAGGGTAATAGTTGTGCTATTATTGAACAAATTGTCCAAACTAACAATTAGGTTTAATGCATTATATTAAGTCAACATCGGAAAGTCTGACCAATTTTGTTAAGCTGTATTGTATTGAAAGGTACAACTCGAAAATAACCTACCATTCTTGCTCATGAATTTATTCTTTTCGAGTTTCTTTTTGGGTTATACATTTCAAAATATACTATTTAAAAAACATAACAATTTCAAAACATAGTTAATGAAAACACAATATTTAAAATTACAGTTCAATTTTTAAAATCGTGTTTTCTTTTTTAAAACCACCCACAAACACATTGATTGCACAACACCAACTGCAACTAGGGGTGAAGAAATTGTAAGGAAAAAAATAGGTTAGAGAGCTCACTGGCAGTGGATCTAGTAATACCGATACGAGACGAAAAGGATAAGAAAACAAACACTCAAACTCACACACACAAGATAGATAGAAGTTCACCACCCTAGAGATAACACCAATGGGATATAGATTATCACCACCCAAAGAATTATAACAAGGGATATAGAACTAAGAACTCACCACTATAAAGTTCACACCAAAGAGATACAGAGATACAAGGAGAACTTTCCTCTCAAAGCCAATGGCTAGTTTTTAACTCCAACTCTGTCCCCCTACACTAGCACACACAACTATTTATTGAAGCTTAGAACAACCCTCTAAGCATAGGATAAACACTTAATGCAACTAAACAATTAACTAGGATAGATAAGGAGTAGCAATTTTGTGCAACAGCCAAAGTGGACAAACAGCTACCTTTGAAGTCAAAGTGTTGAACTAATGTAGGAGAAAATTGAGAAAACTATTATTTTAATTATGCATGTGTATTTTAGTTTTCCTTCTTCAATAAGGATTGGGTTTTTTTCTTTCCTATTAGGATTTGTTTTCCTTTTCCTATTAGGATTTGTTTTCCTTTTCCAATTAGGTTTGCTTTTCATTTTCCTTGTTAATTTAGGAGGTGCCTAGCCTATATAAAGGCATCTAGTCTTTGTTATATTTGAACTCAGTTTATATTATCAATTAAATTTAAGTCTTTTAAAGTTATTTCTCTGTTTGCTTATTTGGGGCAATTAGAGACTTTATCTTCCCTATTTGTTATTTTCTCTCTTCTTGAGTTCCATTTTCTATCTTCAATTCTTAGTTTCTACTGCTATTATACGCTGTCAGAACAATCCTAGTTCTGTCCGGCATCAGATGGTATCAGAGCTTAGCGTCTTCTTGGGATGAATTTTTTTCATTAGTTTTTTCATGACTGGTGGTCATGGTCAATGTGGACAGGTTCTGAAGGAGGAAGTCCCTTACCATGAGCGTAGTATACAAGACGTGATGATTGAAGATTTGCAGAGGCAGGTTGCAGAGTTAACCTAGCGTCTAGCGGCGCAAAACTTAGAGATGTATTGCAATATTGAGGTCGCAATTCAGACTCCAATTTCAAGAACCCGTATCACAAGCCTGTTTTGGTTGGGAACAGCGTGTTTGGGATGAGTGGCATGAAGACTTAGGCTTCAAAGTTGAGCTTCCAAAAATTTATGGTACTCTCACATCCTTAACTATTGTTAGCAAATCTCAAGCCCATCTACCAAATCCATCTCATGTGGAGGAGGAAGATGAATATATTGAGGAAGATTTTTCTATAGATTGGGTCTCTCCACCGATCTATGATATCTATCCTGACAAAGAGGATTTGAAGGAGTTTTATTTGGTAGATGAGAATATTGTGTTTAAAACAGAAAAAGATCGTCGATCCCTTATGGGAGATCTTCATGGCACGTGAAAGGAAGAAAATAAAAGAGTGTGTGAAGATTGATTTATCTCAAGCTATTGTGAGAAACTTCAGAACTACTATTCATAATCAAGTTGTGATGGGTTGCAAGTTGTTTCTCTTCCAACATCAAGTTATGTTCATGTTGAGAAATACGGCATGAAAGGGATTAATTGGACATCCAAAGGATCGAGGCAAGAACCATCAAACAGATTATCTCCAACCCGGCCAAGATGACTTAAATTCGAGGATGAATTCTTTTCCAACCTGGGGAGACTGATGCAGGAGAAAATTGAGAAAACTATTATTTTAATTATGCATGTGTATTTTAGTTTTCTTTCTTCAATAAGGATTGGTTTTTTTTTTCTTTCTTATTAGAATTTGTTTTCCTTTTCCTATTAGGATTTGTTTTCATTTTCAATTAGGTTTGCTTTTCCTTTTCCTTGTTAATTTAGGAGGTACATAGCCTATAAAGGCATCTAGTCTTTATTATATTTGAACTCAGGTTATATTATCAATTAAATTTAAGTCTTTCAAAGTTATTTCTCCATTTGCTTATTTGGGGCAATTAGGGACTTTCTCTTCCCTATTTGTTATTTTCTCTCTTCTTGAGTTCCCTTTTATATCTTCAATTCTTAGTTTCTACTTTCTACTGCTATTATACGTTGTCAGAATAATCCTAGTTCTATCCGGTGTCAAGAACACATGTGCCTGACAGTTAGATAGCAGCCAACTTAGAACGGCCATAACTTTCGGTGTCTAACTCCAAATGCGTTCAAAGTAGTTTTGTTGGAAAGATGAGACTCTGAACTTCAAGTTTGACCTAGCCATGTGCTTAAAATGATGAAAGAATGGCTGGCTACGGTGTTCTAGAAGAACACACTAGACTAGATCCAGATTTCAGCATTTTGGCCTCTGCATTCTATTGGGCTTGTGGACTTAATTGGAATGAAGCTTGGACTAATGTTAAATCATCATTGTTGGACATACCCATGTTAGGCTCCCCTGGTTGATGAGGACTTGCCCTCAAGTCTGTGGTCTCTTCGATTTCTTCATATGGTGCTAAGTCACTCACATTGAAAGTGGCAGAAACACCATATTCTCCAGGGAGCTCAATCTTTTAAGTATTTTCTCCAATGCGTTGGAGCACTTTGAAAGGACCATCAGCTCGTGGTAGGAGCTTAGATCGTCGTTTTGCTAGAAAACGTTCTTTTTGAAGATGAATCCACACCAAATCTCCTTCTTTGAAAGTCATTGGCTTTCTATGCTTATTGGCTTGTGTATAATACTTCTCATTTTTCTTCTCAATTTGACCTCTAATCTACTCATGTAATTTCTTGATTTGCTTGGCTCGTTCATCAGCTGTCTATAGGGTTAAGGCCATAGATAGCTTCAAAAGGACTACAACCAATTTGCCCATCCGTTTGAGGACGATATGCAGAGCTAAATTGAAGGATAGTTCCAAGCTTTTGCCAAAGTGTTCACCAGAAATGACCAACAAACTTGGAATCACAATCAGAAGTGATTGTTTTGAGAATGCCATGAAGCTTCACTATCTCCTTGAAATACAAATCAGCAACATGAAATGCATCAAGAGTTTTGTTGCACAGAACAAAATGGGTCATCTTTGAGAATCTGTCAACAACCACCATAATGGAATCTTTGTTCCTTTGGGTTCCGGGTAAACCCACAACAAAGTCAAGACTAATATCTTCTCATGGAGCATTTGGGACAGGCAATGGAATATATAGTCCAGTGTTCTATTTGCGACTCTTTGCGAGGTGGCAAATTTGACATTGTTTCACATGTCACACAACATCTCGAACCATCTTGGGCCAAGTGAAATTCTCCTGCACAAGAGTTAAAGTTTTGTCTTTGCCAAAATGACCAACAAGACCTCCTCCATGGGCTTCTTTAATAATGGCTTCTCTTAATGAACATTGAGAAATGCATAAATGGTTGTTTTTGAAAAGAAAACCATCTTGCAGCAAGAAATGGTTGTCAGGACCAAGAGAACATTCCTTCCAAGTATAGCCAAAATCAGGATCATCTTTGTAAAGTACTTTGACAACATTAAAAACCAAAACCTGTACTTGCATGGCATTAAGTAAAAGTGTCTTCTACTTAAAGCATCAGCTACTTGATTGAGTTTACCTGCCTTGTGCTTGATTAAGAATGAATAGGCTTGCAAGAACTCACTCCATTTTGCATGTCTTGTGTTGAGCTTCTACTGGCTGTTCAAATACTTCAATGCCTCATGGTCAAAATGAAGTATAAACTCTTTAGAGAGTAGATAATGATTCCAATGCTCCAAGGATCGAACAAGAGCATAAAATTCTTTGTCATAGGTAGAGATGTGGTAAATTTGTGACCAAATTTATCAATAATAAAATTAACCACTCGCAATAGAACGAATCCTGTAGGATAGGGCTATATTAAGGGTGTCGAACTTCAAGGACTGTAAGGGTTTTGCTATTAAATTCAAAGAACGAAGTTTAACCTAATTAAGGAACGAGATTAATTGTTTGTGAAATTAAATTGCATGAAAGTAAACGCAAAATTAAAAGTAAATGTATGAGAGAGAGAAGTAAGGTACCGACTTCACCACAATCCGCACAACAATGGTAACCATATTTAATTTCAGAAACTCAGAATATGCATGTTATAAAAGAACAAGAAAATACAATATCAAGGGATAAGGATAATCTATCTTCAATTGGCACGGATCGTCCACCTAACCACTAAGATGCGGCACGACCCGTCTTTCCTAGGCATAAACTATAAAATCCCTTAATATGTTTCATACAATCAATGGAATAGCATAACCCATCTTGGTTGGATCGTCTACCTAAATTACACTAAACTAAGGTGTAGTACGACCCGTCTTCCTAAGCATGGCCTATCTTAATCCTATTAATCATATGTCTATTAAAACCATTGCATAACCATCAATCTTATAATCACGAAAATAAGGTTGATTTGAGTTCAATCTGAGCAAAATAATTTCTAAGACAAGAATAGAATTTACAATATTGAATTTGAATTGAATAACAATTGCATTGAATATTAAGAACAGAAATCTAAAGTTGCAATCCTCACATTATGCAATCAACATACATAAATTGAATTAAATGAAATCAAATACAATCACCATTGTCCTTGGAAAGGGTTTACATCGGTATCCCACTAAGGGGTTTAGCCGCTCAAGATCTTCTAAGTTCCATAAACAAGTTCTGAATTTCACTCTCAGAAAACGGCTCCCTTTTACAATGTTTAAGGGCCTATTTATAGGGACTAGAAAACCCTAGAAACCCTAAAACCCTAATTACGATCAGAGGTCGGTCTCAGTCAATTGGGAGACTGAAAATTGAGATTCGCTGTCAAAAAGGGTGATTTTCGTGTTCTGCACGCCCGAGTGCGAACGTTCACAGGATTTGGGCGATTGTTCGCAGTGCGATTGTTCACAAGCTTTGGGCAATCGTTCACGGTGCGATCGTTCACAGGATCGTTCACAGGTACAGAATGATGCCAACTTGTCCCTTTTAGCCCGATTTCCAATGGAACTCTTGCATTTGACCTTGAAACACTAAAACAACGCAAAATCAAACAAATAACAATGCTAAGGAATTAACAAACGCGAGTTAAAGGGCTTGAATGTGCAACATTCAGCACTTATCACACCTCCAAACTTACATATTGCTAGTCCCTTAGCAATACAAAACAAAAATAAACTGAAGAACAACAAGATAAATCCAGCTTTCGTGGGATGTACAGTTGCATTTAGCATATGCAACAAGCCTTTTAAACCCCTAAGAATTCCCTAGAGGATGAGTGGAGTCTCGTGAGGGTTTTCTAGAATTGATACCCACAAATATTATGCACAGTTCATGTTATCTAAAAATTAAAGTATCACTCAAAACCATGGTTTTCATTCATTAGTAAGCTTAAAAAGTTAAACTCCATCTTCACAATGAATTGGAATTTAAAGTCCAGTTACTTACAACAGGCAAGCTGAGGCATCACAAGTTCAAAACAGTGTAAAGTGAACTAGCACAAGATTATGAAGCTTCCAAATAATTTCAATGTGCAATGTCTCCATATCTCAAGATTCACTGAAAGTCCTATCAGAATGAACGACAATGGCATACTTTTCTTATTTTTTATTTTATTATTAGGCTCTGCAGTGTTTAGTTCCCCGCTTTCTAATTGACCCGTCTAGCGAGTGTTGAGCCAATGACTCCCAAACCAGATGGTTTTAAGGCATTAGGTGTAAAGACACCCCTAAGGACTTACTAACTCAAGTCAAAAAGGTTACGAAACTAAACTAGCCATAATGTTAACCACATCAAAACTCCTCACCTTTTGACATGAACACTCAATGCTTAATGAGACAAGAGGTCCAGTTACTCAGTAAACAATTCATCAATGATTATCATCATTTCATTTATTATTTTTTTTTAATAAAGATTAACCAAATCAAACCTCTTCACCTTTTGACATGAATGCTCACTGCTTTGAGGCAAGAGGCTTAGTTACTCAATGAAGAGTTTATCAATGGTCAATTTTCAAATTTTTTTTTTTAATGCCAATACATCCAACCGATAAGTCACCCAGTGTTACCCAAACATAGAAACATACACATTAAACCCACATGTCATACCCCACAAATCATGTGCTAATGTGCTTGTGTCAGAGCAGATCAAACATGTGAATTCTCAATTGCCTAAAGTAAGTAACAAACTCCAAATTCTATCATCTGATCATGTGTTCAAAATTTTAAGCTCACTGATGAAATCAAATCACAAATTTTTAGGTCAACCAAAATTTTAGGACAACATGAACATGCATTTTGTTTTCAAAAACAGGACAAGTGTGTGTAAATGTGTAATGCCCCCAAAATTAGCCTTGGCTAATCCGGTGGAGTCACTAGCAGTTCGCCTAGTTAAACCACGTATGGCTAATAGGCAACCGCCCTTATAAAAATAACACTTGTCAGAGTAATGCAAGGAAGGTGAATAAATCAGAGTACTACAAATCATTAAATAAGAACATGGAGCTCGGACAATTAAAACAAACTCAGAATTAATGAGTGCACACAAATGTCGTATTAACAGCACTTTAGCCACTTTCGTAATATTGGATTAGATTACCTAAGGAATGATAATAATCGTAAGTCTAACGACTTAGTAAGTAAACCCCACGTAAGCATGACATGAGCCATTAATACAAATAAACGTGCTATCCAAGTAATAATCAAAGAGGCGTTTACCCCGCTAATACACCATTTCATAGATTTTAGGGTTTTAAAGCTCTATGGTGTAAAAACCGCGATAATGACTAATTGTTTTGATGCAGGAAAAGATAGTGCTTTATAGGTCGTAACTCCCATACATGGTCTACCCGAGATATTACCCCTTCTCAGCAGGGTTGATGCTGTCCTAAAAGACCTATAATACAATGCCAGTGTCCCAGCCATTGCACAACATACAGTACATAACACTAGTGGCACGATCGGGTCTGACCCCGAGTGGCCCATACCAACTAGTGATGTCCGTCCTATAGTGACCGAACCATTGGGAATGGTTGCATCAAGGTCACGAAACCAATGGATCCACAACCCTCACATAACACGCACATTTGACCATAGTACGTAGTTTATATAATAAGCCCATGGCCATTTATACCGCACGTACCGGCGTACCATGTTCCCACTGGGTGTACTCGTCCGAAATCTGGGTCAGTTGAGTGTGCATTGCTCGCTTCTGGTCATTACTGAGGTACGGGTTAAACCTTCCAGGGATGGGTGGAAAATCTCGTATTGCCGAAATACTGCGACGCTTAGGAATAGCTGTCCTTTTCTTAGTTGCTATACACGTCCCTTTTTCCTTGCTTAGCAAAGGTTCCGGCCTCTTGTCAGTTTGGGTTAAATTCCTGTGATTACCAGAGCAAGGTTGGTATCCAGGTGCATAGGGTCCGAACTCAGCTGGCCACTCTCGAACAGTTGGGAAGCGTTTACAACCATCACACATTTGAGTATGAAGCAGGATCAAGTGTCTGTAACACAGAACAAGCGACCCCGTTCATCCCAAGTCAATTAATCAATTAGGCCGTTATGATGGCCTGCACCCGCAAACAAGGGAACTAAACCTATCCTATGCCCCAGTTCTTTGAAGATCAACCCTAAATGCTATACCTTATCCTCAGATTTACAGCTACGGTCGACAGAACCGTATGCTCTGATACCATATTGTAACGCCCCCAAAATTAGCCTTGGCTAATCCGGTGGAGTCACTGGCAGTTCACCTAGTTAAACCACGTATGGCTAATAGGCAACCGCCCTTATAAAAACAACACTTGTCAGAGTAATGCAAGGAAGATGAATAAATAGAGTACTACAAATCATTAAATAAGAACATGGAGCTCGGACAATTAAAACAAACTCAGAACTAATGAGTGCACACAATGGGTCGATAATAGCACTTTAGCCACTTTCGTAACAGTTGGATTAGATTACCTAAGGAATGATAACAACTGCGTAAGTCTAACGACTTAGTAAGTAAACCCCACACGTAAGCATGACATGAACCTGATTAATACAAATAAACATGCTATCCAAGTAATAATCAAAGAGGGCGTTTACCCCCGCTAATACACCATTTCATAGATTTTAGGGTTTTTAAAGCTCTATGGTGTAAAACCGGCGATAACAGCCTAATTGTTTTGATGCAGGAAAAGATAGTGCTTTATAGGTCATAACTCCCATACATGGTCTACCCGAGATATTACCCCTTCTCAGCAGGGTTGATGCTGTCCCGAAGGACCTATAATACAATGCCAATGCCCCAGCCATTGCACAACATACCGTACGTAACACTAGTGACACGATCGGGTTCAACCCCGAGTGGCCCACACCAACTAGTGACGTCCGTCCTATAGTGACCAAACCATTGGGAATGGTTGCATCAAGGTCACGAAACCAATGGATCCACAACCCTCACATAACACGCACATTTGACCATAGTACGTAGTTTATATAATAAGCCCATGGCCGTTTATACCGCACGTACCGGCATACCATGTCTTATGATGCATCTTGGTGATTTATTAAAGCATACAATTACCGAGTAATTATGAAAAGTAAACATGCTCATTTCATACGCGTGGTCAGTCAGCTGACATATCCCATGGTTTTAAGGAAAAGGGTGTAAGTGTCTACTTACCTCGCACATTCGAGCGAATCCTCCGACCAAGCTATTTCCTGTTATAACGGTTACAAAAACACCGTCATTCTAAGCCTTAAGAAACCTAAAGTTAAGGCTAAACCGGAGCGTACACGTATGAGGCTTAAGAACAAGTGCCCTGCCTACTGACCATACGTCCGCCATCGAGGGCGTACGTCCACTTAATGTTTTTAGCACCTTTGTTTTAAGGCTTGACAAAGGCGTTTCGATGTTTGCACCTCTAATCCCTTTCTAAGCTAACAAAATAGGACATGCAACGAAGGAATTGCTAACCTCAATTCTTTGAGAAAACCCATTTGAAAACATCACCATTTTAGGAAAACGCTTAGTGAACACTAAAAACCATTATCAAGGTAGAATCATGAGGTAACGAGATAATAACAACGAAGAGAAACGGAGCTTACCCCAAAGCTCAAGACCGACATGTTTCCTTTCCTCGAACCCTTCGCCGACGCTCTCTTTTATGATCTCTTTCTCAAAACACCAAGGAACGTAGGCGCACAGGGAAGAAGAAGAAGGCGTGACAAATGAAAGGGAGGGGCGGGCTATTTATAGAGAAATCCGCCACCAACTCCCTGACATAGCAGCGGACGTCGGCAACCCTAGTGTACATCCGGTGGTCTGTGCACATTGGTCCAAAGGGTGTCTCGTACGTCCAGGTATTACCCAAAGGGTATACCAAAAAGTAGCATTCATCCGGTGGTAAGCGTCGTCGCTGAGACCCAGCGATGTCCGCCACCCTGTGGGTCAGTGTTAAATTTCTACTCCTAGTAGATCCAAACATGATTAGGTTGGGCTATGGGTGGTAAGCTTCGGGCTTATGCGTTTAGTCAAGAAGTAATCTTCTAATTAAGGGTTACTTTTATCGGGGCATTACAAAATGTGTCTCTCATACCCCCAAACTTGAATCATACATTGTCCTTAATGTATGTATAGAATTGAAAAATGAGGTTAAGGGTATAGGAGTACCTGAATGAGCAGATGTGGGTATATCATACCCCTAAACTTGTATCCAAAAACACATGTCCTGAAAAAGAAGTTGATACTCCAACCAAGAAACAATCAAGTGCAACACATTGTTGTAAAAGGATGGGGAAAAGGGGAAAAGTGACATTCTTTCCCGAGTGCGTTTGATTGCCCAAAGAGGTGCGATCATTCGCGCTCGTGCTTTGGCACGGGCGTGGGATGGACGCAATCATACGCCTTTAGCGCATGGTGAGAGAGCAAACGATCGCCCCATGAGGTGCGATCGTTCGCTTCCTCAGTAGGTTTGGCACTCTGGAGGAAAGTTTTGCAAACGATCGCCCAAGGAGGTGCGATCGTTCACTTCCTCATAATGCCATTCTCCACTTAAGTGAACCATGAAATTAACAAAGAATGGACAACAATGGATAAAATACCTGGATGGAGATCATGTACCCTGGTGAAGTGAGGAGTCAAGTGCACAGGGTTTATGCTTGATCCTATGAAGCTAACTCATCTAGTCAAAATATATGGAATCTGCCAAATCAACGGAATCCACATCCTTGATGTGCTTAGTATTCTCAGACCCATAAGTTTAAATTTAAAACACCAATCTTTTCTCCTCTTAGACCACAGAGAATGGATTTTACCTATAGATAGGTAATTTTGAATTTTTGCATATTGAGGTAGATCCCTCTGAGTATTCTCAAACAGTTTCTCATCCGGTAGGGAATCATGAACTGGAGTAAAATGAGGAGAATACTGTGGAATTTTTCTCGAGGTGGTCTCTTTGTTTCTAATTTCTAACAATCTATTCTCCTGGCCTCTTGGTAAGTCATAAAACTAATGACCGGGAGAGTGTCATCTATATCTAAAAATGAAATTTTTAGATTACCTGGTATAAGGGCTCGGAGCTCATATGGTGCCTCAGGAATAAGAATTGATGGTGAAGAAGCCTCAGCGCTCACTTCCTTGCATTTTTCCCGAAGTAGATCATGTGAGGCCTCAATTTGCTCCTCCTTTTTCTCCTCCTTCCTCTCTTCCACGTGGTTTTTGACCACTTCTTCACTCCTCAATGTGGTGATAGCTTGCTCAGGATAAGTAGTCTCATCTACCATGTAGTGTTCATTAGGATTGGCTACCGGCTGACATTGAAGCTCTCTGTCCTTTCTATTGGGGTGGTTGATGCTTTTTTCAAGGTGAGCTTCTATCTTGGCGATGGATTCTTCAACATTGAAATTCTTCTGAGGAGGTGGCTCAGCCTGGTATTGTTGTGGAAGCCAATAGATGGGAGATGGCTCCTCTTCGTAAGTTTCTATCTTGACAATGGATTCAGAGCAAGATTTTATTGTCTAAGTCATCTTGTCCACCGTGACATTTAGCTTGTCTCTTATCTCGCCCATCATTTGCAACATCCGATCTTCAAAATTTGAATCATACCGAGGAGGCGGTGCAGCCTGGTATTGCTGCTGTGGAGTTGCTTGATATTGAGAGGAATAGGATTGATCATTGAACGGCAAATATGACTGATGGTGCAGTTCATGACCTTGTGGAGCATACCTTCCATGATCTTGAGCTTGCCACGAGAAGTTAGACTGGTTGCTCCTTGCCGGATTATAAGAATCACAATAATATTCATTCCTCGGTCTAGAGAATGGCCTATTCATATGCTCATGAGAATAATTAGAAAATTGTCCCGCAGTAGGACAATTTCTAACATGATGATAATGACTATTGCAATATGAACATGGTCCATGGGGTGTTGGAATGTTTCCCCACAGGAACTAAACTAATAGAATAATAAAAGAAAAATAAAATAAAAAATAAAAATAAAAACTAAAACTAAATCTCACAAACGGCCCTTAGGTGCACTAAAATGGAGTTGCAGCAATTCTGTCCAAAGGCTGAACAATTGCACTTCAGTGTGCGAACGTTCGCACTGCCGAAGAGGGGAACGATCACACACAGGCTATGATCAATCATAGTTACAGAAGCTTGCACCTACAGAGCTGAATCGTGAACTTGAAAAGAAAATTAAAATCCACAAATTGAAAATAAAGGAAAGAAAAAACAACTAAAATAAAAATAAAAATTAAGCTAAACTTTAATCTCTAAAATTTAATAACAAAACGTTAACATAAATACCCTAATGCAAAAATTGATGTGGTAAATTTGTGACCAAATTTATCAATAATAAAATTAACCACTCGCAATAGAACGAATCTCGTAGGATAGGGCTATAGTAAGGGTGTCGAACCTCAAGGACTGTAAGGGTTTTGCTATTAAATTCAAAGAACGAAGTTTAACCTAATTAAGGAATGAGATTGATTGTTTGTGAAATTAAATTGCATGAAAGTAAACTCAAAATTAAAAGTAAATGTATGAGAGAGAGAAGTAAGATACCGACTTCACCACAATCCGCACAACAATGATAACCATATTTAATTTCAGAAACTCAGAATATCCATGTTATAAAAGAACAAGAAAATACAATATCAAGGGATAAGGATAATCTATCTTTGGTTGGCACGGATCGTCCACTTAACCACTAAGATGCGGCACGACCCGTCTTTCCTAGGCATAAACTATAAAATCCCTTAATACGTTTCATACAATCAATGGAATAGCATAACCCATCTTCGGTTGGCACGGATCGTCTACCTAAATTACACTAAACTAGGGTGTAGTACGACCCGTCTTCCCTAAGCATGGCCTATCTTAATCCATATTAATCATATGTCTATTAAAACCATTGCATAACCATCAATCTTATAATCACAGAAAATAAGGTTGATTTGAGTTCAATAAAGGCAAAATAATTTCTAAGACAAGAATAGAATTTCGCAATTATTGAATTTGAATTGAATAACAATTGCATTGAATATTAAGAACAGAAATCTAAAGTTGCAATCCTCACAGTTATGCAATCAACATACATAAATTGAATTAAATAAAATCAAATACAATCACCATTGTGCTTGGAAAGGCTTTACATTGGTACCCCACTAAAGGGTTTAGCCGCTTATGATCTTCTAAGCTCCACAGACAAGTTCTGAATTTCACTCTCAGAAAATTGGAAAGGCCCTTACAATGTTTAAGGGCCTATTTATAGAGACTAGAAAACCCTAGAAACCCTAAAACCCTAATTACGATGTCGTCATCTCTTAGTCAATTGGGAGACTGAAAATCAAGATTCTCATCAAAAGGGTGATTTTCGTGTTCTGCACGCCCGAGTGGGAACGTTCACAGGATTTGGGCGATCGTTCATAGTGCGATTGTTCACAAGCTTTGGACGATCCTTCACAAGCTTTGGGCGATCGTTCACAGTGCGATTGTTCACAGGATCGTTCACAGGTACAAAACGATGCCAACTCTTCCCTTTTAGCCCGATTTCCAATGGAACTCTTGCATTTGACCTTTAAACACTAAAACAACACAAAATCAAACAAATAACAATGCTAAGGAATTAACAAATGCGAGTTAAAGGGCTTGATTATGCAACATTCGGCGCTTATCAATACTTCTTGTGGGAGTCATTGAGCTTTTCACTAAAAAATGCAATGGGCTTGTCTTCTTAGCTGAGAACACTTCCAATTCCCAAATTAGAAGCATCACAATCAACTTCAAACACTTTGGAAAACTCTGGAAGTATGAGGATTGGTGCCTCTATCACCTTCTGCTTGAGAAGTTCAAAGCTCTTTTGGGCTTCTTTTGTCCACTTGAACGTTCCTCCCTTAAGAAATTTTGTTATGGGAGCAATAATGGTGCTGAAGCCTTTGATGAATTGCCGATAGAACAATGAAGTCCATGAAAGCTTCTTATGTCATGAATGGACTTGGGAATAGGCTAGCTAGTGATTGCCTCTACTTTGATAGGATCCATCATAATTCCTTCCTTTGAAACAACATAGCCCAAGAAAATCAGGCTATTTGTGAAGAAGTAACACTTTTCAAGTTAACATACAACTTCTGTTCTTGTAGAGTTTGAAAAACATGTTGAAGGTGCTCCAAATGCTCTTCTTCAGATTTGTTGTACACTCTTATATCATCAAAGTAAACAACAACAAATTTTCTCATAAAAGGTTTAAAAACATGATTCATAAGGCGCATAAAGGTACTGGGAGCATTAGAGAGACCAAATGGCATCACCATCCATTCATAAAGACCATCTCTAGTTTTAAAAGCTGTTTTCCATTCATCACCATCTCTCACGCGAATTTGATGATATCTGCTACAAAGATCCAGGTTGGAGAAGACTGTGGCTCCATGAAGTTGATCAAGAAGATCATTTAGACGTCGAATGGGAAAGCGATACTTGATTGTAATTTTGTTCACAGCCCTACTGTCGATGCACATACGCCAAGAACCATCTTTCTTTGGTACTAGAAGAGCTGGAACAGCACAAATGCTTTCTCTTACAAGGCCTTTGATAATCAACTCATCAACTTGTCTCTGCAACTCTTCATGCTCTCTTGGATTCATTTGATAGGCTACCTTGTTAGGTAAAATGGAACCTGGAACAAGGTCAATGTGGTGTGGCATGGGTGGAAGACCCGATGGAAGCTCTTCCGGAATAACATCAATAAATTTCTCAAGAAGTGGTTGTAAAAGTGTAACACCCCTAAAATTAGCCTCGCTAATCTAGTGGAGTCACTAGCAATTTACCTATTTAAGCCAACTTGTAACTAAACGGGAAATCACCATTCTGAAAACGTTAGAGTAAATGCAAGGGAAGGTGAATAAATCTGAGTCACTATAATTCATCAAGTAAGAACATGGAGCTACTGAACAATAAAGACGAACTTGTAATTATAAGTAAAGCCTAACTAGTCAGGCAATAGCAACTCTCGCCACTTACATAGTAATAAACCAGATTACCTAGAGAATAATAACCGCGTAAGTCTAATAACTTAGTAAGTAAACCTTACAACTTATGTATGACATGAGCCCAATTAATGAAAGTAAACATGCAATTTGAGTAATAACCAAAAGAAGGCATTAACTCCATTAATATGTCATTTAATAGGTTTTAGGGTTTTCAAAGCTTATGATGTAGAACCGGCGATAATTACCTAATTGTTTTAATGCAAAAAAGCTAATACATTATAAGTTATAACTCTCATATATAATCTATCTGAGATATTACCCCTTCTCAGCAAGGTTGGCACGGTCCCGAGGGACCTGTAGTACAATGCCAGTGCCCCAGCCATTGCACAACATATCATACGTAGCATTAGTGGGATGATCGATTCTGACCTCGAGTGGCTCACACCGACTAATGACGTCCATCCTATAATGACCAAACCATTGGGAATGGTTGCACCATGGTCATGAAACCAAAGGATCCAAAGCCTCGTATAATACATATATTTGACCATAATATGTAGTCTATATAGTAAGCCGATGGCCATTCATATCACACGTACCAGCATACCATGTCTTACGATGCATCTTAGCAATTAATTAATAGCACAATTACCAAGTAATTACAGAAAGTAGGCATGCTCATATAATACTTGTGGTTAGTCAACTAATATATCCCAAGTTTGAAGTAAAAAGGATTGTAAGTGTCTACTTATCTCGCACATTCGAGCGAATCCACTAACCTAGCTAAATCTTGTTACAACGGATGCAAGACACTGTTATGCTAAGCCTTACAAAACCTAAAAATATAGCTAAGCCTAAGCATGCAGATGTGAAACTCAAAAACTAGTGCTCTGCCTACTAACTATACATCTGGCCTCGATGGCATATGTTCGCTCAGTGTGTTAAGTACACCATTTTAAGATTCGAACAATGCATGATTTTAATGGCGTTTATAGACCTCTAAACTTCTTATAAGCTAACGAAATAGCACATGCAACGCAAGAAATCACAACACAACAAAACTTTGAAAGAATCCTTTGAAAACATCATTATCTTTAAAGAATGCTTAATGAATACTTGCAAAACCTCATTAAGGCAGAAATATAAGATAAAACAATGCTAAACACAAAGAGAATAGAGCTTACCCCGAAGCTAAGCATGGACATGGTCTCCCCCTCCTTGGAAACTCATATTTAAAGCTCACTCTCACCAATTTCTCACTCAAAATCCTAAGAAATGGTTCTAGCAGCCTAAGGGCACATCAGGGGAAGGAAACAAGCGTGAGAAATGAGAGGTAGAATGGGCTATTTATAGGGAAAGTTCACCACCAACTCTCTAACAGAGCAGCGGACGTCTGGCAACCCTAGCATACGTCAGACGTCCGATGGTCTTTAAACAATGATCCAAAGGATATCTCGTATGTCCAGGCATTACCCAAAAGGTATCCCAAAAAGTAGTATACGTCTAGTGGTCCCAAGTATGTCCGCTTGTACAGTTTGCAGAGCGTATGACCAGTAGTCTCCCTCCTCGCACCCTGACTACAAACAATAGCGTCGCCTACTGCGGACCGTTTAGTGTTTGGCTTCTATTTTCTAAGGATTCGAAGTGTGATTAGATTAACGTTAAGGGTTTTGGGTCTCGTTAAAACACCATTATTGAAAACCTTTGTTGATTGCTCTTAGGAAAAGATTTTGTTAAATAAAAAGGTTGATTTTTATCGAGGTATTACAGTAAGATAAGAGGAATTTCAGTTAGGTCTTTCTTTTCTACTACCACTAGAGCATACCCTTCCCCACATTAGTTAAAGCTCTCTCAACTTCACATATAGAAAGTAGATTACTACCCTCCCCTTTAGAAGGTTTAGGTGTATTCAACATTCTTAACGGAGCTAAGGTAATTTTGGTTCCATCTTTTTCGAAAGAATAAGTGTTCTTGAAACCATCATGAAAAGCTCTTCTATCAAACTACCACGGTCTACCAAGTAATATATGACATGCATCTATTGGAACAACATCACACAAAACTTCATCCTTGTAATTTTTTCCAATAGAGAGTTGAACTAAGCATTTCTTAGTTACTTGCCATTGAAGCTTGTAAGGATGGAAATGAGGTTTTGTTTTCAAGTTGAGTTTCTCAACCATGGTTGTGGACACCACATTCTCACAACTTCCTCCATTAATAATGACATTACATACCTTCCCACCAGAGGTGCATTTATTATGGAAAATGTTGTTCCGAAGCCAATCTTCTTCTATATAGGTTGACTTTAAGATCCTGCAAATAACAAGAGACTCCCCTTAATCCGTATATATCCATTCTTCCTCGGACCCTTCATCAATTGGTTTATCCTCAACATCATCTTCCAAATCTTCCTCAATAAGTGAAATCATCTTGCGATTTGGACAATCATAAGCAATATGCCTAACACCATGACATTTAAAGCATTTTCTATTTGAATTAGAAGTATTGGGGCAATTTGAACCTGCTAGAGCTTCACTCTTGGCTGGTGGTTTGGCTTCATCCTTAGCTGATTTGGCAACTAGAACTTTGAAATAAGTGGTGGCCTTGGCAGTAGAACCACTCCCCAGTTGGTGATTCCTCCTTGATTGAAAGGTCGATAGGTACTTTAGCACCCTTTCTTCAATTGCTTTTCAACCTTGTGTGCTAACTTACAAACATCATTGTAAGTCCAATAAGGCTATAACTGAACCACATTACTAATTTCAAAACATAACCCTCCAAGGTAACAGGCTACCATTTGCTCCTCTGGTTCGACAATATCACAACGCATCATGGAGTGATCAAACTCTGCTGTGTAATCCTCCGCAAAAAGTTCATTCTACCGAAAGTTATGGAACTTGAGAAAAGCATCTTGCCAATAATGATCCGCAAATACTTCCTCTTGAGAGCCTTCTTTATCTTTTCCCACGTCACAATATGACTTTTTCTTTCATGTTCCCACTACTTCTTAATGTGCTCCCACCAAAGAGAAGCATGCTTTCTCAACTTGATGGCAACAAGCTTTACCTTGTGGTGTTTTGGAACATCTTTGTAATCAAAGATTCGCTCAATGGTGTTTAGCCAATCAATGAATTCATCAAGTTACATTCTTCCTTCAAATTCTAGAATGTCCACCTTGACATCTGATCAGTGCCAAATATTGTATATTTAACCTCTCTTAACTTATGTTTGTTAAGCTCTTAGCGTTGTTAATTTCTAATGTTTTAGTTAGTTTTAATGTTTTATTGTGCTGCAGGTCGTTAACATCAATATGCGAGTTAAAGGGTGAAAATGACTTAAAGTGAAGATTTGGAGTCCATGCCAGTGCGCTCGAGTCCAACAGACAAGATCGAGTGTGCCTGCATCAAGCTCACAGAGCCAGTGTTCGAGCGCAACTGTGCTCGAGCGCAAGACCTGCAATCGAGCGCATTCCATGTCAACCTATTGCCCTAACCCATCGCTAACTTGCTTGCACCATGAGAGCTCTGGAGCGGTTACGTGCGATCGAGCACACGTAGGCCTACGCTCAAGCGCACCCACTTGGCAGGCAGCACATTAATTTTGTCTATAAATAGGACCTCATATATTTTTATTAAACCTATGTTTTGGAAGCGTCCTTAAGGCTAGAAACCTCTCTGTTTTTCACTGTAAAGCCTCTAAATCGTCATTTAATTATTTAATGCTTAGTTTTGTTTTATATTTGTTTCTCTTTAGCATGAAAGGCTAAATCTTCAACTAAGGTTAGATGAAGCCTCACCATGGATTTATTTATATGTTTTCATAATTAGTTTGTACTTTAATTCGCCTTTTAACGTCATAGATATTCGTTTCAATTCAATTTCGTGAGAAGATTGTGATTGATTGTGCGGTAGTTGGATATTCATAGCGTTTTGTCCGATGGATACATTTCATCTTTTAATTTAAGTTTATTTATCCATTGTCTTTTGTGTTAAGCATAGATACATTGGATCCTTTGAACTAAGTTGGATATGTTTTGTCTTTTGTTAAGTGGATGGATTCTTTGAATCTTTCAATAGGCACAATAGAACATTCATAGGGCATAAAGGGTGCATAAACTAGCGTGACACTAGAACATGCATTGTTTTTAATCGATAGACGGATGTATAAATTAAACATGATAATATGTGTATTTTAATATGGTGGGGTGGATTTTAAGACCTTAGTATTTTAATAGCATTTAGATTAATTTACATTTTATGTACGCCATATATTCGATATTTGGAACTAGGTTAAGATAAAGTTAGTTTAGGCAAAAAATTAGTTTTCACAAACGTGATTCCCTGTGGATACGATCTCGTACTTGCAGCAATGCTACACAAACAATAACTCGTGCTATTACGAGTACATTAAATTTGTACATCAACATCATAATGGTGTCGTTGTCGAGGAATCGTTTGTTTTGTAGAAATTGATTTTTTTGTCTAGAATAATTTTATTTTTCTACTAGTTATTTTATTTTGTAGTTTTATTTCATTTTTTTTAATTTGTTTTCATGTTTTTGTATAGAAATTTTTTTAAAAAAAAATAGTGTTTTGATGTTCGTTGCTTTTTCTGGAAATTTGGCCTCTACTAGTGCGATGGCCAGATTTACTTCTTCGATAAATTTTATAATGCGGCATAGCGCTTTGTTAAGCGAAAGGTTATGCAATGCGGCTGTGCAATCAAGCGCACTAGCAAAATGTTTTATTTTTTTTTAAACCCAAACCGATGCTCGAGCGCAGTCCTTGGACGCTCGAGCGTAGTGCACTTTTGCGATCAATCGCACCTCTATTGCAATCGAGCGCACTTGCAGACTGCTACATTTTTTATACTTGCACCTCTATCCGCAGTCATCACCAACAAACCCGAGGCAGCTAAGTATTAATTTTTATTTTTGTTTGTTGTTGTTTATCTTTATTTGTTTATTTACCTGTCTTTTATCTGTTATTTGTTGTTTTTAATTTTTGTGAAAAATTTATTTTTGTTTAGTTAGATTATTTTTGTTGTTTTTGTTTATTTTATTTTCTGCAAAAATGTTTATTGTTTCATGTGGGATATTTTAATGTTTGGGTGAAGCATGAGTCTTCCGTTCAGAAATTTTAATGTTTCCCCTAGTTGTAGGACACCAAATCCTACCAACTATCCTAAAAATTTGCACCCACATGAATTGTGTTTATGCTGCTCCAACCCTTATCATAGTTTAAGTGATTGTCTACATTAGGGACAATTTTCAAATTTTTCATATGGGCAGATAAACACCAACTTTTTCAACCAGGGGTTTGAATTACATTCTAATTCTTACACCCCGAACCAGAATAACCATTCTAATGTCTCGTGGTATGCTCATGCCACGGGAAATTTTGCTTCCCAATCTTATGGACTCTACCATCCTGAATATCCACAGTCTGATAATCAATCTTCCAATCCTTCATCATACAACTATCCTCCTAAACAATCTTTATTGGAAGAAACTCTCAAGGACTTCATGCAACTAACTGGCCAATCCTTGCAAGAAATCACAGATGCCACTATGGCAAACACTGAAACAATTGCAAGTTTAAAAGGACAGCTCGGTCATCTAGTTGCTAAATTCAACAGAATTAAGGAAGATGAACTTCAAAGTAAGGAGATGGCGAGAAGGTAGTACATGATTGATGAGGATTGCAGCATGTCCAAGCCACCACCACACGTGGGAGTGTGTGTAACATCCCACCCCAATAACACACAATATTGTTCGCTTTTGGCTCCCCTAAACCAGATTTCCCAGGAGGTCACCATCGTACTACTCTCTCTTAACTACTTCATCTGTACTACTCTTAATCAGCTGAGTTTTGATGAGGTCATTACCATCACGGCTTTAAAACGCGTTCTTGTCATTGAGGGTATAAGTATACATATAAGCACATCCTCATCTCCATACCCAAGAGATGTGAGACATCACAATCACCCCCTCTTAGGACCCAACGTCCCCGCTGGAGGCCTCATGGGATTAGCCCACTCTTGGCATCCGTCCCAGCGAGCGTCCACTAGCGACCTTCATGGGCTTGGGCAAGCTCCCCCCATCTCAGGCTGGGCATGACTCTAATACCATTTGTAACACCCCACCCCAATGACACACAATATTGTCCGTTTTTTGCTTCCTTGAATCAGACTTCCCAGGGGGTCACCCATCCTGGTACTACTCTCGCAGAAGCATGCTTAACTACGGAGTTCTAATGGGATCATGACCATCATGACTTTAAAACGCGTTGTTGTCATTAAGGGTGTAAGTATACATATAAGCACATCCCCATCTCCATACCCAGGCGATGTGGGACATCACAATCACCCCCTCTCAGGACCTAGCGTCCTCGCTGGCAGCCTCATGGGATTAGCCCACTCTTGGCATTCGTCCCAGTGAGCATCCGCTAGCGACCTTCATGGGCTTGTGCAAGCTCCCCCCATCTCAGGCTGAGCAATGGCTCTGATACCATTTTGTAACATCCCACCCCAATGACACAATATTGTCCGCTTTTGGCTCCCCTAAACCAGATTTCCCAATAGGTCACCCATCTTGGTACTACTCTTATAGAAGCACGCTTAACTGTGGAGTTTTGATGAGATCATTACCATCATGGCTTTAAAACGCGTTGTTATCATTGAGGGTGTAAGTATATATATAAGCACATCCCCATCTCCATACCCAGGCAATGTGGGACGTCACAGTGAGAAAATTGTTGATGATACTATAAGTGAGTTAGGCCTAGAGAACCCTGAGGTGGAGTGCTTTACTCAAGATGGAGATGATCTGAACTTAGACAAGTTCCTTGAGCTAGCTAAGACCTTTAATGAGCCAAGTCTTAAGGATACTTTGGAAGAGAGTGTTGCTCAATTTGAATTTGATCTGGATCTTGATATGATATGTGAGCAAGCACAGGCCTTATTGGATCCCACTCTTGGAATGCAAACTGCGAAGGGGGAAACCACTAAGACATCATTCCCCAACCCATTTCCATCAACAGTTGAGCCTCTCATTATTGAGAACAACAAGGTGGAAGAAAATGAGGAGCAAGTTGAGCTCCCGCCAAATTTTTCCAATGACAAGGAAGTGAGTACTGAAGCTCAATCCTTTGTCACAATCTCTCTTGAGACCCATCATAAAACCCAAGTCTCATTTCTTCAATGTCTAAAAGTGCTATCTTATGCCATAATCTTCAAAGATATACGCATTAAAGGTCACAAATCTAGGAACAATCTTCCAAAGAAAATTCGGTTAAGCAAGAAAATTGGGTACCTAAGATGGCGAAACATCATTCCAGAGGGATATCAAATTCTTAAGAAGAAATGATGGAAGGGATTGGTTGGACACCCATATGAACGGGGAAGGTGCGGTATTTTTTTTTTATATTTTCCGCACTTTATTTTTGAGTCATTGTCTTTTCGTTATTTTATTTCCTGTCATTTTATTTTGTTTTTATTCGATTTCTAACAGCAATTAAACTTTTGATGTTTGTTCCTTGACAAAAAGATTACTGTTAGTTTTTTATAGGTATTTTGGTATTCAAGTTCGGGGGACATTTTGGTCTTTCCACACTTCGGCTCCTCATCCTACTACAATGTATTTCTTGTCACGTTGGGGACAATATGTCATTTAAGTTTGGAGTGTGGACAGACACACTGTCTGTTTGTTTGTTTTTTTATTTGCTTGTTTTGTTTTATTTATTTGCTTATTTTGTTTGTTTTTGTATATAAAAATTTTTGTTTTGCTATGTTATTAATTAGGCATAACTTACATCATAACTGTGGATTGTGTGTCATTGGTGTATTTAACTTATTTGAACATTACATATCATTAGAAATCCCGGTTTTTAATTTATGTGTTGGATTAGAGAAACTCCACTTGTTTGATTGATATTTCATATGCACACTAACATTAGGGTCTGTGAGGTATGAGATTTGACTTTGAAGTGTGTTTCTTGAGATTTTTAGGTTTTTGTGATGTGATGATGAAAACCTTGGTTATAAAAATAAAAACATAAAATAAAAAAAATCATCATAAGTTGAGCTTTTCATTGAGTAACCGGACCTCTTGCCTCACCAAAGCATTAAGTGCTTAAAAAGATAAGAAATTCTCGCTAAGTGAATGTATGGTTATTTAGGCTTCATAACTCTATTGACTTGAGTAATTAAGCCTCTAGGGATATCTCTATATCTAGTATCTTAAAACCGCCTAGTTTGGGAGTCACTGGCCCAACACTCATTACATAAGTCATTTAGAAGCTTAAAGGAGTCAAGCATTGCACAGCCTACACAAAAAATTACATCTTTCGATTCAAGCCTTCATTGTATTTATCACATTATTTTCCTATGAATTTGGGATTCACCTCTTTGAAGAATAATTGAAACCCCATGATCTTGTATTAGAACACTTTGTATTTCATAGAACATGTGTTGTCTCAATTTTTCAACCGTGAGTGAAATGATGTTTAGATGCCTAGATGAGGTGGTTTTTATGTTCGACTTGTTAAATTTGCTAATGAAGTATGAACCATATGTTTAAGTGAAGGGCTTTGTCTATTAATAACATAGTACCAATAACTTGTTTATAGGTATCATTGCTGGTAAACCCTCATGAGACTTCACTTGTCCACTAGGGATGCCTAGGGGTTCAAAAGGCTTATTGCATATGCTAAATGCAATCGTTTCTCCCACGAAAGCGGATTTATATTTCTAGTTTTTATTGTGTTTTCATTTTTGTTTTACTAAGGGACTAGTAAAATGTAAGTTTTGGGGTATTTGATTAATGCCAAATATTGTATATTTGACATCCCCTAACTTATATTTGTTAAGCTCTTAGCATTATTAATTTCTAATGTTTTAGTTAATTTTAGTATTTTATTGTGCTGTAGGTCGTTAATATCAATATCAATATGTGGGTTAAAGGGTGAAAATGACTTAAAGTGAAGATTTGGAGTTTCTACCAGTGCACTCGGCGCCTTGCCTTGGCGAGAACTCCAAATCTTCACTAAGTCATTCTGCTTTCTGCAATCAAGCGCATTGCGCTCGAGCCCACTAGACAAGATCAAGCGCGCCTGCATCGAGCACGCAGAACCAGTGTTCGAGCGCAACTGCGCTCGAGTGTAAGACCTACGATCAAGCGCACTCCATGTCAGCCTGTTGCCCTAACCCATTACTAACTTGCTTGCGCCGTGGGAGCTCTGGAGCAGTTACGTGCGATCGAGAGCATACATGCATGTGATCAAGGGCACGCAGACTTGTGCTCGAGCGCACCCACGTGACAGGCAACACATTAATTTTATCTATAAATAAGATCTCGTGTATTTTTGTTAAACCTACATTTTGGAGGCGCCCTTGAGGCCAGAAACCTCTCTATTTTTCACTGTAAAGCCTATAAATCGTCATTTAATTATTTAATGCTTAGTTTTGTTTTATATTTGTTTCTCTTTAGTATGAAATGCTAAATTTTCAGCTAAAAGTTGAAGATTAAACCTCACCATGGATTTATTTACATGTTTTCATAATTAGTTTGTACTTTAATTCGTCTTTTAACGTAATGGATATTCATTTCAATTCAATTTCGTAAGAATATTGTGATTGATTGTGCCGTAGTTAGATATTCATAGTATTTTGTCCGATGAATACATTTCATCTTTTGATTTAAGTTTATTTATCCATTGTCTTTTGTGATAAGTATGGATACATTGAATCCTTTGAACTAAGTTTGATATGTTTTGTCTTTTGTCAAGTGGATGGATTTTTTAAATCTTTCAATAGGTACAATAGAACATTCATAGGGCTTAAAGGGTGCATGAACTAATGTGACACTAGAACATGCATTGTTTTTAATCGATAGATGGATGTATAAATTAAGCATGATAATATGTGTATTTTAATGTGATGAGGTGGATTCTAAGACCTTAGTTATTTATTTGTTTTTATAGCATTTAAATTAATTTACATTTTATACACGCCATATGTTCGATATGTGGAATTAGGTTAAGATAGAGTTAGTTTAGGCATAGAATTAGTTTTTCATAAACACGATTCCCTGTAGATACGATCTCGTACTTGCGCAACGCTACACGAACAACGACTCGTGCTATCGCGAGTACATTAAATTTGTAGATCAACATTATAATGGCGTCGGACATCATGAAGTCTTAGATTACGAGGATGAGGTGGAGTGTTGTCACTAGAGGTGTGACTATGAGCTTGGTGAAAAGGATTAACATCCTCCCCATCATTGTTGGAAACTTCATTATCCAATTCATGATGAAAGGCATCATGATCAGAGGCTTCAACATGTTGTACACGTTCTTAGAGCTATTGGATGTCTCCTTAAATTCTCTACTTCAATATCTCGCAAGTCTCTTTTAGGGACAAATGGGGGTTGGTTAGCCTGAGCACGACGACCACAAATAGCCATAGAAACAAAAACTTTAAGCAACCTTGCTCTGATACCAATTTGATACCGAACAAAAAAAGATAAGGAAACAAACACTCTAACTCACACACAAGATATATAGAAGTTCACCACTCAAGAGATAACACCAAAGGGATATAGATTATCACCACCCAAAAGATTACAACAAGGGATACAAAACTAAGAACTCACCACTTTGAGGTTCATACCAAAGAGATACATAGATTCAAGGAGAACTATCCAAAGCCAATGGCTAGTTTTTAACTCCAACTCTGTCCTCCTACACTAGCACACACAACTATTTATTGAAGTTTAGAACAACTCTCTAAGCATAGGATAAACATTTAATGCAACTAAACAATCAACTAGGATAGACAAAGAGCACCAATTTCGTGCAGCAGCCAAAGTGGACAAACAACTACCTTTGAAGTCGAAGTGTAGAACACATGTGCCTAACCGTTAGATAACAGCCAACTTAGAACGGCCATAACTTTCGGTGTCTAACTCCAAATGTGTGCGTTCAAACCAATTTTGTTGGAAAAATGAGACTTTGAACTTCAAGTTTGACCTAGCCATGTGCTTAAAATGATGAAAGAATGGCTAGCTATGGTGTTCTAAAAGAACACATTAGATCCGAATTTCAGCATTTTGGCCTTTGCATTCTACTAGGCTTGTGGACTTAATTGAAATGAAGCTTGGACTAATGTTAAATCATCATTGCTGGACATACCCATGTCAAATACTATGATAAAATATATAGAATAATAAAATATGAAAGAAAAAGAAAGATAGTGAAAACATATAGAGACATATAGGTTACATCTTGTATATTCATTGTATAAAACAATATTATATAACTCTCTATTATAGAGAGACAATAGTAATTATCAAAAAAACTCTAAAGTAGACCTAAACTAATTAAGAAAATAAACCCTACAAGAAAATATAATAAAAGAGAATAAAAATATTCTAACATAAAGGGAATCAAAATATTCCCTCAGAAAATATAAAATATTCTAACAATAGTGTTGGGTCAGTGAGAATGTGAGATAGATAAGGTTAAATTGAAGTGTATAATTTGTATATTTTCCATAAAACAAATTATCATAAGATACCATACTATAAATCACCTTCTTTTCATTGAATCAATTTATTGTATTTACCATATTAATACAAAATGAAAAAGACGATAGAGAAAGGTATGGATGATAAATTAGTTACATTTAGAGTGTAGAATTGTTGTATATGGATAGGGTTGGTTGGTTAATCTTCATTGTTGGAGATTGTCTCTGGGAGTTTAAAGGTGGGAGGTTTATCGACACCCCTCCTTGAGTACTCCCTCCATCGTCGGGCTGCCGCCGCAGCTCTTCTTGCTCTCTCTTTCACTTCTTCCTCTACAACAAACCATATGTCAGCTTTTGATTTTTATATTTAAAATCAAAGTAGTAAATACCACTCCAACTTCCAAGCAGTTGGCTTTCAATTTTAACATGCCTGTTGGCTGATGAACATCTAATCATTCTCATGAGCCTCCAAAGCAATTGATATGATATGCTTTTGCAATGACAATGAAGATGGCCGTTCGATGTGTTGGGTGATCGATCACATGTAGCATTTTGTGGGAACACTAACTACTCTTCAAGATGAAATCCATAATTCTTTGATTTTATCAAATCAATATGAAATATCCCTTTGAAATAGATTTAATGAAATTGATATTTCTTAATATCGGACCTGCGTATTTTAGTAAGAGTTACTAAAACTATATTTACAAAGTGAAATGAGATTCCCCAAGTACGAGTATAATTAAGGAATTAAGTTGGGCACTCGAGGATCAAGAGGTAATGAATTAGGACTTGGCTTACCTGCGGTAGAGCAAACTACCACATATCTGCGGTAGTCTTCTCTACTGCTGGGATTTAATGAAGAAAAAAAATCACCGTCAAATCCTCCGTTTAACTCCCATCAATTTCTTTTTTCCTTTTTTACCCATACCCCAAGCTGTCTTCTCTCTCTTTTCTCACCATACCCAAAATCAAATATTGCACTACTTTTCCTCTGCACCTCTGCAGCATCCTTCTGAAGTTTATCTCCAGAATTCTCCCCACAGGTCACAGCAAGAAGACTACGAGATTGTTTTGAAGCTCCTTAAGGATGAAACATCATTTACAATGCAAGTGTTTTTTCCCTGGGGAGTGTAAACCCCAATTCTCTTCTGCAACAAAGCCTCACAAGCTCCTTCCAGAAGAGTTGAATCCAAAAATCATGACATCTACTAGATTAAAACCCTGAACTGCAACACCAATTTCCACCCTAGAGAAGATCACACACAACACATCCAGAGCCACAAGCGAAACAAAAAATTTAAACAAAGATCTCGAAGGGATTTTTTGCACAAAGAAGAAGGGGAATGGGACCGTGGAAGAATGGGAATGAGGTAAAAAAGTTCGAAGCAATTTTGCTGGAAAATAGTTTTCGAATTTCATCTATATTCACCCCTTTCTTCTTACATCATCCAACTTACAACCACCTCCAGATTTCAACCAATGCAGAGGACAACGACAGCCTCGCACTCATTGGAGTAGTTCTTGCAAGCGAGCGAGAGGTACAGTGGGGACAGTGGGGATGAGATTGAGCTCTTTCTTGGCCTCCATGAAGGGCTGGAACAGGACACTGGTTTTGGGTATGGTGAAAAAAGAGAGAGAAGACGGCTTGGGGTTAGAATAGGAAAAACAAACAAAAAAAAAAGAGAGAAATTGACGGGAGTTACTTAAGGGATTTGACAGTGTTTTTTTATTATTATTATTTACGTTACTCTTCGCACTTAGAAGAGAAATCCCAGCGGTAGAGAAAACTACCGGAGAAAACTACCGCAAGTAAGCCAAGTCTAATGAATTAAAATGATAGTTATTTTATGACTTTAATTCAACTTCAGATATTTTACTGAGTGGTCAAATGCAAAATATAAGAAGTCATTGGAAGTATTTGAATAATCAAAAATAAATACTAAAGTGAGATTACAATTATTTAGTGAAATTAATTATAATTAATAATAACCTAGGACAAGTCATGAGATATAAGTATCTTAGGTCTATTGGAGCTAGTTTTATCTTTTCCTCTAAGTTCCTCCCCAAGCTGATTATTACCCATATTAGAATTCACCTAATGACAAGCACACTAAACCTAGTGGCCTTCCATTAGGTATACATATACTTATAAATAGAGAATTAATATCTAGTTAATTATATTGAAGAGTTATTTTTATCCTCTCAAAAACTGAAAAAACAAAAATACCTTTCAAAATTGATACTCTCAAGTTCATCAGAGGGTTTGGGGGACAAGGGATGGCCCTGGCCTACCCCCCCAAATCCTCCAAAAAAAAAATAATTAGGAATTAAAAAAAATAATGATATTTAAAGGCATTTGGCCCTGCCCAAAAATTATTTAAAGGTATTTGGCCCTCCAACTTTCTGAATCCGTCCCTGACTGGAGAGGATCTAGCTCTATAAATGGAGAACTTATGTAGGCATTAAATACACACTTTTGAAAGCCTCACACTCTTGGTGTTTTAATTAAATATTGAGGAGAAGGTTTAGAGGTCACAAAACCCAAGCCCCTAGCTGTTTTTAGTTAGAAAGAAGGAAAGAAATCAAATCAGCCTCCACCTTCCTTATGGTAGCCAACTTGCATGTGAGTATGCTTCTATTGCATATTTTATGTTTTGCGCATGATTCTTAGTCATGTTCTCTTGATGCTTTTTCTGGGATTTTTCCACTGTGTTTTATACATACAATCCCTGCTCCCAACAAATTACTCTTGGAACCATCCCTTATGCCATTCCGAGTTCCATCTTAAGATGAAGTGAAGAAAACCAAGGTGGCATCAAGTTAAAAAGAAGGGGCTGTTAAAACTTACTAAAGCCAAGGTGATTACTAAGGAACCACACTGGTCACTAGAGAATGCATAAACACAAGTGTGTCCTAAAGATCTACCCCTGCCTCATCACTAAAAGAAAGAAACCCAAAAAAATGCATGCTAGGAAGAAGAAGGATCTTGAACCAAAAAATATGGATAAAGAAGAAAAAAGAACTGAGCAAAAATGAATCTAAAAACAGAAATGATGATTAACAAAGCAACATAGAATTTCTTCGCTGATCAAAGGAAGGGGGGGATGGGTGTTACAAAAAAAGAACAAGGAGAAGAAGAAAATTTTTTCATAGAAAAAAGGATAAAGAAGAAAAAGGACCAAAAGAAAAAATGAACATCAAGAGAAATGATGTTTAAGATGGGAAGCAACCTGGAATTTCTTCACTGATCAACAGGGCAAAAAGATATTAAGTTCTGGCAGGAAGATTACTGAGGGCTTCATTGTACCATAGCAGGAATATTTGGCTTCCCTATGGACAGATTTTATCATATCATCTAAAAGAAACTAGCTAATATAATCTCTGGAAATTACTAGGAAAATGGCAATAAAAACTTAAATGGCAAGAAATAAATCAAAGAACGTAAAAGTAAAAAATGCTATTAAATTAAAACTTCAACAGAATGGTTTTGACATGTCAGTCAAAAAATTAGCAATTTCCTTTTACAGAGTTCCTCATACCTGAATTTTGGTAGTCCCTGGGCTTACCCCATAGATTGCTCCAGTATGGTTCACTTTTATCAGAACCTTTCTGCTTCACCCTTCTCAGTTTAGTTTGTTCCTGCAACAAAGTCAGGATTATCATTTGTTCTACCTATTAACTGAATGAAAAACTAAAAATGCACATTTATATACCTATGAACTAGTTCAAAAAAAACAAAACAGTGAAGTTGTTGGCAAACCATAAAGAGAGCTCTTCCAAATAGAGCATTCAGAATATCTTAGGAAACCATTGCTTCATTTTACGGAAATGATCTTTCTCAGAGCACTATACGTGAATTCTAGTACACGATGTCTATAGATGGCCCCGATCTTATTGGCCTACATTTTCCCCTTCCCCCATCTAATGTTCTATAATTAGTCCATTGCCCTCAACTGTCACTTTTAAAGATTGCACTAAACATCTATAAGCTTTGCATTTTTGTTAAGTACAAAGAGTCCTTGGGTATAACTTGGTGTGTGGTATGATTTAGATTGTCAAGAGTTTTCCTTTCTTTTTTTACGTTGCATGTATGTAGACACTCCCAGGGCCATAGGAATCATGTTTGATAAGGTATATGGGTTGGAAGTTTTCTAACTCAATATTGCAAGGAAGAAAAACGAAAAATAAATAAATAAATAAAGGATTTATAGAAGATATTTTGACAAAAGAGATGGTAGAAATTATTAGTTGATTTGAATCATTTCAATCAATTATCTCTTCTTCACATTTGCCTTTCTTTAAATAGATGCATGATAAAAGTAATCATTGCTGACCCGGTGAAGATGAGTCTTCCAGAAACAACTATGGTGTAACCATTCACAAACTGTAAATGCATCTTCATGCAAAAACAAATGATTAAGCTGAACTTTTGCATTGTTACTGCCATATATAACACAGATCATTCCAACTGATGGCTGGTCTTCATTAAAAAAGCATGTTTCTGACATTTTACCAAAGCCAAATGTTATTTAAATTGAGTGGAAATCTATACCATGTGGTTCAGCAATGCATGAAATTTAAATAGATGATAACAACATAGAACAGGGTGTAAGAAAAACTAAACATATACAAGAGTCATACATACAGAGGTAACAATTCACAAAATATCAGCTTGGAATAAAATGAAGATGCAGGTAAATACAAGACCTCCTTCTTAAAAGAAAGAAAGAAAGAGAAAAATTAAAACAAAAGGAAAAAATAGGAATACATGAGTTCTTACCAAAACTTTTGCTTGCCTCTTTTCCCACCGAGTACTTGCCTGCCACATTAATAAGTGTAAATCAATTAAAATGGCTAAGCTGGTACAAGACAAAAGATAGGCTAGCAGCTCAAACTTTTTAAATTGAAAGATACTTTAAGAAGATGAACATCAAAAGGAGAGTTAACTGGGGAAAATATACCAAAAATAAGCTAATGACTACTTCATTTGTCACCATAGAAAATCACCTCTTTAGCATAACAGAACCGATTCAAGATACCCTTTCTCTTGTAAACTCTTGTATGCTCCCAATACCAAGTCTATGGCCTTTCCTTATTCCTTTCAATGAAAGTTTCATACTTATTTTTATAAATAAAAAAATGTTTCAAGATGTACAAGTGATAAGTTATAGCTTCTTGAATTCAACTGGCTACATCAACCCAATTGTGGTTTGGTTATGTTTGTACTTTTAGGGTTATTTCAAGTAAGAGAATCCCAAGTGTGAGAAAAAGGGATTTTTGGGCATACTCTAGGCTAGGATTTGAAGGGTGAAGGGGCAATTCTTGTACCTTGTTATGTGCTGGATTCTGAGTGAAATCTATTATGAGTACACTTTGAGAGGTTTGTGTCGCACATTGGTAAAGTAAGAAAGTGAGTGGTTAATATACTTAACTGGACTCAAGCCTATTAACTTAGGCTTTTGGGGCTAGAGTGGTGTCCAAATATGTATATTATTGTATTAATGTATTCTTTGTTGACTCCCTAGGTATTTCTCTTCCTGACAATTGGTATCAGAGCCATGGTTAGCTCTCATTGCTGATACAAGTGTCTTGGTTTGACTTTAGTAAAAGAGTTTGGCTTCGCTCGGATTGCGCCATGCGTGTGACACTATTGTGTAAAGGACTCACACGCAAGAGAAAGTTGGGTCAATGTGAAAGTACAAGTGAGAAAAATTGATTGTGAATGCACTTGTGAGGTTTGTGTCTCATATTGATAAAGTATATGAAGAGTGGGTAGTTAATATACCTAAGTAGACACAAGCCTATTAGCTTAGGCTTTTGAGCTAGAGTGATGTCTAAATATGTATATTAATATACTCTTTGTTGACTCCCTATGTGTTTCTTTCCCTAACAAAATTTAAGTGTTGTCTTGACCCATGGACATGGGCATGTGGCCAAACTAGCAAACCACATTAACCACTGGGTGGTTTGAGTTTGCCAAAGATTTTACATTGAAATCTAAGTATAGAGTTTGGCACTAAAAGAATGAAGAAATGCTATTTTAAAGTCTCTTTTTTACAGATATTCCAATTAACCTAGAAGAACTTAGTAAACCTTTGTTAGAATAGAATATTTCATATATTATTCTCCATATTTATTGTCTTTCCTATTAGGGTTTATTTCCTACCTTAATTAGTCTAGGGTTTCTTGTCTATCACTCTTAACCTCACTATATATTGAGGTCTATGTAATCATCTTAGAGATATAGAAAATAGAAGCAATGTAGTCCTTACATTTGTTTCCGCTCTCTCTTCTCTTATTCTTCATATTCCGCATATTTATTATTTTAACATGGTATTAGAGCCTTAGGGTTTGAATCCTTGGTAGTAGTATTTTTTTTGCTCTATTTGTGTTTTTTTTGTTGAGGGTTTTTGGTGGCAGGCAGCCCATGTGGGCATAATGCCCACAAGGGCGATTCTCAAGAGCTCTCTAGAGCAATTTCTTTTTCTTGTTTCTTGGTGACCGGAACACTCTTGGTGAAAAAAAAAAAAAAGAGAGATTTTGGTTGTGTTTTGGTGTTTTGTGGCGTTGGCGGCTGTTACATGGTTGCCGGCATTATCTGTAGTGGATGGTATATGGTGGATGTCGATCAGGCCATCGAAAAAAGAAAAAAATGAAAAAGATGCACGCAATATTTTGGGTTGTTGAAAAGTTACTCAGGCCCTCTATTGCTTGTTGTTGCTGTTTTGTATTGGCGGAGGTTTCATCTTCTCCCAAGTTCGATGGTCTCCAGCCTCCGATTCTTTGTTTTGTTCTTTTTTTCAATGTTTTACTTTGTTTTTTGTCAGTCGGCTGTTCTATGTGGTTTGATGTTAAAGCTCAAAATACGCATTTTTTCTGATGAAGTTTTCTCTTGTTGTTTCTTTTGGATTTGTTGTCTTTTGGATTTTGGCCCATTATCGATTGTTGGCTTCCACCATCTATGGACCATTAACTCAAGGTTGTAAAATATTTATTTCATATATTATTCTCCATATTTATTGTCTTTCCTATTAGGGTTTATTTCTAACTTAATTAGTCTAGTTTCTTGTCTATCACTCTTAACCTCACTATATATTGAGGTCTATGTAATCATCTTAGAGATATAGAAAATAGAAGCAACGTAGTCCTTACATTTGTTTCCGCTCTCTCTTCTCTTATTTTTCATATTCCGCATATTTATTATTTTAACAACCTTCACAATAACGGCAAAATTTAAAAATAAATACAACTAACTCAACAAAGCATTAATTTCTCCAACTAAATTAGGAACAGATAGGAAGAAAAGCCTTGCAGTTTTGGAAAGCTGATAACATTGTCAAAATAACACAATTAGCACTCTCACCATTCGGAAAACATCCATGGATGCTGATCCCATTCCTGAAAGCATAAATGCAACCTGATAATCCATCAGAAAATCACAACTTCTTCAGTTATTAAAATGAAAAGAGAAACAACGGTATTACCATTCTTAATTTGTCAATGAAAAAAACAAAATCTATCCACATGCCATCATAAACAAAAGAGAACCTTATCATGAACAATTCCTGCTAGCTAGATATCCTGCTGAGTTAACAAATTTAAAAATGTAGATCAGAGATAGATTACCTCAAACCAAACAAGAATCTAGGAAGAGAATTTTTCCCTGGCACACTAATTTTACTTTTAGCAAGTAAAATTTTAAATTCAGTAAAATCTAATTTATCTAATAAAATTAATAAAAATGAGGGCAACAAAGATCATTTGCGGCTTCATAGCTGGCAGCAGAAAATTCCACCTCCATCAACAACCAACAACCTATACAGTTTAATGCCCACAATTAAAGCTCTTACATTGCTAACTAGTGTATTGAGTATTTACCACAAATCTGACCATCTTTCCTCATTTGGTATAGAAAGCAACCATATTCAGAGATTTAACATATCAGTAAAAGAAGCTGAAGGATTTCAAGGGAACCACATTCAAGATTGCGGTTAAGTAACGCAACAGCTGGAGCTATACTAAACATCAAAAAAGTTTATCTAACAAGTATGAAAGGTATGTAAATATTCAAAGATCAGGAAAGTATAAATCATAAGATAAACATGAGATCAGTTTGCTCAATCTTAAACAAGTAACAAACTTATAGCAAGTTAAGAAATTCAAGATGGTTGCATTAAAATATGAAGGTGGAGATAGTTATATAAACATGGAAACAAAAACAAATATAGTTATTGTGGGCCTTACATTTACTCTTTCTACCCTGCGCATCTCATCTTCAAGCAAGGATAGTTGTGCAGCAGATGTCCAGTGGATGCAATCAACTGGACTGAAAATACAGAAGATATTTTTCAATTATCTAAACTTTTTTAAACTATCAATTCCACAACGTGCAATGGATACTAAAATCATGAATTATTTATAAAAATTAAAGATTTTGAATTTATAACTTTCTAACAGCAGCATCAACAAGCATAAGAAGTTAAAGATTAATGTAGAGTTCTTCCAAATACTAGTTTAATTTTCTTTAACTTGTATACTAGTTGTCTGATTCTGAGATATTGTCTAGTCACTTTTGTAATCACAGTCTGCATTTCTAAAGTTGTTTTCAGCAATCGGCCAAACCACATTCATTGAGTTACACTGATGGTTTCCAGCTTTGGCTTAAGCATCTTCCAAAATTTGTGTTATAAGCAAGTCTACACAATTTTTTTCTTTTAAACCATTGCAGCTGAAATTTAATGTACATAAAAGTTCAAAATATGATTGAAAAATATCATTTTTGGCTTAAACTTAAACATAAAAAGGCCAATAGCCAAAAAATTTATTATTGTAAGAAGCTGGATATGGTGTAACTACATCTGCAGCATAAAGTTTGTATAACAAGTATGCTCATCATAACTAAATCACTGGAAGAAAAGAAAAAAAGCATCAAATTCATTTTAACAGAAATATCCATGAAGCTGCAGGACCCACCAAGTATCAATTGCTTGTTGAACTAATTCAGGGTTCCCACACTGGCTGTAGACTCTGGCTCTCCCAAAGTCTTCCTCAATTGCGAAGACATCCGATGCCACATTAGCACAATTTTTGCACCCTGTGAAGAACACAAGGATACGGATATTTCAATGTTATCAAAACCCATTAATTGCAAGGGAGTGCTACTACAATTGCTGCTTTTTTTCTTTTTTCTTTTTTTCTGGGTACTGCTATAAATGCTACTTGCCATGGAAAGAGCATATATATCTTCACATCAGATTTTAGTTCCCCTGACATCTGACATCTACAAGCACCAACTTGGTACTCCCATCAGATGTCAGCATCAGAACCTGGATAAGGTTTTTCCATTTGTAGTAGATAGAAAACCCATCCTTGAAGTGATTTATAAATAATAAATAATACATGTTTTCTCAAAATATCAAAAAGAATACAAAGAGATATTCACAAAAAAGGGGAGCTCAGCTGTGGATATTTTGCATACCATGGGGATACTTAGGCTATAGAATCTCAAAGAAGTAAAACGTATTCACATAACAATTAGAAGTCCATTGTCCTGACATACCAATACAACTAAATTCATCAACAAATGCGTGATCCTTTGGGCTGGAACCATCTAGGAAAGGATTGACTGCAGTCAAAGCATAGCCATGAATTTCATCATAAACCATGCGCTGCACAGGGTCGCTGAGCACCTGCACTGCAATAGTCCATTTATAGTAGAAGCACGGTAATAGATTTAAATCAAATCCTCCTTCAAGCTTAAAGCATTTCATGCCAAATGGGGGGGAAACCCACCGCATAGACCTCGTTTATGAACATGCAGAAATTTGTGGTCTCTGGATCATCCCCACTCAGATCTGGATGGCAAGCTTTCATGCAATTGTAATAGGCTTTCTTAATCTGCCCTGGTGTGGCATCCGGAAGCTAGTAACATCACACCAAACATTGGTTAGACATTGTAAATGGCAACAAATGGTCTATAAAATTAATAACGGAAAACCAGAGAGAAAGGTATTTTCTTATAGAAGAGAAGCTAACCTTAGATGAATGAATCAATTGGCTAAAAACTTAATTGCACAAATGGGAATTAGCCCCTTGACAAAATCACTCAGTCCCCTACGATTCAACAAGTAGTTGTTTGGCTGCTTTATATTGAGTATGTATAATATGACCTTCACGATTGAAAGTAGTTCTTTTGTCACTACCATGGGCTTCTATACATTTAAAACTACTCTAATATAGTTTTAACAGTTCTAAATTGTACTGAATCAAAGTAATTGGACAGACTTGTCCCTATTTCATTACCAGGGATTACCTATAGTAGATAAAATATCGTGGATGCTAACAAAAAGCAGGTATATATAAGTCCAAGTATGGGGTTGGCGAATTTTTCCCACCTTACTCATCTTGTTCACTCCCAATGCCATTCAAAAAGATGAGGAAATTGTGAAGTATGGAGTAAATAATTAATTAAATTTACCTCTTTCTATAAGTTAAACTTTTTGGGATAAGTGGTAATTTAATATGGTATTAGAACCAACAAAGGTTCTAAGTTCGAACCTTGACTAGTTGACTCTATCATTCACCTCCCATTTAATTAAAATATTCCACATATTGAGCCCCACCTATTAAAAGGAAGTTGGAACCCACATGTGAGGGGAAGTGTTAAGTATTGATTAAATAATCAAATTTACTTCTTTTTATAAACTTAAGCTTTTAAGACAAGTGGTGATTTAACAAAAATATGTGTGGAAGCTCAATTTCGATTCACATTCATATCTACACCTCAGAACAAAGGTAATTATGATATAATTATACTCCTTAATGCTACCAATTCACACCAACAGTCACAAAAACACTTGAATGAATTTTTAGGAAAAAGGCTTGAAGATGGACTGCAACTAACTAATAATCTCTCAACATCTAACTCTAAGCATCGACGGCATATAAGCTTCGCTACTGCAACGGACGCATCTAATCTTTAGAATTCCCCAAGTATTGTCCATAGTTACCTAGCGTTTATCAACCAATAAATGGTATTTCCTCAAAAATAACTAAATTAAGATGAATATTCTTATAAGGGCATCATTATTATCCTTCAGATTTTCTACTCCCCAGAAATTTCTAGAATATGAAGTCAAAAAGTCATTTGCTTTCAACCATGATTAATATTCATTCTAATCATATGATCACAACTCACAAGCAATCAACCATACGTTTGTGCGTGCCGGCTAAAAAGTCCATATATAAGGCAACGCATATGGCATACGCATCCAGCAACTGCCAAGGCCTAGAGACCTTATACATGTCTTGGATCAAAACCAATCAATACGAGAAAAAGTATCAACAGTAAACTTTCTTTGGTTGCTGATAAAACAGATGAAGTGAAACAGAGCAAAACATTTTTCCTTTTGTACTGCTCCAACTTCAATGGAGTATATTTGTCACTCAAGAATGAAAATCTTAAAATGTAAAATGTTGGTTTTCTCTTTATACAAACAATAAAAAAGTGAGTTTTTTGGAACATTACCAGACCCAACACCGCATAATAATCCTCGGCAACCGACTGGGTCGAAGGCGAGTCCTCAGTAGCGACCCTGACTCTGCCACTGCCTCTTCTCTTGGCACCACGGCCCAACACAGTCCAAGGAGTTGTGATCTTTGATAGCATGCCCCATGAACTTCTTGAGCACAAATTAAATAATGGGTTTTGGAAATTGAGAGCTTCAGTGCACACAGGGAGAGCAATTGAGCCATTGGACCATGCAATAGAGTGAAAGGTGCGAGAGTGATACAGGGGAGGAGAGAGGAAGAGTGGGAAATGAAGAAAAGAGCGAGATTTTTTTGAGGGTGATAATGGAATACTTCAAAAAAAAAAAATTTGTGGACAAAATCTGGCGTGGAAAGGAGTTAATGCTGACATGGCAGCTTCACAGCCAAAGGTTGTCCTCAGAATCTGGACGTACCTAAGATGAATCTAGCCTGAAGCATGTTTTGCTGATCAATTGCACGTGTCAACCTCATGGATAATTGTTGCCTCACGCTCCAAGCAACCGCTTTTGTCTTTTACTTTTTTTTTCTTTCTTTTTTTTTTTTTTTGTTCTTATCATTCATTTTCCGTAAACCAAAAGTTACCCATCATGAGAAACACCCCACCCCCCATCATCAACCCTCTCCAAGAAACAATTTTCTTCACGAAATCTAACATTAATATCAGTCACTTTCTACTCTATAATATAATTCTCTTCCTCAAGGGCATAACATAAAGAAATTAATTTGTACAAATTATCAATAAAAAGTGTTTTCTATGCGACAATAGAGAGAGACGTGCCTGACTCACATGTCTTTCATTGTATTGCGATGGACAATACCGTTGAAATAATGAAGATGCAAAAATATAAGCAAATGTAAGAGAAAGAAATAATATCTATGTTCACTACTTAGAATACTCCTAAAAGACACATTGTGCTCATTAACATGATTTATCTATAATAAAAATGTCTCTATTTAAAAGATAATGTCTAAATACAAGTATAGTAATCAAAATTACAATTCCAAAATTTGATTACAATCAACTCATAAATAAGAATATTTGATATTAACATGGAATATATAAAAATATAATATAATTTTCGTATATTCTAACATTCTCTCAAACTTAAGGTGTAATATTCTGTAATCTTGAGTTTAAAATCAGAAACAATGACAAGGGCAATGGCGGAGGTTGGGGGAAAGCCGTAAATGGTGGAGGTTGTCAGAGGAGATAAAGGCGGGTGGGCGGCCAGCGACGGTGACAAGTGGCTAGTAAATGCAGATTCAAAAGGACCGACAAGGGGGCCAAACTCCAAAAAGAGCCAACAAGAAGTCGGGGCTAACAATAAACCAAACTTCAAAAGGAGCCGATGATAGGCCAAATTTCAAAAGGGACCGACAAAAGGCCAAGGCTGACAATGAGCCAAATTTCAAAGGAGCTAACAATGGGCCAAGGCCAACTAGGGCCAAAACATAAAAAAGGCCAACTATAGGGCCACTTGGGCCAAAAATAAAATGAAAATGAACCCACTTGGGCGTTATTAAATTAGGGCACCGAACCTGACCAGCGCATGGCACGCATGATGTGGTCAATCAAACTGATTTTTTTTTTTGGGATCCGGAATTGGTGTGGGAAGCTGCACTCTAGGACTCTAAGCTTAGCTTATGAGCAAGTATTCGTTGTGGCTGAATGCAAGTGGAATCATGGGCTACGACTTAGTGCGACGCATTCATGTGCACCAACGGGTTGTGATTTGGTGTGGGCATGTGCATTGGAGAACTTTTGAGCATGGATGCAAATTGTGCTGAACACCATACACGATGGGGAATGGAACCAAAGGACTGTTGGCAGCAGTGGAGATGTAACACTCCGGTCTCATATTAGAAAGATGAGAAGAAGCCCATATAGAGTGGGTGGTTTATAAAGATGGTTATGGGTGTTAAATAGGGCTGGCAAAACGGGTCACCCGACACGACCCGGTTGACCCGCGACCCGTTTACCATAAACCCAGACATGACCCATTTAAATAAACGGGTCTAACGGGTAGACCCGTGAAAATTCACGGGTCACCCGACATGAACCCGTGAACTCGTTTAAGTTAAATGGGTCTAACAGGTCCACACAACCCGGCATGACCCGTCTGTTTTGTGCCTATGAGAAACAAAAATTGAAAAAAAAAAAAAAAAGAGGCTAAGTACTCAGGAAAAAAATCAAGATTCAACCATTTAGGAAACAATGCAAAGTATAGCTAAGCACTCACAAAGCAGAAGTATTTGGTTAATTTAATCCCCTGTAAAAGCTTGATTAGAAAGAAAAAAAGAGGGCAACAGTAGAGAGTCAAGTCGGAGAGAGCGGGAGAGCGAGAGAGGCGGCTGGCGGAGAAGGAGCGAGAGAGACTGAGAGGCTGAGAGAACATGCATTTCTAAAGAAGTGTGAAGACTGAACTGAAGTGTGAAGACTGAAGTCGTGAAGTGTGAAGGGAAAAAAAAAAAAAAGTAAGGTTTTTTTTTATTGTTTTGTTGACCTCTTTCTACGTGTGCAGCTTTTTATTTTCTAGACTATTCTAGTATTCTTATTTCTTATTCCTCATTTTTTTTTTAATCCTTTTTCCTTAAAAAAAAAAAAAACATAAAAACATAACGGTCTCATGGGTCACCCGACAAGACCAAGATAAATGGGTCATAATCCAAACTAACCCAAACCCGCTAATTTCGTGTCGTGTTCGTGTCGGGTTCACGGGTCGTGTCAAAATTGCCGACCCTAGTGTTAAATCCCACATTGTCTAATTACTAGATGAAACTAGGCTTTAGAATAAATTCTAGGGAAGCTCCAAAATAACTAGTCTTTTTGGGGTGATAGCGCAGATGTAGCTAACGCTTTTCTTTGAGTCGTTACAAGTGGTATCAGAGCCACTTAGTAATGTCAGGTCATGTAGTACTAGAGCATTGCATGACGTGGTCCTGACGAGGACGTTAGGAATTTAAGAAAGGGAGTGTATCATATTAGGAAAAAAAATTCACATAGAATAGGTGGTTTATAAAGATGGTCATGGATGCTAAGTTCTACATTGCCTAGTTACTAAGTGAAATTGGGCTTTATAATGAATTCTATGAAAGCTTTAAAATGACTAGTCCTTTTAGGGTGATAGCAAAGATGTGGCTAGTGTTTTCCCTAGTTATTACAAGAAAGCTAGGACTAATGATGACCAACATGTGTAGGTGGACTGAGAGGCTAAGGCCAGTTTGGGCTGATCTTGACCGGGCTATGTAGATTGGGAGCCTCCAATCTGGATTGGCGCTAGTTTCTTTGAAAACTGGCTGACGGTGACAGCATAGGAGGTTCGGTGTCAGCGCATGAAGCAAAGTTGCATGAGCTTTTAGCGGTGGACACTCTGATGATGGTTAAATCTGACCCTCATCCCTGAGATATCTTCCATAAATTTGGATTATTCTCAACACCTATCCCCCAATTCCTTTATCCGAGAAACTTGGGTAAAGGAAATTATTTTAATGTGCCGGTTTGATTCCCCAAGGGGTATTCTTCTTTAAATACCCCCCAATTATCTTATTTCACAAAGGATTAAATCCGACCCTCCTTTTAAGACTTGGTTGAAAAACCAAGTAATAATCTTCTTTGACCTAAGGGTAGAACTCAAGATCCGAAGATAAAAATCGAGACCCAAGGGTACAAACTAAGACCCTCTCTTCAATACCTAAGGGTTAAATCCAACCCTCCTTTCAAGACTTGGTTGAAAAACCAAGTAATCTTCTTTGACCTAAGGGTAGAACCCGAGACCCGAAGATAAAAATCGAGACCTGAGGGTACAAACCAAGACCCTCTCTTCAATACCTGAGGGTTAAATCCAACCCTCCCTTCCAAGACTGGGTTGAAAAACCAAGTAATAATCTTCTTTGATCTGAGGATAGAACTTGAGACTCAATGGTATAAACTGAGACCCTCTCTTCAATACCTGAGGGTTAAATCCGACCCTCCCTTCCAAGACTTGGTTGAAAAACTAAGTAATAATCTTCTTTGATTCAAGGGTAGAACTCGAGACTCGATGGTACAAACTGAGACCATTTCTTCAATACTCGAGGGTTAAATCCAACCCTCTCTTCCTAGACTTGTTTGAAAAACCAAATAATAATCTTCTTTGATCCGAGGGTAGAACCCAAGACCCGAGGGTACAAACCAATACCCTTGATCAGTGTCAAATTGTGTATATTTGACCCCTTTAACTTATATTTGTTAGGCCTTTAGCTTTGTTAATTTCTAATTATTTTTAGTGTTTTCAGTGTTTTGAGTTGTGCAGGTCTTTACAACAAAAGTTGGCCACAAGAGAGCAAAAAGACACTAAGTGAAGAATTGATCTCGCTTAAGTCGTTCGCCGCACTTGCGCGCGTTAAACGCATCGACGGTCAAATGCAGGACACGGTCGAACGCAGTCCCCGTCATCCCGCATCTCACGCAGGTGCCCTAGGAGTCCATCGTTTCCGCTGCGCCGTTACGGTTTCTGATCGGTCGACAGCGATCGAACGCACAACTCAGAAGATGCGTTGAGCGCACCTCATGCGTTCAAACGCACTCGTAGGATTTTGTAGTCTATAAATAGGACCCTAGGTCCATTTGGTCGATACACTTTCTTTGGGGCGTTTTAGAGAGCATTTTTGCGTCTGTTTGCCTTGTTCGCCCTTTTATTTGTAAGCTTTTCCTTTTAATTTAATTTTAATGCATTCTTTACTTTAATTATGCTTTGTTATTCAATGGGTGGCTAAAATCTTCAACTTAGGTTGAAGATGAAGCTCACCTTAGTTTATATTTCTTGCTTTTACATTTTATGCTTTATTTTCCGTTATTTAATTCCGTACTCATCATTTAATTTCTGTGACAAATAATTGAATGGTTGTGTGTTGTTGATACATTGATAGTCATCCTGTGATGTGTTCCAAGCCGGGTGCACAAGAGTTTTGGTGATTCAATATCTACTGTGATCTAAGGATACAGTGGATGATTTTATCCATAATCAAGACTCATTGTCGCTCCTTAACGGTAAACACATTATTCGGTTTGACTTGTGTCAATAATCACAATAGAATGTGTTGAAGGGTTTAAAGTTAAAAAACGGAAAATTGGTATTTAATGTATTAAGTTTATCTTTATTGGGTGAGGTTCATCTTTAACCTTAGTTATTTTTATCCTACATTTTCACTTTAATTTAATTTCTGCGTTTCATGTTCACATCAATTCTCTTTGGGACTAGGTTAAGATACATTTAATTTAAGAGTCATGTTAATTTTAATTACAAAACTCCGTTCTCGTGGTTCGATCTTACTTTCTTAACGCTATAACCTAACGGTTCGTTCTCTTATAGTACCCAAATTTGGTACGATCAAATTTTGGCGCCGCTGCGGGAATGGTTGTTTTGTTTAAAATTAATATAATTTTTGATTGATGTATTTTTCTACTAGTTTTATTTTGCATTTTAAATTTTGTTCATAGTTTATTTTGCATTTTAGTTTATTTTCGTTATTTTTAGGTTAGTTTTAGTTTGTTTTAGCATTCTGTTTGTTTTCGAAAATTCAAAGCGCCGATGCGGTAAACGAGTTCTTACGAACGACGCCGCTTATTCCAGACGCCACATAACGCTCATCACGCTGCGTGCGTGCGCAGAGCCCTTTGACAAATACGCGGTAGTGTTTGCGTTCGAACGCACTGAGTTTGCGAACGACGTCGCTACCATATTCTTGCTGTAAACGAACGTCGCAACTCGAGCGCACTCTCTTCTGCATCAACATACCGTAAGACAAGATGTCCAGCTTTTAATTTCCTTTGTTTTGATCAATTGCTAGACTTAGTTTAATTGTTTTGATTGCTAATTTGAGTATTTTGTTTTTTTTTTTTTTTTTATTTTAGTTGTTTAATAATTTGCATGTGTTTAGTTAATAACCTTGTTAGTTGCAATTTTTAATTGTTTATTTTATTTCATTTTTTGCTGTTGTTTAGGTTATTTTTGTTCTCTCTATTTTTATTATTGTTCGCTCTGCTTTTATCGCATCATTGTTGCTTTGATTTATTTTGACTTGTTGCTTTAGATATATTGTTAAAGTAATTTTGCATAGCTATTCTTGCCATCTTTTGTTTGTTGTTTTGTTCTTTTTTTTCTTTATTTTTCAGCATTGTTTACTTTCCTAGCTTTTTGCTCTTTGCTTTGTAGTTTAGTTAAATTTTCATTGGTTTATGCTTGGTGAGATCCGTGAACTTAGAGTTGACATCATTAGATCCCATTTAGAAAGAACACTTAGGAGAGCACGAGCTCAAGTGGAGATGGGAGATAATCGGAGAAATCCTAGAGTGGAGGAGCACGAGGAGCACCGAGATGCAAGAGAAGGGAACGGGGAGCAGAAGAGCTTATGACGTGGATTTCTAGCGTCTCTCGGAATTGTTCGCACTTCTGCGGTCGGTTCCATTCGTGCATTGTATTACCACCGACTAATGCAACCCACTACGATCTTAAGCCACACGTAATCCAAATGTTACCCTCCTTTTCGACTTAGATCACAAAACCCTTACTCGCATGTTAAAAATTCAAAACATCTGTATGCGACCACCAAATTCAAATTTTTGAGAATCATCCACCTCGGACTCTTTCCTTTCTCACTTCATGATAGAGCCACGAATGGTTGGATTCCCTACTGCTCCATCACATCCAGGAAGAACTGTTGAAGCGGTTTTACAACAAGTTTTCCCAATGTCCAAAGTAAACGAGGCAAGAAAGGGAATCAATTCCTTTACTCGATGAGGATGAGAAGTTCTCGAATGTTGGGCACGGTTCAAAGACTCTGATGAAATGTCCCCTCATGGATATGAGAAATGGCGTTAGTACAATTCTTCTACCAAGGGCTGTCTCACCAACCGTAGTATGATTGAGCTAATGAATGGGGAGCTTTCTCAACTTAACGGGAGATTTAGCCTACAAGGCTCGGAGAAAATTGCCGACAACTCCCAACACCGGATTTCACAAGTTGTCGTGATAAATCAGCCCTAACCCCTAAGAAAGGGGGCATCCCGAATCAAAAGGAGAAAGCGAGTTGGAAGATGGATGCCATCGTTCAAAGATTGGATGCCCCGAGTGTAGGGAAGTCGTAAATGCAAATACCTTTCCTGAGAGTTTCTATCTGTGCTAGTCCCATGCACCAAGCATGAGTTGTCCATCGATGAGCTTTATACCGAGATGGAACAAGTGAACGCATTCAATAACTTCAAAAGCGTCAAGTGGGCCATATTCTCGAGACGACAATCCGGGTGGAGGAACCACCCTAATTTCTCGGAAACAGAATCAACCCACCACAAATCCGGAAGAGCTCCCATGCTCAAAATCACTATCCTCCAAGATTTTCTGCTCCTTATCAAAATCATGGACGCTCCTTGACGCCATCATCATCATCTTATCAAGCCCCACCCAAGCTCCACCTCATCTACCCCCACGAAGAGACCATGAGAGAATTTATGAAAATTGGTCAATCAATCGTGATGTGAGGCGTCTACCATGGTAAACACCAGGCGATAAGTTAGAATGCAGATGGGACAATTAGCGAATCACCTAGGTGAGAGGGACAGGAAAGCTCCTAGCCAAGCTTGAACAACCCAAAGCATGCCACAATGGAAATTCCTCAAATCAGGAGCATGTGGAGCAATTGTCACTGAGGTCGGAAGAGAGTGGACAATAAGGTGGTGAACCCAAGAAGCCGAGGAAGAAGAGCGAAGAGAAAGAAGAAGAGAAGAAGAAGAAGAGGGTGACAACCAAAAGGAAGCGATGCAAATTGTCACCCAAGATATAAAGGAACCTCCTAGGGTGCTTGTGCCAAAAGCACCATACCACGAAAGACTACTAGCGCCCAAGAATGAGGGAAAATTAGAGGACATTCAGGTGTTCAAGCAAGTCCAAATAAACATTCCTTTTTGGACGCCATCCAGAAATCCTTCCTATGCCAAGTTCTTAAAGGACTTAGTCACGTGAAGAGGAAGACGAATGTCCCTAAGAAGGCATTCATGACCGAGTATGCTATCCTACAAGTTACCCCTAAAGTATAAGGACCAGATGTCCTACAATCACTTGCATGATAGGAGTTAGCCAGATTGAGAGGGCACTTTATTGGATTTAGGAGCAAGTGTAAACTTGTTGCCCTACTCTAATCTGCGCTTAGGGCTAGGAGAGCTGAAGCCCACAACCATGACACGCAACTTGCGGCCACCGGCATGAAGGTTCCACGGGAATGGTCGAGGCGTTCGATTAAGGTGGATAAGTTTTACTTCCCCGTGGATTTCATTGTGTTGGACACGGGCCAGGATGGTAGGACCAGATTCCTGATTCTAGGGCGACCATTTTTAGCTACGGCTAACGCCCTAATAAATTGTAGGTCGGGGGTAATGAAGATTTCCTTTGGAAATATGACGGTGGAGCTAAATATTTTTCATATCAGGAAGCAACCACTTGATTATGACCAAATGAATCAAGTATGCTTGATTGAGGAGATAATGGAGGAAGTAGTGGAAGAATCAAGCATAGAGGACCCCCTGGAAGCATGCCTTGCTCAGTTTAGTGAAGACTTGGACTTGGATAAACTTATGGAGCAGGCAGATGCACTTTTGGAGACAACTCCTTTGGAGAGCAAAGAAAAGAAGGAGCGATGAGTACACGATTCCGGAAGAAGGAACTTAAGCCTTTACCTGATAGTCTTAAGTATAAGTTCCTAGGACCAGCTGAGTCTTTGCCAGTCATTATAGCTTCCGATTTGATAGATGCTCAAGAGGAGAAATTGATAGGAGTTTTGAGAGAGCATAAGGAAGCTATAGGATGGACGATTGAGGACATCAAGGGAATCAGTCCCTCGTTGGTTATGCATAAGATACATCTGGAAGAAGATTCCAAACCATCGAGGGAACCACAAAGAAGGCTCAACCCGGAATGCAAGAGGTTGTGAGCGAAGTAATCAAGTTGTTGGATCTTTGGGATCATCTATCCCATTTACGATAACAAGTGGGTGAGCGATACATGTTGTGCCCAAGAAAATGGGTTAACGGTAGTGAAGAATAAAGACAACAGTTGGTGCCAACTCGTATTCATCGGGTTGGAGAGTTTGTATAGACTACAAAGTTGAGCAGCGCCACCGGAAAGATCACTTTCCTCTTCCATTCATTGACGGATGGTGGAGCGTTTAGGCTACGAGTATTCTTGCTTTTGGATGGTTATTCGGATATAACCAGATCCCTGGACCAAGACCGGAGAAGACTACTTTTACTTGTCCGTTTGGGACATTCGCCTATCGTCATATGCCGTTTTGTGTAATGCACTGCTACTTTTCAACGATGCATGATCGACATTTTTTTTGACATGGTAGAGCGGATTATGGAGATCTTCATGGATGACTTCTCCGTCTTTGGGTCATCTTTTAGAGTGTCTTGGACCGTCTCACGTTGGTGTTAGTGAGATGTAAAGAGAAAACCTTGTGCTTAATCGAAAAGTGCCATTTTATGGTTAAGCAAGGTATTGTCTTGGGGCATGTCATATCTCGAGGCATTGAGGTTGACAAGGCAAAGGTAGATTTGATCTCTAACCTTCCACCCCACGTCGTGAAGAAAAATCCGTTCCAGCCAGGCCATAGGTTCTCTGCGATTCATCAAGGACTTCAAGATCGCCAGCCCTTGTGTAAGTTGTTAGCCAAAGAGACCCGCTTGAATTTAATGAAGAATGTTTGAAAGCATTGGGGCTCTAAGGAGATTCGGCGTCCACACCGGTTATTAGACCACCCGGTTGGGGTGAACCTTTTGAGATCATGTGTGACGCATCAGACTACGCGATTGGAGCTGTTTTGGGGCAGCGTATTGAGAAACTTCCCCATGTGATTTACTATGCGAGCAGGACTCTGAACGATGCACAACTCAATTACTCCACCACAGAAAAGGAGTTGTTGGCCGTCGTTTTTGCGCTAGACAAGTTTAGGTCCCTATCATTGGGATCTAAAATCATTATCTTTTACGATCACCGGCATTGAAGTATCTTTCTCCAAGAAAGATGCTAAATCCCGTTTGATCGATGGATTTTGTTGTTGCAAGAGTTCGACATAGAAATCCGAGATAAGAAAGGGACAAAGAATGTGGTGGGCGATCATTTGTCTAGGTTGACCATGGATTTCACCGAAGACACCACACCCATCTGAGACCTTTCACGATGAGCAATTGATGCACATTGCTCACAATCCACCTTGGTTCGTTGACATAGTGAACTATCTTGTTACCGACCAAATGCCTTTGCATTGGAAACAAGATAAAATCAAATTTTATCAAGGTGAAAATTTTTCTTTGGGACGATCCTTATACTCTGTTCAAGTATTGTCGATCAGATCATTAGGAGATGTATACCTGAAGTTGACCAAACTAATGTCATCTCCTTTTGTCATGATCATGCTTGTGGTGGCCATTTCAGTGCAAATAAGACCGCTGCAAAGATTTTGCAGTGTGGATTTTATTGGCCCACCTTGTTTTCAGACACTCGTGCTTATTGTACATCTTGTGAGCGCTGTCAGAAACTCGGGAGTATTTCGAAGAGGAACATGATGCCCCTCAATCCCATTTTGGTAGTTGAGATTTTTGACGTATGGGGCATCGATTTCATGGGACCTTTCCCAAACTCCTTTGGGTTTCTATATATTTTGGTTGCTGTGGACTATGTGTCCAAGTGGGTGGAGGCAATAGCGTGCAAGACTAATGACCACAGAGTTGTGGTCAAATTTTTGAAGGACACAATTTTCGCTCGGTTTGGTACACCTAGAGCGATTATCAGTGATGGAGGCACGCATTTCTGCAATCAGATTTTTGAGCAGTTGATGAAGAAGTATTTCATCACTCATAAGGTTGCCACCCCTTACCACCCACAGACGAGTGGGCAGGTTGAAGTGTCCAATCGGGAGATCAAACATATTTTGGAGAAGACTATGAATCCCAGCAGAAAAGATTGGTCTTCCCGATTGAATGACGCTTTATGGGCATACAGGACGGCATATAAGACACCGATTGGGATGTCACCATATCGGTTGGTTTACGGGAAAGCTTGTCATCTTCCCATTGAGTTGGAGCATCGAGCTTACTGGGCCATCAAGCAGCTAAACTTCAATTTTTTGAAGGCTGGCTCTCAAAGGAAGCTACAACTCACCGAATTAGAGGAGCTAAGGAATGATGCGTATGACAGTTCGAGGAAGTACAAAGAACATATGAAGAAGGTTCATGACCAGAGCATCCTGAGGAGATCTTTTGAACCAGGTCAGAAAGTCCTTCTTTACAATTCTCGGTTGCATCTTTTTCCTGGCAAGTTAAAATCGCAGTGGATGGGCCCTTTCATCATTAGGACTGTATTTTCGCATGGAGTCATCGAGATAGAGGATCCCACGAATGGTAACACCTTTAAGGTAAATGGACAGAGAGTAAAACCATTCTTGGAATTGAGGAGTCCAGAAGTTGAGGACACTCTTATGGAGGATCCGATTTATTGACCGATTGATGAGTCTGGTCAAGGCGTTAAACTTAGCGCTTGTGGGAGGCACCCCTCATTATTTTTCTATGTTGACTTTGTTTGTTTGTTGTTTGTTTTTTCAGGTTGAGTGTCTGCCATCTAAGTTTGGGGGAGCTGCTCTTATGACTTACCTCACTTGCGACATCCCTCTATTGTATTTTGGGCACATTGGGGACATCGTGCCATTTTAGTGTGGGGGTAGGGTAGACACTATCTTTTGCATATTTGTTTTCTTTTACTATCTTTTTGCATATTTGTTGTTTTTGTATAAATTTTTAAAATTTTCTGTACATATTTGTTATTGATTGACATGACTTACATCATATCATGGATTACATATCATTGGTGTGTTTTAACATTGATTAAACACTTCATATCTGTAGAAATCCAGTTGTCAATTCATATGTTGAATTAGAGACTTCACATGTTTACTCCATTTTTTTCACATGCACACCGGCATAAGTTCGTGAGGTATGAAATTTGATTTGAGAAGTGTTTTCTTGAGATTTGTGGGTTGTTGTGATGTGTGATGATAAACCTTGGCATAAAAAAAAAAATCATCACAAGTTGAGTTTTCATTGAGTAAACGAACTCTTGCCTCATTAAGCAAAGAGTGTTAGCGTAAAAGATGAGAAGTCTTAAACAAGTGATTGTATGGCTAGTTAGACTTTGTAGCTCTTTTTGACTTGAGTAATTAAGCCCTTAGGGATGTTTCTACATCTAGTGCCCTAAAGCCGTTCGGCTTGGGAGCCACCACCCCAACACTACATAGGTCATTTAGAAGCTTAAGAGTCAAGCATTGCCTGTACTACACAAAAAATAACAATAAAAATAAAAATAAAAATTTGCATTCTTTTCAATTCAAGCCTTGGTTCTTTTTAACACATTGCAGTCCTATGAGTTTTTTTTTTTGAAAAATTGAAACCCCATGAGCATATGTTAGTTCACTTTGCACCTTTTTGGAGCATGTTTTGTCTCGATTTTTCAGCTGTGGTTTGATTGTTGTTTGGAGGCCTTGATGATATGGTTTGTTTGTTCATAATTGTTAAAATTGCTAATGATGTATGAACCATATGCATGTGTAAAAGGCCTTGTCTCCAATATCATTGTGTCATACAATTGTTTGTATGTCATTCTTGAAAAACCCTCACGAGACTTCACTCGTCCTCTAGGGAATTCCTAGAGGTTTAAAAACTTGTTGCATATGCTCAATGCAATGTCTCTCCCACAGCGGACTTATGTTTGTTTTGTTTTTCAATTTTTCGTTTTGCTAAGGGACTAGCAAAATGTAAGTTTGGGGGTATTTGATCAGTGTCAAATTGTGTATATTTGACCCCTTTAACTTATATTTGTTAGGCCTTTAGCTTTGTTAATTTCTAATTATTTTTAGTGTTTTCAGTGTTTTGAGTTGTGCAGGTCTTTACAACAAAAGTTGGCCACAAGAGAGCAAAAAGACACTAAGTGAAGAATTGGATCCCTGCCAAGTGCGTTCGACCGCACTTGGTGCGTTCGAACGCACTGACGGTCAAACGCAGGGACACGGTCGAACGCAGTCCCCGTCATCCCGCATCTCACGCGGGTGCCCTAGGAGTCCATCGCTTCCGCTGCGCCGTTACGGTTTTCTACGGTCGAACGCACATTGTGCGATCGAACGCACAACTCAGCAGTACGTTCGAACGCACCTCATGCGTTCAAACGCACTCGTAGGATTTTGTAGTCTATAAATAGGACCCTAGGTCCATTTGGTCGAACACACTTTCTTTGGGGCGTTTTTAGAGAGCATTTTGCGTCTGTTTGCCTTGCTCCGCCCCTTTTATTTGTAAGCTTTTCCTTTTAATTTAATTTTAATGCATTCTTTTACTTTAATTATGCTTTGTTATTCAATGGGTGGCTAAAATCTTCAACTTAGGTTGAAGATGAAGCCTCACCCTTAGTTTATATTTCTTGCTTTTACATTTTATGCTTTATTTTTCGTTATTTAATTCCGTACTCGTCATTTAATTTCTGTGACAAATAATTGAATGGTTGTGTGTTGTTGATACATTGATAGTCATCCTGTGATGTGTTCCAAGCCGGGTGCACAACGAAGTTTTTTGGTTGTGATTCAATATCTCTGATCCAAGGATACAAAGGATGATTTTATCCATAATCAAGACTCATTGTCGCTCCTTAACGGTAAACACATTATTCGGTTTGACTTGTGTCAATAATCACAATAGAGTGTGTTGAAGGGTTTAAAGTTTAAAAACGGAAAATTGGTGTTTAATGTATTAAGTTTATCTTTATTGGGTGAGGTTCATCTTTAACCTTAGTTATTTTTATCCCTACATTTTCACTTTAATTTAATTTCTGCGTTTCATGTTACATCAATTCTCTTTGGGACTAGGTTAAGATACATTTAATTTAAGAGTCATGTTAATTTTAATTACAAAACTCCGTTCTCGTGGTTCGATCTCTCAGCATTTCGTTAACGCTATACGACCTAACGGTTCGTTCTCTTGCGAGTACCCAAATTTGGTACGATCACCCTTTCTTCAATTCGAGAGTTAAATACGACCCTCTCTTCCAAGACTTGGTTGAAAACTCAAATAATAATCTTCTTTGATCCGAGAGTAGAACCCAAGACCCAAGGGTAAAAACCGAACCTCCATTGATAAGTCCTGAGAGTGAAAATCCGACTACCCTTTTCAAAATCCAAGGATGAAAACCCAATCACCCTTTTGAATCTGAGGGTATTCTTTGTTTTTTCATTGGGTTGTTTCTTTGTCTTGATTTTATCTAGGGTTTTCACCTCATCTTGTTTTTATCTTGGGTTTTCTCCTTACCTTGTTCCTTGTTTTTATCCAGAGTTGTTGCCTTTGTTTCTTGTTTTTGTCCAATGTTGTCTTCCTGCCTCGTTTCTTATTTTTATCCAAGGTTGTCTCTCTTATTCCTTGTTTGTCCAATGTTGTCTCCCTGCCTTGTTTTGTGTTTTTATCAAAATACATCAATTGGTACACGCAAGAAATAAGCCAATTCAACTTCTTTTTGGTCAATTTCTCATGTCTAGGGATATCCACTACAAAAAAAACACATAATTTTTTACACAACTTTTTTGACGTTTTGGGCATATTGGAACGTCAAAAACGTTTCCGACATGTCGTTTTTGACGTTTCTGAAACCTTAAAAAACAGTCTGTCAGAAAAGTTGAGTTTTTGACGTTTGAAATTTTGAACGTCGATTTTTGACGCTTCAATATTTAAAACGCCAAAAACGTTCGACGTGATGAAACGATTACCACGTCAAAAATATTTTTTTAATTTTTTATTTTTTGAGAATTTTTTTGACGTTTAAAATTTTGAAACATCAAAAACGTTTCTGACATGGTAACAGTGCCACGTCAGAAATGTTTTTTAAATTTTTTATTTTTTGAGAATTTTTTTGACGTTTGAAATTTTGAAACGTCAAAACGCTTCTAACATGGTAAAAATACGTCGAAACATTTTTAAATTTTTTAATTTTTGGAACTTTTTTTGACGTTTCAAAATTTCAAACGTCAAAAATTTCGACGACGTGGCAAACAGTGCCACATCAGAAAAGTTTTTTTTTTTTTGGTTGGTTTTTTTTTCCTGATGTTCTTTTTTTTCTTGGATGTTCTTTTTATTGTTCTTTTTTTCCTGGACGTTCTTTTTTTTTTTTTTTCCTAGCAGGTTTTCTTCTCCTTTAATTTCTGGATAAAGAAGAAATAAAAGAATAAGAGGGAGATCGAGAGGGATCAGAGGGGAGGGAGAAGAAGATAGAAGAAAGAGGAGGAAAAAAAAGAAGAGGGAGCTGGCCTAGCTGGGCGTGCAGATAGGAGAGGGAGAGAGAGAATAAGAGAAGAAGCTAGAAGATAAAGGAGGAAGGAAAGAAAAAAGAGGAAAAAAAAAGAAAAAGAAAAAAGGAAAAAAGGGAGCCATATGGCTGGGCGTGCAGATAGGAGGCCGGGGGAGATCTAGAGAGAAGAAGAAGAAAAAGGAGGAAAAAAAAAGAAAAAAAGAGGGAGCTGGATGAAGAAGAAATCATTGGAATCACCTTCTTTTCTCTTCTGCTTTTCTGCTTCTCTTCTTCGATCTTCTCTTCTCATTTTCTTTTTCTTCTTCCCATCTAAGATAATATGGAGCTGGATGAAGAAAAAATAAAAGAAGATGAAACTTTTGAGCTGAGCGTGCAGTTCTGAAGAGAGGGGAGAAGGAGAGAGATTGGGAGAGGGAGCTGAGTGTGTGGGGTGGATGAAATAAAAAAAGAGGGGAAAGATTAATAAATAATAAAGAAGAGGAGGAAACAAGAGGTGGGGGGAATTTTAACTTTCAAAATTTAACTTCTTAAGAAGGAGGCTGGAGAGGGAGAGAATCGCGAGAGGAGAAAATGAGAGAAGGAAAAAAGGGACAACTTCACTAACACCCTCAAACTTCACTCACTTTTGCAGACACCCCCTAATATTCAAAAAACTCACTTGCCTCCCTCAAACTTCGTTTCTCTCTCACTTTCCCCCTCCCGTTAGCAACTTCCGTCTACTCCTAACAGAACGGTCCTCACGTGCCAAGCGTGCGGGATTTATTTTCCGAAAACCCAATTTTACCCCTGGCTGCACACTCAAAAACCACTTAACACTTCACACTTAAACACTTCGAACTGCCCACTTAAACCAGACGCGACCAACATAACTCCCGAACCCATGTCTTCGTAATCCACCCAAAAATCTGGAGCATCCCTAAAATCGCGATTCCACCAAACAAAAATATGGACCATCCCTAAAATCGCGATTCCACCAAACCTAAAATCGCGATTCACCCACCCTAAAATCGCGATTCACCCAACCCTAAAATCGCTTTGCGAAGCTTTGTCCGCGAGCCTTCGTATTCGTCACTGCATTGACAAGGTTTGATCCCTTTTGTTAAATAAACTTGTTTGTTTGATTGGTATGCGCTGATGAGCAAAAGTTGGTTTGTGGGTCATGCACTGATGAGCACTGCATGTTGTCCTTTTTTGTGGGGGTCATGGGGTTTTATTGTCCAAATATTGGTCAACAAAAAGCGATGTGGGTCATGGTGGGTTGAATAAAGAAATTGTCCACTGAACTTTGTCCAAAATTTGTCAACAAACGTGAAGAGGTTTTCGCATATTTTTTTAACTGGCTATTGGAAAGTTGACTATCTATTATGGGTTTGTTTGTTTAATGCTTGTTGGCATGTTCTGGATGGTTTATAATGGATAACTCGGAATTTACAAAAAGTTAGGGCTTTTTGGCATGTTGTGGATGACAAGTTGAAGATTGCTTTATCACTGTTGTGGTCCCTTAGCTGGTTGTGGATGACACGTGCTTGGAAAATGATTTTTTTTTGCATGTTGTTGAGGGAAGCTTCTATTGGCAAATGTGGTCCCCTCTATAGATGTGATTCTTAATTGTCTGAGTGGTTGTTGCTGTAATTATGCATGTTGTCTATGTCCACAAAATTAAAATAAAAAGCTATTGCATGTTGGTAACATAGTCTTTGGTGTTCCAATATGGCAGGGTACGTAATTGCTAAAGTCACTGTTTTTTTGCATATTGTTTAATGCTAAAGGTTAATGGTTAATGAAAAGTATAGATGTCTTTTAGGGTTTAGCTGTTGTCTATGTGGTTTAGTCATTTATTAAATAATTATTGGTCTTCTCAATGTGGCAGGATACATAATGGCTAGTGACATATGCATGTTTGAGGTGCATTACAACGGGTCTTTCAATAGGCGAAATCGGTGTACATATGTGGGTGGGTTGGTGGATAATCATTATGTTATGAAGTCCATAAAATGTCTTTTTTGGATATTGAGGACTTGTGTAAGGATTATGGGTATAAGCTAGGTGACCTCATTCACTACAAACTACCTAATAAGTCCTTAGATGAAGGGTTAAGACTTCTATCATCGGACCACGATGTAAATGAGATGATTTCACAACATGTAGGGCATGGACTAGCTGAGTTATATTTGGTTTCATTTCACTTATCCAATGCAGAGATTGAGGATGACAATCCGAAGAGGATGAGGAATATGAGAGGACCTAGTATATCGTAAGGATGATTTTTGGGATGAGGTTCTTAGTGTAGATACTACCGATGATGATAATGACTCAGTAGGGGAGGAGCAGGTAGAGTCTGAAAGAGTTGGGGTTTCGGGTGTTGTTGAGGATGAGGAAGATAGGGATGGGAAGACAGGGATGGGAAGACAGGATGGGGAATGATGGGGAAGACATGGATGGGGAAGATAGGGATAGGGAAGACAGGGATGGGGAAGATAGGGATGGGGAAGACATGGATAGGGAAGATAGTGATGGGGATGGGCAAGAAACAATGGGGGGAAATTATGGAGGAGAAGGTGATGGGGATAGTGAAGAACTTTGTCCAAGTGACATACTTAGGACTCCTGATCCCAGTGACAGTGACTGTGAAGACATTTCAAGCCGTCCTGATGTCTCCAAAAGGACACCATTTACTGAAGATGATATGAAAAATCCTGTGCTGCAGATTGGCCATATATTTGGTAATGCAACGGTGTTTAGAAGAGCAGTGAGGCATGCAAATATTTTGAAAGGGAAGGATCTAGAATTCCCAAAAAATGAAACAAAAAAAGTTACAGCTCGTTGCAAAGACAAAAAGTGTAAGTATAGGGTGTATGGGAGGAAATTAAAAGATGAGGCAACATTCCTTTTGGCATCAATGTATCCAAGACACACATGCACTAGGATATACAGGAATCATATGGTTACTTCAGCTTGGATAGCTGAATGGTGCATGGAGTCATTTAGAAACCAGCCAGAACTACCTATCAAGGTTTTGAAGAAAGAGGTCAAATCAAAGTGGAATGTAGATGTCCATTTGAGCTCCTTGTATAGGGCCAGGAAGTTGGCGCAGCAAAAAATTTATGGAAAGTTGGACGAACAATACCATCGGTTATGGGACTATTGTGCAATGGTCAGGAAGACCAATGTGGGCAGCTGTTTGATTCTGATGGTTGAGAGGCCAATGCCCGAGGTCCCATAGTTTCAGATTATATGTGTCATTTGCTGCAATGAAGACTGGCTTCTTACGAGGGTGTAGACCTGTGATAGGGGTAGATGCATGCTTCCTGAAGGGTAGGTATAAGGGCATGCTGATGGCTGCTGTTGGAAGAGATGCTAACAATAGCATGTATCCACTGTCTATTGCGGTTGTAGAAGCAGAGACTAAGGACAGTTGGGTTTGGTTCTTGGAGGCGCTTATATCTGATCTTGGGCCAGCACCACCACAGGGGTGGAGTTTTATATCTGACAGACAAAAGGTAAACATATTCGTATTTTAAATAAATTATAAATTTAACTTGTTTGAATTAATTTATGGCATATTTTATCTTCCCATGTGTTTAGGGCTTGGTACCCGCTGTAGAACAAGTTTGTCCTACAGCGGAGCATCGTACATGTGTGCGACACTTGTACGCCAATTTCAGAAGTGCCGGTTTCAAGGGGCTACTCCTAAAGGACATGCTTTGGAATGCTGCATCCTCTTATACTCAGTTACAGTTTCAACTTGCAATGGAAGAGATTAAAACAGTAAATGAGTCGGCATACAATTTTCTTGCAAAAATTGATCCCAGTAGTTGGTGTAGGGGATGGTTTAACACCAGCTCGAAATCTGACTTGGTACACAACAACTGTGCTGAGTGTTTCAACTCATGGATATTGGATTACCGTCAGATGACAATATTGTCAATGTTGGAAGGGATCAGGAATAAATTGATGAGGAGGTATGTCCGGAAAAGGGGATTGATTGCAGCAATGGAGGAGGGAAGTTTAGGACCAAAAATAGTGGAGAAGTTAGAGAAGGAAGAGGATGGTGCCGTTATTGTGAGTGCACATATGTCATGGCGATGGCATTTTGAGGTTGATTGTTTAGGGAAAACGATTTGCGCTAATGTGGAGGGTAGAACATGTGGGTGTAGGAAGTGGGATGTCACTGGTATACCGTGCAATCATGCCATATCAGCCATCATATATCATGGTGGCAATCCAAGAGACTACCTCAGTGACTACTATAGTAGAGAGACATACCTGAGGACATATCAGCCCATGATATACCCCGTGCCAAGTGAAGATCAATGGTCTAGGAGTGATCAACCTATTATAGAACCACCAAAGTCAAGGGCAACTCCTGGGAGACCTAGGAAGCTTAGATTTAGAGGGGTTGAGGAGCCAAGAAATCCTAATGCCATACGGAAGGGGGGAAACAAAGTTCAATGTGGGCACTGCAAGAAATGGGGTCACAACAAACGAACATGCATTGCAAGGCAACGGCACGAAGAAAGAAGAGAGCAAGTGCGAGAGTATCATAGATCCACTGCAGGAGTTGATTGGAACCTTGATATGGTAAGTTGTAATTGAGCTCTTCTTATGGTTTTTTTGAAATTATGTATACGTTATTTTGCTAATTAGTTGCTATGTTATTTTGAAGTTGGATGACACATCGAATGCCACATCAGCCAGTGGAAGTAAAAGACAACGGGGACGCAAATCAACTAAATCTTGTGAAAAAAAGAGAGGAGGTACAACAACGCATCGGCATCAGCGAGGTAAGCGGGAAAAGACAGCCTTGTGCATCGATCAGCCGTGCTAGCGGGAAAGACAGCCTTGTGCATCGATGTCGCGATGCTAAGCGGGAAAGACAACCTTCGATCGGATCACTAGTGCTAGCCAGGAAAGACAGCCTTCTGCTTCCCAATCCATTGTAAGTCTCGTTTATTTAGGTGCTGACTAATTTTTTCAATGTATGAGTGCTGATTATTTGTGATGGTAGAAATTTACAATCAATGAGAGCATTGTAACTTTGGTACAAGAAAATACAATCAAAGATAGTATAAATTTTGGTACAAGAAAATACAATAAATGTGGATTGTGAATGCGATTGTGTTGTAAGAAGTGTTGTTGTTTCAAGATTACATTATTTGATGCGGTTTAAATGCGATTGTGTTGTAAGAAGTGTTGTTGATAATATGCTTGTAAGGCTCACTATCCATCTTTATGAGATTTAGATGCGATTCTTTTGAATATACGTTCAGCACATACAATTGATTTTCAATAATAGAATGTCTCATGATTGTTTTGAATAATATGAAGGTTGTTCCTCGCTCCCCAACCAAGTACACAACGTAGTGAAGTTTCCAATGTAAGGCTTTATTATCTAGTGTATGTGTTGATTTTGATTTTAATTCAATTGGTTGGTTGGTTGGTTGCTATATGAATACAATTTAAAATTTGCGCAAGTTTTTCAATACAACCAGAAAACATTGGGGTTAGCTACAGATCAAGAGCTGCTGGTCATTTGAGGCGAGATCTTTGGCAATACTAGGGATCCTAATCATAGGGGTAAGATAATGATTGATATCACAGTGACCGGTGGACCACCAAAATTGCTGGAGGTGGACCACTATGCTCATGGGGATCTCCACAAGCGGTGTTACCTTTAGGATGGCTCCCCGGTTTTGACATACCCAAATCAAAGCGGCAGCTACTAACGAAGTTCCACTTGTTCAACCAAATGCAAATGCCAAAAAGGGAAGTCGAAAGGAAGAAGAAAATTTGGCAACCGTGACTTTTGTGTTATGTACTAATTTTGCATATTATAGACTATTTGCTCGTAGCCACTTTGTGAAGGCGATTGAGCTTGGTCTAATCGATACTTTATCTTAGAATATGTGATAGTATGGTATAGTATACCAGCTACACATTGCTGGGGTACCAAAGATAATTGTTGTATTTGTGATGTTTTGTATATATGTGGTTACAAGGATTTGGTTAAATGTGTGATTTGGTTAAATGTGTCTTTGTGAGTTTATTTTGTTAATTTGTTAGACAGTTTTAAGGTGCTCTTTTCATAGGAAAATTCTTTTAAATGCAATAAGGAATTGCATGTATGCATTGATCGGAATTTACAAAACTAATCACATAGATATACTTCTTTTCGACAAGTTAAACAATGAAGTACATTATTAAACACAAAAATATACAAAAGCCAAATTCATTACAAGCCAAATACATGCTCGCCCAGCCTCAACCTTGAGGAATTTGCATTAGACACGGATAAAACATTATTACAATAAGGAGACTCAATAAACATGTTAACGCGAGCCGATACTTCGCCTCTTTGAATTGAATTTATTCTTCTGCATTTGTAAGTGCATTTCAAAATTAAGAGATGCAACATCCATTTTCGCCTTTATACCAAAGAACTTCAAGCTTGCATTTCAAAATTTCATTCGAGATTGTTGTTCCAATTTGTGCACGTTCATTCTTCAAATTCTCGTGCATATCAAACAGTTTGACACCACTCGCTACCATGTCGACAAATATCCATATCTATCCATTTGAAATAGTCACATCCACGATTGTCTTGATTCTACATAATCAAATCAACATTAAAATATATCAAACAACCATTATGATACAATAGCCATCAACAACACAATTTTAACACAACCAAATACTTCATTGATTTCAACAACAAAAAAAAAACCCTTCATAATCCTAGAGTTTCAAAATGATTCAACATAATTACCCTAATCCATAAACCACTCCAATACCCATTTAAGCAAAAAAAAAAAATCAGCTCGAATAACAATGAAAACATAACCAAATTTGGCATATACACATTTACTCGACTCAAATGCCCGATTAAAACAAATTTCAGCAAATTGGGTATTTGAACTATATCAGCCCAAAAACCTAGCTAAGTAAGGTTGAGGAAAATTGCAACTAATCAATATCCCAACTCAAAAAAAATGTCGGGTTGCGAGGAAAATTGCCAAAAAACCGAATACCCAAGTCAAATAACACACTGGGTTGTGAGAAAAATTGCAACGAATCAATATCCCAACTCAAAAAAAAAAGTCAGGTTGAGGAAAATTGCCAAAAAACGAATACCCAAGTCAAATAACACACACTGGGTTGCGAGAAAATTGCAAAAAACAAATACCCAAGTCAAATAACACACCGGGTTGCGAGAAAATTGCAAAAAAACAAATACCCAAGTCAAATAAAATGCGGGTTGCGAGATAAAATTGCAAAAAAAAAAAAATCTTACCACATAAGTCCCACATGTATAAAACCTTTTGCGAAATTCCTTAGCGTGAATCTTTGTTAAGATGCGTGCTCTCTTCCCACATTTGCACATTGGATTACTCGTTCCGGCCTGCGTCAAGACTTCATCAGAGGCTTCATCCATTGTGGGTATCAAATGGATATAACGAATCGTAAGGATTCCAGTAGGAAGAAGCTTTTCGTTTTTATGTAGGTATGAACGAACACGATTTTAGGGTTGGGTGATTTTGGGTGGATTACGAAGACATGGGTTCGGGAGTTATGTTGGTCGCGTCTCGGTTTAAGTGGGCGATTCAAGTGTTTAAGTGTGAAGTGTTAAGTGGTTTTGAGTGTGCAAATGGTAAAATTGGTTTTGAAAATAAATCCCACGCTGAGGACCGCTCTTAGGAATAGACGGAAGTTGCTAACGGAGGGGAAAGTGAGAGAGAAACGAAGTTTGAGGAGGCAAGTGAGAGTTTTTGAATATTAGGGGGGTGTCTGCAAAAGTGAGTGAAGTTTGAGGGGTGTTAGTGAAGTTGTCCCAAAAAAAAAAAAAAAGAAGAAACAGGGACCAGTTGGCCGGGGAGAGGGAGTGTGTGGGGCCAAAAAATTTTGACGTTCAAAATTTATTGAAAAATGTTTTTTTTTTTTATTAACGGAACATTTTTTTTTGTTATTTCTCTTCCTAAAAATATGCAATCTCATTTCAAAAAAAAAAATCTAATCTCATCTCATTAAATATCTAATCTAATTAATCATGACCTAATTAAATATCTAATCTCATTTAAAAAAAAATTACATATCTAGTCTAATTAATTAATATAACCTAATTAAGTAACAATATAAATATTATCTCATATAAAAACAATTTTTGAAAACACATTTACAACGTGTGGAAGCATTCCACGTTAGGAAAATACTAACGTGGCATGCAGCCACGTTAGAAACAATTTTTCATTTTTTTTTGTTATTTTCCTCCTAAAAATATGCAATCTCATTTCAAAAAAAATCTAATCTCATCTCATTAAATATCTAATCTAATTAATTATGACCTAATTAAATATCTAATCTCATTTAAAAAAAAATTACATATCTAGTCTAATTAATTAATATAGCCTAATTAAGTAACAATATAAATATTATCTCATATAAAAAACAATTTTTGAAAACACATTTACTAACGTGTGGCTGCATGCCACGTTAGTATTTTCCTAACGTGGCATGCAGCCACACGTTAGGAAACAATTTTCCATTTTTTTTTTTTTTTGGTTATTTCTCCTCCTAAAAATATGCAATCTCATTTCAAAAAAAAAAAAATCTAATCTCATCTCATTAAATATCTAATCTAATTAATTATGACCTAATTAAATATCTAATCTCATTTAAAAAAAAAATTACATATCTAGATATTTGGTTAAATTTTTTTTTTTTTTTTTTCTCTTCTCTTCTCTTCTAGATATTTGGTTAAAAATTTTGTTTAATTTTTTGATCAAGTGCTTTACAATTTAATTAGGTGTATATATACATGTTTAAAAATTTTATTAATCAATAATTTCAAAATTATATTTTTTTAAAAAAAATTAAAAAATCTAATTAATTAATATATATACATACATATATATATATATAAACCCAACCATATATATATGCATGCATGTACAAATATATAAATAACAAGACAACATTAAATAATAAATTTGGATTTTTTTTTTTAATTTTTTGCTTAGAATACATTGAATACTTGGTAGAAAACATGAAATTAAAAAAAAAAAAAAAAGACCATAGTGCATGTATGTACATATATATATATATAGGAAGAAAACTTCAAAGAATAAATTTGATTTTTTTAATTTTTGTAAAAACTTTTTGACGCACTGCTTTTACGTCGTAATTTCTGACGTTGTGAACAGTGAAACGTCAGAATTTTCTGACGTTTCATTGTTCAAAACGTCAAAAAGTTTTTTTTTTTTTCTTCTCTTCTAGATATTTGGTTTGTTTAATTTTTTGATCAAGTGCTTTACAATTTAATTAGGTGTATATATACATGTTTAAAAATTTTATTAATCAATAATTTTAAAATTATATACTTTTTTTAAATAAAAAATAAAAAATCTAATTAATTAATATATATATATATATATATATATATATATATATATATATATAAACCCAACCATATATATATGCATGCATGTACAAATATATAAATAACAAGACAACATTAAATAATAAATTTGGATTTTTTTTTTTAATTTTTTGCTTAGAATACATTGAATACTTGGTAGAAAACATGAAATTAAAAAAAAAAACCATAGTGCATGTATGTACATATATATATATATAGGAAGAAAACTTCAAAGAATAAATTTGAATTTTTTTTTTAATTTTTTGCAAAAAAAAAAAAAAAGAACTTTTATGACTTGGCACTGTTTGCCACGTCAGAATTTTCTGACGTTTCACTATTCACAACGTCAAAAAAGTTTTTTTTTTTTCTCTTCTCTTCTCATCTAGATATTTGGTTAAAAATTTTGTTTAATTTTTTTATCAAGTGCTTTACAATTTAATTAGGTGTATATATACATGTTTAAAAATTTCATTAATCAATAATTTTAAAATTATATACTTTTTTAAATAAAAATAAAATATAATTAATTAATATATATACATATATATATATATATATATATATATATATATATAAACCCAACCATATATATATGCATGCATGTACATATATAAATAACAAGACAACATTAAAGAATAAATTTGGATTTTTTTAAAAAATTTTTTGCTAAGAAGAGAAAGAAGGAAAAACTTTTGACGTTTTGAATGCACGTCAGAAAATTCTGACGTGGCACTGTTCAAAACATCAAAAAGTTTTTAATTAATTTTTATTATTATTATTTTGGAAAAAAAAACTTTTTGGCGTTTTAAATAGTTGTCGTAATTTTTTGACGCGTGAGCATTAAACGCCAAAAGTTGATAATCAACTTATCAACTTTTTTGACGTTTTAATTTTTGCCACTTCAAAAAATTTTGACGTGACTTTTTTGACCAAGGCTTTAAAACGTCAAAAATTGCCTATTTTTTTGTAGTGATCTCTCTTATTCTTTTTTTTTTAATCCAGAGTTGTCTCCTTACATTGTTCATTGTTTTTATCTAAAGTTGTCTCCCTTGTTCTTTGTTTTTGTCTAGAGTTGTCTCCCTGTCTTGTTCCTTGTTTCTATCCAGGGTTGTCTCCCTCTAAAATTTCTGCCTGAGCTGTTGGATCCAAGTAGTACCCCTGAAATTTTTTTGTACTCTCTCCTCTTCTTTTCTTTTCTTTTCTTTTTTCTTCATAAAATGCAGCAAGTCTTGAGGATTTATCTAGTATCCCCAAACTCGCCTCTGTCGATAGTGTTGATCCATCTTGCCTAGTTTCGACAGTAATCACTCGCATACTTGGAGAATGGCGAATCTAACCCTGGGATGACAAATCTCATAATTTAATGCTTTTACCATCATAAGAAAAAATGACAAGAAAAGTAAGTTACACCCATTTAGGGTTAAAGGCTACAATTTCCTTTTCAGGTTCCTGTTGCTCAATATGCAACAATTTAATCATCTTTAAAGACTTTCTGGTTAAATCAATGGCCAAGAGTTGCAGGCAATATAGTCTTCTATTATTCTTAAGCAACAGATTTAGGCCAAACTGATCTTGAACATTTAATCAAATATGAGAATACCTTGAACCAAAAAGGCATAAAGGTAAACTTATATCGTTAAAACACCGATTTGGCTTGTGGACTCCGAGAGTTACTACCGAATGTGGCTCTACTACATATGAATAAAGATTTATACAAATTTGCTAGATAACCCAACCATCTTCTCAAAGTTCTTTACCTACATAAGCATCATAGACATGTATTAGGTTTGACACAACAGTTATATATATAGGACAAAGTTTTCCCTCAAACTAGATTGAAGGAATTTCCTCCGATCTAGTCTAGAAAAATGACATGTGTCCCTTGAACATGTAAGATGCACATGTTTTTTTTAATAGTAGAGACAAAGTTAGAATAAATTTATTAAAAACCCATGTGCATCTCACATATTATTAAAAAAATAGACACATGTCATTTTTCTATATTAGGTTAGAAGAAATTCTTCCAACCTAGTTTAGAGAAAAACTTTATCCATTTATATATATGTTTTCAGAATTTTGCAAGAATCGTATATATATATATATGGCCATTAATTGCTCCTAAATTCTTGAATCCCAAGAACCTGACCAAAAGTCACATACTTGACCATAAATAGATAGTCACTTCAAATAGTGATTAAAATGAAACATAAAGACTTATCTCTTTTCTCGCGCCTTTATTACGATCAAGCACGATATGTGATGAATGAGCATAGACTCGCCTAAACTATGGCCTTATTTGCTAAACATCACATTTCATCACATTTCTCTACATTCTATCATACTATTTACTTTATTTTTTCTTAAAATAAAACATATCAAATCATTTACTTTTTATATCACATCATTTACTATTCAAATAAAAAAATTACTACAAAACAAATTTTTTCACTTTTTATTACCATTTTTTATTTTCTCATATCAATAATTTATTTATTTATTTTTTCATATATAAACAGTGCATTGTTGAGAAATTTGGGGATTATGTTAGTGTTAAACAAACACCCTCTATATTTATTTGGCTGACCAATGTTTGGATCTTCAGTTTTTTAACCACGGCTATTTGCACGAGTGTTCACTACCATCGTGATTTTTTTATTCGTAAAGAATGAATAATCCTTTTCACATGTGGTGTCAAATTGTTAGAACATTTTTGGTTTAACAATCTTTGATTGGCGTGAATTACATGTTCTTCACGTTCTTTAAAGCATCTTTCATCTTCAATTTTTGGGCTCTTGTTAAACAAATTAAGAGAACTCGCCGGTTGGATGCCGGCAGGTCTCACTCCAATGCCTAAATTAATTCATTTGAAGAAAGTATCCAATATACAAATATACAATAATTGAGTCAGTCGTTATACTGGGGATAATGGCCTATCTGTAGGCTTGGTTGTTGAGCCAAATATGGTATCTTAGCCAAAAATTCGGGACTTGATGAGGGAGCAGTGATTCACGTGTCATTAAAGCCTTTAATGCAATCTTTATAACGAAAGATTTCCTTCCATTATGATATCTTCCATATATTCAAGATTATTCTCAATAAGTTTATAAATAGAGAATATTTGATATTAGCATAGTGGGCAAAATTTAGTTTACCTTTTGAAGTTTCAGGAGATTTTTAATTTGAACCCCAAAGTTTTAAAATTGGCAGTTTATCCTCCTGAAGTTTCAAAAAGTGGCAAAGTGAACCCCCATTAACTTTTCCGTCAAATTAGACGGAAAATGATGAAATGACATAAATGCCCTCAGGCTTTTTTTAAAAAAATTTCCGTCTAATTTGACGGAAAAGTTAATGGAAGGTTCACTTTGCCAGTTTTTGAAACTTCAGGGGGGTAAACTACCAATTTTGAAATTTTGGAGTTCAAATTAAAAATTCCCTGAAACTTCAAGGGGGTAAATTGAATTTTTTCCCAACATAATTATGGCTCTTTAAAGTATCAGACATGTAAAAAAAAATTATGGAATATACGTATAGTTTCCGTATATTTTAACAAATAAAACAATACTCTCAATAAAAGTTGCAGACTATAATGAAAGAAGACGCGCTCAAAGTTTTTTTTTGTTTTTTCCCTGATATGGCAATGCCACGTCGCCATATTAGTGTATAAGCTTGGTATGTAGTATGTACCCAAGCATTCCTCATCAAAAGAAACCCCCAAAAAGAAAATCCGAACCCTCAATGATCCTCCACGCCCAACCATTAATGTCAAACTCAAGCGACGCCTCCGGCGACGGAGATTCCAAGGAAAAAGCGATCACCATGACCGCCGGGTACTTGGTCTTCTCCAGCATCGCCATTAGCATTCTCAAAGCACTAATCCCTCTCAACAAAACCAGAAATGAAACTCGAACTACTAACCAATCAATCAACGAGTCAACTCAGACGATTCGACTAGCTCAGCCTTTCTCTCCCCATGAACCCATTACTAAGGTGCGTATCGAGTATGAAGCACTTTTCACTATCATTTCCTCAATCAGTGTAGTAGATTTGTTTTGGTATTAGAGACACCCACTATTTGTCATTAGTATATGTTGTAATTTTTTTTTTTTTCAAGGGATTCATTGTTTTTAGTTTTTCTTTGTTTGATATTTTGGAGTGACCCAATACTTTTATTGTCGATTTGTCCATTTGTTCAATGTTTTGTTGATATTTTGGAGAGACTCATTACTTGTGCTGTTTATTTGTTTAGTGATTTTGGAAAGATTTCTTGTTTGATTTTTTTTTTTAATTTTTTTTTTATTTCTTGTGTTTGAGAGATACCCATTACTTGTTCTTCTGGATTTGTTGGATACTGTTGAAATTCATTGGTTGCAAGTCACTCTTTGATGTTTTAGGGAGGCCAATTGCTTGTATTTTGGAGTGACCCAATACTTTTATTGTCCATTTGTCCATTTGTTCAATGTTTTGTTGATATTGTGGAGAGACCCATTACTTGTGCTGTTTATTTGTTTAGTGATTTTGGAAAGATTTCTTGTTTGATTTTTTTTTTATTTCTTGTGTTTGAGAGATACCCATTACTTGTTCTTTTGGATTTGTTGGATACTGTTGAAATTCATTGGTTGCATAGTCACTCTTTGATGTTTTAGGGAGGCCAATTGCTTGTATTTTGGAGTGACCCAATACTTTTATTGTCCATTTGTCCATTTGTTTAATGTTTTGTTGATATTTTGGAGAGACCCATTACTTGTGCTATTTATTTGTTTAGTGATTTTGGAAAGATTTCTTGTTTGATTTTTTTTTTTTTTTTTTATTTCTTGTGTTTGAAAGATACCCATTACTTGTTCTTCTGGATTTGTTGGATACTGTTGAAATTCATTGGTTGCATAGTCACTCTTTGATGTTTTAGGGAGGCCAATTACTTGTATTTTGGAGTGACCCAATACTTTTATTGTCTATTTGTCCATTTGTTCAATGTTTTGTTCATATTTTGGAGAGACCCATTACTTGTACTGTTTATTTGTTTAGTGATTTTTGAAAGAATTCTTGTTTGATTTTTTATTTTTTATATTTCTTGTGTTTGAGAGATAATCATTACTTGTTCTTTTGGATTTGCTGGATACTGTTGAAATTCATTGGTTGCATAGTCACTCTGTGATGTTTTAGGGAGGCCAGTTGCTTGTATTTTCGTTTGTTGTTTAGGATTTTGTTTGTTACTTCTTTTATTAAATTTTGTTTATTTATGTATTCTCGATATTTGGGAAAGAGTATTTCATTTGTTTTCGATATGTTTGGTAGTATTGAAGAAATCTGTAGAATGTAATTTGTGCGATGTTGTTGTAGAAAGCACTTATGTTTAAGGACCAAAACGTGCCAGAAGTCCCTGAATTGCCGCAGAGAACAATAGAGATTGTTAAAGGAGATACTCTTTGGGGTCTCTCTAGGAAATACGGGGTATATTTGCTTCTCTCTTGATTTATTTATTTCATATTGAATGAATACTTATTTTTTCATACTTTCCAGAGAAACATTTTTGGATAGAAGTTCTGAAAACTATTCCTTTTGCATTTCATGAAAAATAATTGATATGCTGAAAATTCTAATATATATGGATCCCCACTAGCATTTATTTTTAGTTTTCTCAGAATTAAACAGAGAATAAGGCTTTATTTATGGATATGAAGCAATCCTAAGAAAATTTATCTTGTCTTAAACCCTAGATTTATCATTTCCCCAATAAAGTTGTTTCTGGAAACGTTGATCAAAAAGAGGGAAAAGAAAAAAAGCAAGAAAATGTCTATTGCTAAACGAGCAGATATGTAATCAATTATCTCTATAGGCTTGTTATTTTCGAGCTTTTGATTTTATTTCCCCCCCGACACTGATATAGGTATCTGTAAATACAATTAAAGAGGCTAATGGGCTTACAGGCGACACCATAAATGCGGGCAAGAAGATTATTATTCCTTGATGTGATCTTCTGCAAACGTATGCTATGAGGATTTTTAATGTGATAGAGCAGCAGTTGTAGTTTTATGATTCCCTTAATTCTTTGTATGAAATGCAAGTGAAAAGATTATGTGATGGTCTTCTTTTTATTGTTGTTTAATGAGTGCTTGTAATTTTTTAGATGCCAAATGCTTCTTCATAAGAGAAATGAAAGATGGCTCAATTTTTGCAGTAAATTGTAAAACTACATCACCCATAAATTGAAAATTAATCATGGACGCCCAAGCAAGCATAAATACAGGATGCCGCCGATATAATCATGTTTGCTGTGGAGGTCCATGAATAATTTCAGGATTTGCTCACATCATTATCATGATAGCCGAGGATATTGTGGAATCTTTTCTCTTCTTATCGCTTGCTCTCACCTTGGAAAAATCACTTCTTGATTTTTTTGGAGATAGTGCCCTATTAAATAAAGTTGTTATTCACTTATTTATTTAGTTAACCATATAGCATACAATCGATTTCCATGCTTATCCTTATTGATTATTTATTGGTTGACTTGTATTTATTGCTTGCAGTCAATGAAATTGGGCATTCTATTTGGCTCCATTTCTTTTGACGTAAAATGTTTTCAAAAAATAATTTTTGCATTTTATGGTATTTACTGTAATATAAAATAGTGGTCAACGGAAAGTATTTTATGTAAACTATTTTCCTATTTTGAGCATCTCATTCTCAAATCGATAGACCTTACCAAGACTTCGCTGGGACCTGACTGGGACTCACCCGTAATCACGTCGAGACTCGTCTAAGACACCTCGAGATCTCACCCGTATTCGGGACTTAACAAAACTCGCTTTAGACTTGCTGGTCCTCAACGAGACTTGATCAGACCGCCGGACATGACTAAGACCCAACTAGACTCACTCAGGACCTGACTTGGATCCGACCAAACTTGCCCAGGACGCCTGCTTGATACTTGGCCGAGATCCCATCGAGACTTGATCGGGACTCGCTCGAGATCACACTGAGACTTGCACGGACCCTCCCGGGACATGAGCGAGGCCCGCCCAAACTAATTTGGGACTTGCCCAAGACCCGCTCGAAACTTGCCTGAGACCCCGTCGGGACTTGCTAGAAACCCGTCTGAGACTTGATCGAAACTCATTCGAGACTTGACTAAGACCCAATTGAACTCGCATGGGACCTACGCAGACCTACTGAGACTCGCCTGGACCTGCTAGAGACTTTATTGATACTCGCCGAGACTTTGACCGGGACTTGCCAAGACTCGTCGAAATATAGTTTTGTCGAAAAATATTTTCGGCGGAAAACATTTTCCTTGAAAATGACTTCTTAAAAACATTTTTTGGTATTTGGCATGTACGAAAAATTAGGCCGATCCCGATTGGGTCCTTGACGTCGAAAAACATTTTCAGCAAAGAACATTTTCTTGGAAGACATTTTCAACAAAAAACATTTTCTTGGAAAACATGTTCAACATAAAACTTTTTCTTAGAAAACATTTTTCGGTATTTGATATATACACAAAATCATATTAAAACTAAATTACAAAAATGTCTTTGTCGGGTCTTGGGCGAGTCTTGCCCTCATGTTGATCCCAACAGGTCTTGATAGGATCTAGGGGGTCCGAGCAAGTCCTGAGTGAGTCCTTGTGGGGTCCTTGTGGGACTTGGTTTGGATACCTCTAAAACTTGTTCACGACATTTTCGTAATTTAAAGTTTAATATGATTTAATGGAAAATTATATAAAATAAAATATATATATATAAAAAAAAATTGATTTTTCATGCATGCGGTGAATGCCATAAAATGTTTTCAGCAAAAAACATTTTTAGGGAATACAACTTCTTTGAAAATATTTTCCGGCGGAAATTATTTTATGTTGAAAGAAATGGAACCTTAGCTAAGAATGTAACACGTAAATATAATAAGAGAAAATAAATAATAAGTCCTTGAGTCAACCCTCTAAAATTAAAAACTCTTTAAAAGTTTTATTTTTTATTTTATTTTTAAAAATTACTCCATGAGTCAATTGAAATCACAACAAACTTCTTGCATCAAAATTTTTTTACAGCCGTTAGTCTGGGTCAAAATACACATTTTTACCTCATTAAAATATTATTATTTTTAATTTAAATTAAAAGAAAAAATATCAGGGGTGGCTGAACCAACCCCTCAGGTCATGGGGGTGGCAGGCAAAATGGAGTGGCTAACCACCCCTGCTTCTTCTTTTTTTTTTTTTTTTTAAAATTTAAATTTTAAAATTAAATAAAAAAATTAATATTTTAATGAGGTAAAACAATGTGTTTTGAGTTAGACTAACGACTGTTAAAAAATTTTGACGGCAGGAAGTTTATTGTGATTTCGATTGACTTAGGGAGTAAATTTTCGAAAAAATAAACTTAGGGAGTTTTTAATGTTAGAGGGTTGACTTAGGAACTTATTATACATTTTTCCATATAATAATTGATAGCTCCTACTATTAGGTCTTGGTGTAAATCAACTATTTTACAACATCCAATCACTATGTGACACATCATCAATTTTTAAAAAAAAATGCAAAAAATGAAAGTGGGAACAACCACACTAAATCAAAATAAGGAAGATGAAATTTTTTTTTTAAAAAAAAAAAACCCGTAGCTGGCGAGATACAGGCCAAGCCAACAAGACCTAGTATAATGACCTTCAATGGGCAAATCAATTAACTGGTAATTGATCTTATGGTTCGGCTCCCAGCCCTATCCCTCAAGGGACAAAACTTAAGGATTACAACCTTCTCATAAGCAAGAGACCTCAGCGGAAGACTTTCTAAACTGAATCCGAATTGTATGATGTAGTTAAAACTGCAACATACATACTGTTAAAAAATTGAATTGTGACAATTACATTAAAGTAATTGAATGGTTCATATGTATCATAATAAATATCAATTTTCTCTTTCATTTATCACTTCATTTATTTATTGGTATTTATTATGATAGATCATTACCCTTTAATTACTTTAATGAAATCCTCACCATTCAATTTATAACAGTATGTTTTAACTACAGCATACAAGTTAGATTGTTCTATACTATAGGAACAAAAGCAATAAATAAACAATTACACATTCAAACACTATAGTAAACATAACACCTCATAATATAAAGATAATAACTAAATGTGTTGGTCATCAAATCATCATCAAAATAAAAGGATTACATCCCATTACATAATTGTTTTACAAAAGATTACAGATCAAATCCTAAGCTTAAGATATTTTTTACTAGGAAAAACTATCTTTAGCCCCCATGAACTATAGGGTGTTGACCATTTGCTTCCATGAACTGTCAAGTGTGATATTTGACCCCATCAAATTACCTAACCCTAGCCAACAGCCTCCTTTCGTCAATAAGCTCTGTTGAAATAAACGGTCAATGGTACACGTGTCATTTTAAGCCCTTTTTTTTCTTCCATGTTTGCCCTCCATTCTACAGAACAAGATTTATATACCCAAAATACCCTCAATATATTTCACTTTCCCCCAAAATACCCTCAACATCACTTCCTTCTTTCCTTCACGTTGACGCTGGTTGACGATGTGAGGATCGCTATGGAGAACTCCACCAAATTTGCCAGCAATAGTTTGGCCATTGTGGCCAAGATTCTCGGTTTACTGTCAAATTTTGACATTCCCATTCACCAAAGGCGGCTGCTCGGGTTCCGAGGGGAATTTTCGAAGTGGGTTAGCCCAGGTGATCAGAGATTGCTGGAGGAGACTAACATGACAGCGTATGTGACGGTGGCGAAGGACAGCAGCGGTGACTATAAGACGATCATACTGGACAAGTGGAATGTGATGATGTTCGGGGATGGTCAGGCTAAGACCATCGTCTCTAGCAACTTGAACTTCGTTGACAGCACTCCAACCTTCAACACCGTCACTTTCTCATTCTCATGTTCTCTCTGTTTTCTAAGGAGGAAGAAGTAGATAGTGAAGGAACAGCTTTCGGGCGTCGATTTCTGTGTCTCAAGCTCTCCCGCTTGGCGTAATTCTCTCTCTTTCTCTTTCTCTGTTTCTGCATTTCTTCCATGCTCTGTTTTTTGTTTGTTTTTGTCAACTTCTCTCTTGCCCACTTTGTTGTCCTTTTTTTTTCTACGACCCAATATCGCTTTCTCACTCTCCGTTTCACCATTCATGGCTTTTCGCGCGCCTTTTTCTTTCCTGGTATTTGTCCTGTTTGGTTCCCGAAAAAACTAATGGGAACGAAAATAAAGAAGTAGGAAGAGGGAAAAAGTATTAGTGAAAAAATGGGTGTTGAGATTGGTAAGAGAAAGAAACAGATAAGAAAATTCTAAAAAGTTTGGTTTCTAAAATGCTTGGTCGCCACTTCCCACGTCGAATCCTACATTTTTTTTTTCTTCATATTTTTCTATAACTAAAAATAGAGAATCCGTTTGAACTAAAACGTACATTTTTTTTTTCCAATCTTAGTTGCTTCCTCGAGTCTAAAAATGACAAATATTGTCCTGCAATTTCCAAGCAACCAAATAGAGCTTATATACTTTGATTTTCATTGAGCTTTATATACTCTGATTCTCACATAGTCAACCAGCATTGGTGTGAAGGAAAGAAGGAAGTGATGTTAAGGGTATTTTGGGGAAAAGTGAAATGTATTGAGGATATTTTGGGTATAGAAATCTTGTTTTGTAGAATGGAGGGCAAAAATGAAAAAAAAAGGCTTAAAATGACACGTGTACTGTTGATCGTTTATTTCAACGGAGCTGACTGACAGAAGAGGGCTGTTGGCTAGGGTTAGGTAGTTTGATGGGGTCGGGTATCACATTTAGTAGTTCACTGGGGCAAATGGCCAACGCCCTATAGTTCATGGAGGCTAAAGGTAGTTTCCCCTTTTTATTATTATTAAAGTGGGCAAGTGGCCCAAGTGGCCTAAGTGTCGTTTTTTTAAAGGAAAACATTTTGAGTGGAAATTTTAGGTGGAAATTTTTTTGGGGGGTTTGAACAGTAATTTTAGAAGGGCCATTACATGTAATTTCTTTTTTGGGGGTTGCTAGGGACCCCCTACTCTATAACGTGAGTCCGTCCATGGATATTACTCATTTTCAGCAAGGTTGATGTTGTTTTGAAGAACTATACAATACCAGTGCCTCGGATATTGTACGCTACTATCCATAACACTAGCGGCACGACCGAGTCCGACCTCAGGTGGCCCACACCACTAATGATGCATGTCGTGTAGTAACCGCCCATTAAGGTTGCACCGGTCACGAAACAGCCATTGGATCCAAGGCCCATATAACACACATGCATTTGACCATAAAATTAATATATATAGTTAGCTCATGACCTTTATCCTACATGTACCGGTACCATGTCATATGATGCAATTTATCTTGTCGTATTTTACATGTATGCTTTTACAAGTTTCACTTTCGCTAACATATTAAGCACAACATTTTTCACAAAAAGTTAGAGTTCATGTGCAACATGTGTATATTGTGAGAATTCTAAATATGTATGTTTTGGTACACAATATAATCGTGCAATCATAGGAAATTAATGGTAAGCATTATGTAAGTTAAAACTCTCCTAAGTCGAATAAAGTCTCCAAATACTCCTTTAAACGATCCAGGTTCCACAAATTTGTGGAAAACCTTCTATTAGTCTTAATTCCAACTAAAACAACCCTAGAACATGAAAACAAGAGCTATTAGATAGCTGGCCAAAATAGCGTTCTTGGAATGCTTCTGATCGTATGTTCAAGCTTGAGGTCATACTTCCACCTAGAAGGTTTCAAGTGGAACCTCATTTTGTCCATGCATCCTCCTATCCTCCCAAATTGGTTCTAAGCCTATCTAAACGGATTTCCAAGACCTTCTATCTCAAAATAAGGCCCCCATGCATATGAAAATACGTTGATCAAGATAAAAAACACTACCCGCCAAGATAAAGGCAGAACCTAGCTAGAAACTCAAAACCAACAACTAAGCTAGTCTTATAACAACTAAGAAATTAGCTAGGCTTAAGGATATTACCTCCTTGAGTCGAAACCTTCAAGAATCTCCTCTCCTCCTCCAAGAACTCACAAAATCCTCATAAAACACTCACACAAGGGGTTCCAAAAAGCTTGGGGTGTAAAATGGGTATAAGAGTGATGAGAATCAACAAGCACCATTAAAGAATCCATTGCATGTTCCAGTTGAGTTTATTACTAGAGCAAGATCCAAGATGATCAAAGAAACACTTAGTGGGCTGATTAAAGAGATTTGGGCTAATTCTAAAACGGGGTATTCCAAGCTTGGCCCAAAGGAAGATGAAGGCATAATAAATTTAATCCAAGCTATTTGTGGGGATGATCTTGCTTAATTGAGCATAATTTTCTTAGCAATGGCATGGATTAATGATTGATTATGGTTGATTAATGGTTGATTAGAAGGATTAAATGACTGATTGACTTTCCAATTCCATAGCAATTAATTGGCTGATTGACTTCCATCTTTCAAACCTTCCCAATTCCATACCCATTAATTGGCTGATTGACTTGCCTATTTCAAACAGTCCATAGGCATGATTTCTTTGCCCAATTCACTCTATTTCTGGCATGGAAGAGCTGCTAATTTCATACCAAATCAGCCTTAATCTTAGGCTTCTATTATTTGTTATTTTTATCTATTTTCCTTTAGTAATTTGTATTCTTATTTTCATCTATGTTTTATGAATAGCATAGACTCATTGTAATGAGGGGATAAGAAATGAAAATTAAAACCTGAATTTTGCTTTTTCTATTGGTTCTTCAAAGAAAAAAAAAAAAAAAATTATTCCTTGTGGCGTTCAAATTTTATACTTTCGGTTCATGATACAGTTATAATCATTGGGTCAAGGTTTGTTACTTTATACCTTTGATTCGCGTTTTATTTATAAACATTGGGTTGAGGTTTGCTATAAAAAATTTGAATTTTTGCTTTCTGGGGTCAGTATTCCAATATTGTTTGTTGGGTCTCAAAGGCGTATCGATTAAGGTTTGCATCAAGGATAAAGTACTTTGTGATGTTGTTCCAATGCATGCAGGTCACATGCTATTGGGCAGGCCGTGACAATTTGATAGGAAGGCCACTTATGACAGGTTCAAGAATAGGCATTATTTTGTGAAAGACAATAAGACCATTACTCTTGTAACATTAACTTCAAGACAAGTACTGTATGAAGATCAAATGAAACTGAAAGGAGAGAATGAGTTGAAAAAAAATTGTGAGTCTGAGAGTTCAAAAAAAGATGATGAAAAAGAGAGTGAAAGGAAAAAAGAGAGTGAAAATAAAAGAGAAAGTGAGGAAAATGAGAGGAAAACAAAAAAGCGAGTTTTTATGGTAAGACGAGTGATGTCAAGAGTGTACAAGCCAGCCTATATTTGTACTCTTATACAAAGAGGCATGTTTTAATATTAACGAACTTGACGAATCTTTGCCTAGTGTTGTTGTCCCTTGTTGTACCAATTTTATGAATGGGTTGAACGATATTACCAACGTGGTGGATTGCCACCTATTAGAGGAATAGAGCATCAAATTGATTTTGTGCTAGGTGTGACAATTCCTAACCGACCAACCTATAGGAGTAATGATCGCATTTCAAAAATTTAGTAACTCCATGAGAATGCAAGGAAAGTTCGATAGTATTTTTAAGTCCAACCGAACTCGTAAGGAGGGAGAACCGTAATTGTTTAACAAATCAATTTTAAATCTAAACTAGTATTATTTTAACCTAGCTCCAAGTGTGTTTGTATAATAAGGGAAACATAAACTAATTTACCAATAGTTAAATGAACAAAAGATCACTAAGGTTAAGGATTCCACCTCACCAAATCGAAATGCTAATTAAAATGACCAAATGCCAATACTTGAAGATCAATTGATTCAAAACTTAATCTATCACTTATCAAGGATTCAAAGAATGCCCATTTGAAAAAAGACAATCCATAAACAAGGAAAGTTGATCAAAGTGAATGTGACTTAACACAAACTACACATAAATGAGTTGAAAATTGAATGTATTCATCGAACGAAAACTAAGAATAAGCGACTATGGCACAAATCATACTTGATTTTGTCACTAAACCAAATGGAAACGATAAAGCTATATTAAAATTGGGAAATTAAATAAGCAATATGAATAACAATGCATGAAAATCACTATGGTGAGGCATCCTCAATCTTAGTTAAGGATTTAGCCATGTAAAAGGAGACAAGAACAAATTAAAACAAGACATTAAATTAAAACAAATAAATAAAGGTGACAATTAAAATGGGCGGAAGAGTGCCAAACAGAGGCAAAAACTCTC